>JAEMWC010000006.1:1960000-2085000 GCA_016490735.1 Pachyseris speciosa
GATGTTCATATACTGTATGTTCTACATTTTTGTTTCCTGCTACTGTACAATACATTTTTAAAGTAAGAAGATGGTCTTGTGTTTTCCCTAAATGTATGACTAACACAACTGAAATGGAGCCCCTATAACTAATGCATCACAGCTTTCCACCATAATTGCTGGAAGTGAAATTCATAACATTGCACAGTGTGCAAATATCACTTTCAATGTTGTAGTTTATCAGAAAAAAATAATGCTACAGTATTTATCTGAAGTGCATTATTCTCCTTTACAGGTGTATGCTTGGGAAATAGCAGACCAGCTTTTGAGATTAAATGTGAATATTGAAACCAGTTACTTTGCTGCACAGACCATGCGAACAAAGGTGAATGCCTTGGTATTATGAATCAACATATATGTATGTACATGTAGGGCACTGAACAAGAAAATAGCACAATTTTGGAAAAATTATTGCATTATACATTTTATCAAATTGTCATTTACTATCCTACAATGTAACAACCTTTCTGGGAGATAACTGCTCCAAATGTTGTTGGTCACATGCAAATCCAAGCAAAATACAAACAAAGCTTGTCTAAAATTTGACACAAGCTCTTTATACCACCATCCTCCTTAACGACCCAAACAAATTTCTGGGTCACAGTCAACTCTCTTTCTAAAGATGACAGCTTTATAGAAGTTTTGACAATCCAGCTTAAATAGTGTACATCAGCCTTAAAAGAGAGTTTAGCTGAATGCCTTATAAATTATAATTATATTCCTTATATTAGCCAGGACCGACATCCTTGATGGTGGCTACAAAAGAGAACTGTCCACCAGCCTTATACAGTGGTTGTATTAGAAGCCGGGACCCAGGTACCAGCCCCCGTCTACTGTGAAGGGCATACCCCGCTTTTTTAAGTGCAAAATTGAAAGCTCTTCCCATCAAATTCATTCAGGGTACCTGGCTACTCCATGTCAGGTCCCCTTTTACTTGAAAAATTAATGAAAACCCTGTTTATACTCAGTCTGGTATACATTTTATACTTTCCTTCTTACAGGTTCAATATTATTTTCATGAACTACAACCAGCACAGTACCAGGTAAGATGAACAACAACAACAACAACAATCTTTATTTTTCGTGCCCGGAAATTACACAGTGTAGACAAATACAAGAGATAAAAAATTACAATAAAAAAGAGCACAGCCACTTAGAAATAGCAAAGCTAATCGAGCTAAGTGGCTGGGCCAAGGGGAAAAAAATTTGCTAATACACTTACTGAACATAGAGCAATAGACAGGATTACGTTTACACACACACACGTACACACAAATAACAATAGACAAGGGGATGTGTACACACGAGAACTGGAAAATAAAGTACATCAATGAACCAGTCAGTAGTTGGAGATAAGTGATTCTTTTATGCTGATCTTAAAACAAGTACGACTTTTAGATTTTAGTGAGTCTTCAATGGAATTCCAGACTTTAACTCCAGAGAAACGAATGTTAAATTTGCCATAATTGGTCCTCGCTTTGGGCAGATAGTATGAAATCTTACTTGCCAGTCTGGTTTGATATTGATGCACTTTGTTGATACTCATAAAGAAATCGTTAAAAATTAAGGGCAGTCTGTTGGAGTAATAGTCATACATGAATAAAGCACAATACAAGTATAATAAGTCACTTAGTTTAAGTAGTTTTAATTTCCGAAAGAGTGGACTAGAATGGCAATTATATTCTGAGAATGTTATTATTCTGACGGCTCTTTTTTGCAAGGTGATAAGAGGTAAGAGAGTTGTTTGATATGTAGTCCCCCAGGTTATTAGACTATAAGTCAGGAAAGGATATATAAGTGAGTAATACAGCTGTACAAGGACCACATCGGTCACAGAATACCTTATCTTAGATAGTATGCCAATACATCTCTTAATCTTTTTTGAAATATGTAAAATGTGATACTTCCAACTGAGATGTGAATCAATGATGAGACCCAAGTACTTAATAAATTTCTCTTGTGCAATCTCCCTATTATCAATTGTCAATTTGACTAAGTGACCTTTGACCTTTTGAGGGGGATGGAAAATAATGAAATTTGTCTTATCTATATTTAATGAAACCTTATTCGCCGTAAGCCAGTCAGAGACCATTTTCAGATTATAATTAACAATGGACTCAAGTTCTGCTAACTTAGAATTAGAGTAAAATAGATTTGTATCATCTGCGAAAATGTGAAAGTCAAAGACATTGCTGCACTTACTGAAATCATTGATATATAGGAGAAATAGAAGAGGGCTTAGCACAGAACCCTGTGGGACACCATGAGTAATTAGGGTGTCTTCTGATTTAATACTACCTATAGTAACATACTGCCTCCTATTGCTTAAATAGGAAGCAAACCAGTCATTAGCAATACCACGGATTCCATAGTGGCTTAATTTCTTTAGTAATATGTTATAATCAACAGTATCAAAAGCCTTAGAGAAATCAAGAAAAATTCCACAGGAAAATAGGCCATCTTCAATTGCTCTCTGAATTTTGTCTGTAATTAAAAGAGTTGCATGAAGAGTGGAATGATTTCTCCTAAAGCCAAATTGTTTGTCATATAGAACATTATATTTTTCAATAAAAGTGATAAGTCTATTATACACAAGCTTCTCCAGGATTTTATTGAAAATGGAGAGCAATGAAATAGGTCGGTAGTTATTCATGCAAGTGACTGAGTCCTTTTTATGAACTGGAATAACATTAGCTAACTTAAATTGGTCAGGCACACACCCACTACTAAACGAAATATTAAAAATAAATTCCAAGGGGAATGATATGCAGGTTTTTAATAGCTTTAGCAGGCATACAGGAATGCTAAAAGGACCAGAAGCCTTGGACGAGTTCAGGCTAGAAATTATCTCTTCTATCTCTGCTGCAGAAGCAGGAAATAGCATAAAACTATTTGCCAGCGAAGGACCAAGGAAGTCTAGGGGATCAATATCAACTTGAGGAATGTCTTCTGCTAATTTACTGCCAATTTGAGAAAAATGATCATTAAAAGCTGAGGCAATAGCCTTAGAATCAGTAATGACATTGTTACCAACAACAATTTTAGAGGGAGAGCTGAATCCATTTGGTTTGAGAGTAATTAATTCTTTAATGCCTGCCCAGGTTTTTTTAATATTTTTACTATTAGCAATGAAGTAATTATGGTAGTAATTCTTTTTGCTGGCTTTAAGCAATTCGGTAATCTTGTTCCGATAAAACTTATATTTAGTTAAGAAATATATATTCCTAGATTCTAGGAAACGCTTATAAAACTTTTCCTTCAGCCTAATTGATGTTTGGATGCCTGGTGTGACCCAGGGCTTGGATAATGACTTGATTTCTTTGCGAGTAAGTTTACGAAGAGGTGCGTGCTTGTTGACCAGATTAGAAATACAGAGATAGAAATTCTGAAAAATAGTGTTAACATCAAGCACTCCAGATTCACTAGCTAGTACCTCCTCCCAGTTCACCTTGCTGACCTCAGATATGAGCAATTCATTATCAAGCCCTGAGTAGTCCCTTTTGTACATCTTAAAATTTTTTGGAGGATTGGATAACTTTGTGATAATCAGAAAATTAGGCAAGTGATCTGTTATCCCACAGACAATATTACCACTAATAGCATAATGCTCCAGTGAATTAAAAAATATATTATCAATCAAGGTTGCAGAATGATAAGTTATTCTAGTAGGTTTCAGAATTTGTGGATGAAATGCATAGGATCCTAGAGTATTTACGAAATCTTCTGTTTCAGAATGAGAATCATAGTTCAAAAGATTAATATTAAAATCGCCCATCAGAAGACAAAATTTACCTTCATTATTTACTTTCTCAGTCGCCTTATATAAAAAGTCAGCAGCATGAAGTTTTTATACAATGAACAAGACGCTCTATGAGCGTTAACTCGGGATACTTTTTTGTTCCAGAAGCCGGACGCACGCTTCTGATTCTCGAAACTATCCGTTTTGGGTTCACGTAAGACCTTTTTGTTCACGTTCGAGCAAAGCTCGTTAAACCGTTTTGAGAGTTGCCATCAATATTCCTTGTCAGCTGTTGTTGTTTACTTCTAGATTAAGTGGCAACATCTGGAGTTTTTTCTCTCTGCGAAGCTTGAAAACAAACTTGAAAACACAAGGCGAATCGTTTCCGAAACTGCTCTATTTTCAAAACAAAGCGTGTTACTTGGCTTAAATGTCATTTACCTGATGAAGGTAAAAAATCTAAATGTTTAATTTAATTTTTTTTTCTGACGCACATGAAAACCAAAAGTTCGCCAACTTGTCTCTAAATATAGATCTGTCACAGCGATTGAGTTGTGGTATAACCCGGATCAAATTACATCAAAACAACTTTGCGATTATCTAAATATAGAACTGTCACAACGTTCTAATTCAAGTCGATACTCACAGCACGTGCGAGGCTTCCAACATTGTCTTAAATTCGGGAAACCTTTTCACACGGACAGTCTGTACTGTATTAAATCCAGTTTCACAACTTTACAAAGATTTGTGCAGGAAAATTTGTTCCGCGGTCGAAGTGGATTATTTAACCTTGAGTGTTCACTTGCGGTCACGTATTAAATCGAAGGTATCACATTACGAAAACAACTTTGTGCAAATCTGTAACTTTTCTGTCACAGCATTCGATTTCGACTTGTGATATCGATTACTCGTGCGAGGCTTCCAACTTTTTCTTAACACTCGGCAAACCTTTTCACGGGGACAGACTGTGCTGTCTTAAAATATCTAGTTTCACAACTCAAACACGATGAATTTGCATAACTTGTAAACAACCGTCGCGTGATGTTAGCCTTTCGACCTTTGGACTTTAACCAATGAACACACCGCCACGTGCCTGCTATTGTGCATTGGCCAATCCAAACACCAGAACGTAATTGTATTGTGCATTTTGCTGCACAGAAGAAAAAAAAAGACTGAAATCTGACACATTAATTTTTTATAACTCGGTATACTTACAGTATCCCGAGTAATAAAGTTCAGGGCCCGGTTGTTCGAAAGCTGATTAATGCTAACCCAGGGTTAAGAGTGAACTGAGGGTGAAAATCTTTTGGAAATGTTTTTGTTGAGCGGTAACTAAACTGGACTCACAGTTCACTCTAACCCGAGATTAGCTTAATTTTGCTTTGAACAACTTGGCCCAGAGGATTCTGAATAATCTATGGTTAAGTATTAGTTTTGAAATCATTCATTAATTATTTAGTAAGCATATTATAATTTAACATTACAATGTTGTACCTGTTACCTGTCTTCTTTGCACCTCATGGTGCATAAGGTCTTATGGCAATTTAATAATAAGAATTTGTTATTATTGCTGTCATTAAGTTGTAATTTTTGCAGTCACTGAAAGACTCGCTGTTGGATCATCTGTTCACCCTTCATGGTGCCTCTCATGCAATTGTCACTCAGGTATGATTGTAAATCAAAGTAATGTGAGTTGTACTTTGAATCAAGGTCATTAATTTTGGAATTCAATAAAGGAATCATTTGAAGATCTATGGGAAACTGTACAAGCAGGAGAAAAAAAAAAAGAGGTGAAATGTTCAGACCTCCCCATGCCCCATGCCTGGACTATGAATACACTATGTACCCTCCTATAAAATGTGTACTTGGTTAAGTCTTCCTTCACTCCCAGTTTTTCAACCCTTCTCTCCTAGCTGTTACCCACTCTTCTTTTTGTTTCCAGCCAATCTGTGCCAGTCTTGTTCTTCAACTTTTAATTTTAAACAAATGCTGCCAAATTCTCTGTCAATTTCCAATGCTTCTGTTGCAGATGCCACCCGCCATCATTACTGACACCCACCAAACTTACTCAGTTTGCACCCCCCCCCCCCCCGTATCCCCATACCTGTGTTTCTCTCCCAATTTCTCCCCCTTTTCTCCTTTCTCCTTAATTGTTCCAGTTTTCACCCCTTTTCTCCCAATTTCCACCCTTACTCTCCCCGTTCCCCCTTCTCTCTCATTTTTAAACCCTCCTTTCTCTGTTCCCATCCTTTAGTGTCCCAGTTTTCACTCCTTTTCTCCTAATTCCCACCTCACTCACCCAATTTCTCCCCCTTCTCTCTCATTTTCAAGCCCTCCTTTCCCTGTTCCCATCCTTAATTGTCCCAGTTTTCACCCATTTCCTCCTAATTCCCACCCTTACTCTCCCAGTTTCTCCCACTTCTCTCTCATTTTCAACCCCTCCTTTCCCTGTTCCCATCCTTAATTGTCCCAGTTTTCACCCATTTCCTCCTAATTCCCACCCTTACTCTCCCAGTTTCTCCCACTTCTCTCTCATTTTCAACCCCTCCTTTCCCTGTTCCCATCCTTAATTGTTCCAGTTTTCACCCCTTTTCTCCCAATTTCCACCCTTACTCTCCCCGTTCCCCCTTCTCTCTCATTTTTAAACCCTCCTTTCTCTGTTCCCATCCTTTAGTGTCCCAGTTTTCACTCCTTTTCTCCTAATTCCCACCTCACTCACCCAATTTCTCCCCCTTCTCTCTCATTTTCAACCCCTCCTTTCCCTGTTCCCATCCTTAATTGTCCCAGTTTTCACCCATTTCCTCCCAATTCCCACCCTTACTCTCCCAGTTTCTCCCACTTCTCTCTCATTTTCAACCCCTCCTTTCCCTGTTCCCATCCTTAATTGTCCCAGTTTTCACCCATTTTCTCCCAATTCCCACCCTTACTCTCCCAGTTTCTCCCACTTCTCTCTCATTTTCAACCCCTCCTTTCCCTGTTCCCATCCTTAATTGTCCCAGTTTTCACCCATTTCCTCCTAATTCCCACCCTTACTCTCCCAGTTTCTCCCACTTCTCTCTCATTTTCAACCCCTCCTTTCCCTGTTCCCATCCTTAATTGTTCCAGTTTTCACCCCTTTTCTCCCAATTTCCACCCTTACTCTCCCCGTTCCCCCTTCTCTCTCATTTTTAAACCCTCCTTTCTCTGTTCCCATCCTTTAGTGTCCCAGTTTTCACTCCTTTTCTCCTAATTCCCACCTCACTCACCCAATTTCTCCCCCTTCTCTCTCATTTTCAAGCCCTCCTTTCCCTGTTCCCATCCTTAATTGTCCCAGTTTTCACCCATTTCCTCCTAATTCCCACCCTTACTCTCCCAGTTTCTCCCACTTCTCTCTCATTTTCAACCCCTCCTTTCCCTGTTCCCATCCTTAATTGTCCCAGTTTTCACCCATTTCCTCCTAATTCCCACCCTTACTCTCCCAGTTTCTCCCACTTCTCTCTCATTTTCAACCCCTCCTTTCCCTGTTC
Source organism: Pachyseris speciosa (assembly GCA_016490735.1). NCBI lineage: Eukaryota > Metazoa > Cnidaria > Anthozoa > Scleractinia > Pachyseridae > Pachyseris > Pachyseris speciosa. The sequence goes on from JAEMWC010000006.1 coordinate 1,967,285, forward strand.
CCATCCTTAATTGTCCCAGTTTTCACCCATTTCCTCCCAATTCCCACCCTTACTCTCCCAGTTTCTCCCACTTCTCTCTCATTTTCAACCCCTCCTTTCCCTGTTCCCATCCTTAATTGTCCCAGTTTTCACCCATTTCCTCCCAATTCCCACCCTTACTCTCCCAGTTTCTTCCCCATCTTTCTCATTCCCATCCTTAATTGTCCCAGTTTTCACCCCTTTTCTCCCAATTTCCACCCTTACTCTCCCAGTTCCCCCTTCTCTCTCATTTTCAAACCACTCCTTTCTCTGTTCCCATACTTTATTGTCCCAGTTTTCACCCCTTTTCTTCCAATTCTCACCCTTACTCTCCCAGGTTCTTCCCTTTCTCTCCCAGTAGTTCCTATTTTGAACTCTTCCAGAGAATGTTTTGTGTAATTGTAAGTTATGACCAGTTGCTAATTTTTCCATCCCCTTTGACAGTTGTGTCTCACCCTTGCTGATCTTGCTGTTCAAATGTCGCAGTGGAAGGAAGTAGTCAATGATCTTTCACAGAGGTATTATTTTAGTTAAAATAAGTGTAAATTTCATCATTGAATGTGTCAGGAGACAGAAATTTTGATTAAATTTAATTGCCTAGGATAAAAAGCCCTACAGTAGGTTGTCATGTACATGTACAGTGTAATCATTATCTACTTGTATTTGGCCGTGTAAAACTAAAGTGTATGACATTCAAAACAGACCATAGTCATATCCCATTAAACCAAACTTTCTGTGCAAGAAGTGTGGGATGGGAGTTTGCACCTTGTGATCTTCATTTAGTTTATTCTGAAAAGTATATTTACTTGGAAAAGATTTAACTTTGTTTATTGGTTTATTTATTTTGGATTTTAGATTTGGGACAACAGTGGAAAGACTGCCCATTCTTCTGGAGATTCTTACTGTCCTCCCTGAGGAGGTATGCTAATTTTCATGTCATACATACAGAAAAGAGTTGAGTGCTGATTACTGAACACAGAGGCTACAAATTTTTACATCTAAAGGTGTTAATTTTGAAGCAAAGTTCATGCAATAAATGTATGTTAGTATGACTTTTTTTTGTTTCAACTAGGTACAGGGAAACCTCCCATAAGCAACCACTCAAAATGTCAAACCTGAGTGGTTGCTTATAGGAGGTGGTCATTTACAAGAGGCCAGACCACAAGAGGTCTACAATTTGAGTCCTTAACACAATGTAATTGCAGAGATTCACTCTGTGCCCTGATTTGTGGAGACTACATTAATTTTGTGGATGAAATCAAAGATAAAAAGCCTTGGGTATGACTTGGATGAGAAAGAGAACGTTGAACAGTTTCCTTCAAACATAATTACAATCTGAACCAATTCATAAATGGCTTCAATTTGTATGCAAGAATGTTTAGCTCTCTTCAATTGTTTACCCATATTGGACACTAGAGAATAAAATTAATGTATCAGTAATGGAGATATTTAGGTGGGGGTCCACATTAATTGAAGTGAAATTTTAAGAAATTTGAAGAATGGATTGAAATGGTAAAAAAATGTGTTGAAACACCACCAGACAGTTGACACCCCACATGAGCACTGCAGGTAACTGGGGGAACTGTTTGGTGTCCATCCACTTATTTCTAACTTCAAATCTCAATATTATTTTAAACCTTCAGGTAAAAAATGTTTAACCTAGGTTGAATCTCAATGCCTCTGATTATGAAGGCTAGGAAACAAAGGGAATTGAGATTCAACCCAGGTTAAAATTTTTTTTTTACCTCACCTGAATTTAGTTTTCACCTGCAACACATATTCATAAGGTGACTTGGAGAAAAATTGAAACCAATGAACATTGTAATATTTGGACCTCTGCACTTGCATACAGTAGCTGTTAATTGAAGGGCTGAGGGCATAAACTGCCTATGTGTAGTTTTAGGTGTTTTTTTGCATACGTTATTTCTCGAAAACGAAAAAGAAATCGGTGAAAACAAATACGGGACAATGTTTTTGAATCAAAATGCAGTTCACATGCAAAAATTTGGACAAATCCAAGCAAACTAAAAAAACGGCCGAAAATTACACATAGGCAGTTTATGCCCTCAGCCCTTCATATGTCTGCCTTATTAACATGCATGAAGCAATGCCCAAGGGTATTCTTTATTTGAAAACTTAGCGTCAAATGCTCGTAACTGAAGGGTAAAACTGAAACTGGACATGAAATGATTGACAAGGTAGAAAGGATTGTTCCATAGTGTGACGTAGACTAAAAGTTTTGGTGGTTAAAACATTGGTACTTACGCAACGTGTCTGCCGAAGCTCCCGACTCGATGCGCGCTAGCTTGTTTGGTTTAATCGAATTATGTCAATTTGCCTGTTCACTCGGTGATCGAAGGACATCATGAAGTCTTAAGATCCATAAGTCTAACACGGCTGAAAGAACTTAGCCAGTCGTGTTTTCTCTGCTTGCCAAACCATGAAGAGAGAGATGAATTTGACTCTCCAGTTTGGGAGTAGAGATTAAGAGCCGGGCAGAAAAAAAAACTCTGAAAACATCTCTCGTCTCAAAAGCGGCTCGGTTTTGCTAGTCTTGGTCCATTTCTGAAAGGTTACCGTGCTAGGATTTCCAAAAAGGAGAGGTGTTTTTGGAGTTACGGGCAAAAAAACTGGCTGATGTTTGTAGAGTGTCTTTCGCACGCGGAGGGCATAACATTCCCACAATTCATTGCAGCCGAAGTGGGCGCTGTCTCGCGGGCCATCGAAGCCGTGAAACAGTTCGTCAAAATTCGGAAGCATTACGAAGAATTCATCCGAGAGAGGGAAGTCAGCATGACGAGAAGTCCGTCCGTTTTCGATGACTATCTTGAAAACAATCCAGGGAAAAGTTGCATGGGCGCGCGTGGAAAATATTACTCGTGGTCGGTCGTCGAGTTGTTATGTAAACACAGGGAGACATGCTGCCCAATTTCAACATATAAATAAGTTTTGCGTCGATCAACTCGGTTATTTTGATTTTATGGAGGCTTGTAAACATCAGCAAAACGTATTTTCCAAAAACGTATTTGCACGTGAGACATTTTAACAAGTTGTTGTGTTACGCATCAGACGATACGGATTAAATTTCACATCTTATGCAAATATTTATGTCTTGAAGCCAACAAAACTAGTTAAGTATTTTGTTCCAGTTTTTTCACTGTCGTCATTTACGTTGATTTGTGATACGAATTTCATTCCACTGGTTCCATTTGACGACGAAAATGAACCCTTCAAAATCGTTTCAATAATGACCAAAGCACGCGAAGCACCAGTCAAATCTCTGTTTCGAAGCGGAAACCGACGGGAAACAGCTTACTCTTTTAACTCTTAATTTTGCCCTTGAACATCGTTAACTCAAATTTTCGGTGTTGCTCACGAACAGAAGTTGTTGGTAGTAGCCAAAAGCTATCTTCAAATAAAAACAACCTTCTTTAATATTTTATTCTATTTCTCAGCCGACAGCAAGCTTTTTAAGCACTGAGTTAGAATCAAATCCGATCCTGCTGTATGCCGTTTTCAACCAAAACCCCCTCTTCAACACTTTACTTACATCGCCCAAAGCCTTCCCGAAAGAATTAAGAATCAACCAAGAAACCTGTGTGCTCTTTTCATTTCGGAGGAACCAAGAAACCAAGAAACCTGTGCGAGACTCAAAATACGCCGCTTACTTTAATGTTAACGTTTGCAATGCCCTAGGCCGAACCCTATCCCTAGCTCTAACCCTAACCCTAACTGTAACCCTAGCCCTAATTTTAACCCTAACTCTAAACTTAACAATAACCCTAAATCTTTTGAGTGCTGTTTTCAAGTCGGACAAAATCTACGCACGCTGGCTTAAGGTTAACCAAGGTTGCTGTGTGCTGTTTTTAAGTCAACCCAGAATGTTGCGCACTGTTTTCCAGCTAAGGAAGCTTCTTGAGCACTATCAGTAAGCAAAACACTGGTAATAAGTGCTGCATTTAAAAAAGTCGACCATTTCCAAGTCGGATGGGCATCTTGTGGGCTGTTTATGAGCTCAAAAAGGCACATTGCGCATAAAGAATACCCTTGGGCATTACTTCATGCATGTTAATAAGGCAGACATATGAAGGGCTGAGGGCATAAACTGCCTATGTGTAGTTTTAGGTGTTTTTTTTTTTTTGCAACGTTATTTCTCGAAAACGAAAAAGAAATCGGTGAAAAAAAATACGGGACAATGTTTTTGAATCAAAATGCAGTTCACATGCAAAAATTTGGACAAATCCAAGCGAACTAAAAAAACGGCCGAAAATTACACATAGGCAGTTTATGCCCTCAGCCCTTCAATTGCTAGATTTGCAAGCAGCAAACAAAAATAGTAATATTTTATTAGACTTTGAATGTTGTGGTCTCTTGGCAGGTGGGGAGTCATCATCTTAGAGTAGGTGCCAACAGAAGAGAGGAAGTAGTCACTGAACTCCGTGCATCAGCTGGCACAGTTCTCAATCTCCTGGTATGTATATTTTATATTTTATTCTCATAGACTGAATCCTTTGGTGTACCAAAGGAACCAAGTCCAAAGTTGTGCAAGGTTAATCAGTTTTCCAGAATGAGCTAATGCTGGCTATCAGAGTGACTATAAAGGGATAGGACAGTGATAGGCTAACCACTTATCCCCAGAATAGCCCTTGTTAGGAAACCTCATGAGAAGCCTTACATGTATGTGCCACCATTATAATAATATACCTGTAATACAGAGAAACTACAGTACACCCTGAAGATGCTTGTGAAGGTGATGTGTCAGTAGACATGAATCTACACAAGTCATATTATTCATTGGATTGTGGCCTGAAAGCATCTAGTGGCCTTGATTTATGTATATAGTTGCCAACCAACCATCCTTTTAAATTGTATAATCAAATTCATTATATATTTGTATTGTATTATATTTAATCATGCTATTTTGATTGTTAAAGCCTCATGGCTGTTGAGTCTAATTTTAATTAAGACTTGCTATGAGTTCATAAGAGGGAGAATTAATTTTTTGGTTATTTTCCACTAGAATTCCTATAATTGCTGTAGCAATACTGCTGTTCTGATAGAAACAACAACAAAAATAATGTTATGAGCAGCTGCAACAAAGTTGGTCACTGGGTGACAGCTAACCAAGACAAACAAACAGTCTTGACAACTAAAATAATTACATGTAATGTAGTATAATTATATATTTTTTTATTACTTAAAGTTTGGTATTAATTTGGTTATTCTTATCTTATGAGGAATAAAGACACTTATTGTTATTATTATTGTTGTTAGAACTGATTGTGTCAGGCATTATTGTTGAGTTGAATGTTCTGTGTTTATACAGACAGCTTGTGTCAGCCAGTTTACAAATGATTCAAATGTGAAAATCAGGGTAAGTGAGTTCACTCATCATCTGGATTGAAAATAAAGTTCAAGGTTACTAAGCAACTGCCTGACATGCACAGCATAATGGTGGGTATATATACATGTACATGTAGGTACCTGTCATTTTCCACAACCCTTCACTACATAGTCAGCCAGCTCTATAATTGACTGCTCCATTGCTGGCAAATCTCCACGACTGAACCAGAAGCCTCACCCACCCAGATTCTTATAACTCTTGATTGACTGACTGACTGACTGATTGAATGACTGACTGACCACCATGCTGTGCCATGCAATCCATACTGTGCCATTTTGCTTTTGAAGCACCAATACATAGCCTTACAGCCAAATACAACTGCTGGCCACCAAAGCTTATGGACATTATGTGGCTGGTTACATGTAACTTGCTTAACAGCATTATGCAAGTGCTTTGGCTCAGATCTGGCTTGGTTTAATCTAATGATTTTTGTTGCTGCGGAATCAACTGCAGTGATGGGAGAGTGAAACAGGACACACGTCCCAATTGGCATCATTCCCCCTTAGGACAGACAACTAGGGGTGGTCACTGCCAAAGTTTTGTTATGTGCCAAGTGGTTCTTTTACATCCCATAAAGTCAGATTAATTGGAAGTACTGTGAGACAGGACCCACAGTTTATTGTCCTTATCTGAGAAGAGTTTAACGTTTGTAGATAGTTGCAAAGGCAGCACTTTCTCTTCAATTATTTAAAGACCCTGATGTTGGTCCGGCTAGGGTTTGAGCCCATGACGTCCCAGATGGTAGTCCGGTTCTCTACCAACTGAGCTAAACAATCGGCGGTTGGTTCTTGTTTAGTCATGATCAATTCTTCCTTAACTAGCTATCCCTTCAAACCAATAATGGAATGTTTTTTTTTTCCTGTAGATGTTCCGCTGTGCTGGTAGCTGGGTGACTCTCAGTGCCTTTCCACCTGCTGAATTTGTTCAAAGTGACCTGCTTCAAGCTACATTCAATACTTTGGTGAGTTGAGTTAACACAATTATCATGCTATGTTAAACTATCTTACTAAAATAAGCCTGATTTCTTCCTGCAGGTTTTGTTGTAAGTATTATTTTGGCACTTCATAAATGTTTATATCTAGCAAAAAAAGTTAGAATGACAATTAAAGAATTAAAGAATGCTCTTTTTTTTTCCAGCACCAGGCAGACTGTAGTGACTTGTTACATGAAGTAGCAGCAGACTTTGTTTGTAATGCTGTTTACACTTCTGAGGTGTGTATACAAGGTTACACTAGAAATAAATAATTACTTGCAAACTGGTCTTGCCTCCTTGTCTAAACATACAGTACATGCACAAGTGAATCTTTTTACCAGAATTTTATTACATGTATAATTATGTTTATGTACTCACTTGCCTGCTGAATGTGCAGCATTAATTTTGTGTCAAGCAGAACAAAATTGCATACATGGAGTACTCAGGAGTAACAAAATAAAATAATGACTTGCACACTGATTATAAATTATACATGTAATTACTTTATATGATGAAACACTTGCTATGAATACCGGTTGGTAAGATCTCAATAACATGCTTTGGATTATAACTTGAAGAGTACATTTTGGATTTTGGTTTGGCCTAATTCTGATATTTTTCTTTATTTAGTACCTTGCCAAGCAGCAGTTGCTAGCTGAGGGACTGTTCAAATATGTCATGATGCTTCCACCAGCTTACGAGAAAGCTGTAAATAGTGAAGACTTTGACAGGTAAAAAAAGTTTACATTTTCCTCGAGACAATTCTGCATTAGAGTTTCTAGTGTGTGTTCAATTCAATTACGGTAATTCAGCTTGGTTCTCAACGAGGTTCCTTCTTTTCTACAATATCGTGTGCAACATGAATCACGTAGCACGCTAGGGTAGCAACTTACCTTTGAGCAGCACTGTACCTTTCAAAGCAAATCATGGCAAAGTTATGAAGTGAATGCTTTTGGGGTAATTATTATTATATGGAAAATATAACACTTGAAGTGGTAATGTAACGCTGGTTTGATTGCTATGAAAAATTAATGATGAAACAACAGTTTATTTTATGAGCAAGAGTCATTGTCAGAATCAGTGTAACAAATAAACATGCAATGTGGGTTAAGCTGACTTGCAGGATTACCCACAGCCTTTGTTAGTTTACTGTAACATTCACCATTACCCAGCAATGACTATGTAGCGCATCACTGCAATTCCCACCACAAGTTCTCCACCTAAGTGAATTCACTACAAATTTACCTCAGATTTAAACACCATGACTGAACCTTTACTTGATAACAATCATACAAAGTATGTTGATTGTGTTGTTTTACACTGTACTTTAACAGGGCCCTTAACTTGTGCAGAATTTTCACTGAGCTGGGAGAGTCATATTTACCTGTGATTGTTGAAGCACCCGGAAAGGTAAGTTTACATTTAAGTGTTGCTCTTGTCAGTGTAGTGTCGGAATGTGGAGCGTGCTTACGTGCGAACGAATTCTTGAATAATTAACTTGAGCTTGTATATGTTGTAGGTCAAAATGAATTTAACCTAGGTCAAAATCAAATTCCTTTCAATTGTCTTTTAACCCTAATTATTCATGATTCATATAAAATAATTAGGGTTAGAAGACAAAGGAATTTCATTTTGACCTAGGTTAAAATCATTTTAACCTGAATTTTATTTTGACCTACAACATATATAAGCATGATGATAATTTATTAAAGGGTCTTTTCCAGTTGTGATGAGAACCGTGCTGTTTGAGAGACTTTACATTGGCGACGAGGATATGTGCTGTTCGTGTTTAACAGTCTCAGTGGTAGTTCAGGGATGCCGGGAGGAGGATCAAGCGGGGTAGAAACAAACAGTGGGTCGGGCTCGGGTGGAGCTTCATCAGTTATGGTTTCCTTGGATGTCGGTTCAGTAGTGTTGTTCGATCCGAAGGGTGATCCACATGGTATCAGTCAAAGATGGAAGAAGTGGAAGCGGTCATTTAAACTGTATTTGACAGGGAAAGGAGTTACCGATGACACACAGAAGCAAGCTCTCTTGTTGCACACAGCGGGTGTTGATGTTCAGGAAATTTATTTCACCTTGGTCCATGAGGAGGAAGGCGCAACTTTCAATGCGATGATGAAGGTTCTCGATGATTATTTTGTCCCGAAAGCGAACGTTCCATTCGAAAGGCATTTGTTTAGGCAGATCTCTCAAGCTAGTGACGAGACTGTGGACCAGTTCGTATGTCGGCTTCGACAATGGGCGGCAAGCTGTGATTTCAGCGAATTTGAGGATGATTACATACGTGACCAAGTCATTGATAAGTGCTACTCAAGCCATATGCACCGGAAGTTCCTGGAACAGCAAGGAACAGTTACTTTAGATGGTCTACTAAAAGTTGCCAGGGCGCAAGAAGCTGTGAGTTGTCAGTTAAAAGCGATGGAAACAAATTCAAGTACAAGTCACGTGAACGCTGTTGGCGGGAAAGGTGCTAATGGTACAAGGAACGCACGTGGCGGGGTAACGCGGGCGACGCGAGAAACGCGGACGGCGGAAAAGATGGCAGGAAGAGAAAGATTTGTTTTGGTTGCGATCATGAAGGACATTTTGCCGGGGATAGGAAGTGTCCAGCGCACAATCAGGTTTGTCGGAAAAGTGGCAGACTTGGACATTTTCATTATAAATGTTCGCAAACTCATTCCAGGAGTGTTGGAGGAAAATTCAATAGGAGACCCCCAACTAGCAGAGGAGGTTATCGTGGCAGTCACGAAAGGTCTAAACTTCTGGAGCTGAAGCGAGAAGTTGCTGATGTTACTACTGAAGACGTGCAAGACAGGTATTGGTTGAACAAGTTGAACAGCAAGTTGTATGCAGATAGCAAGAGGGTAGCCCTTTCTAAGTCAGAAGAAGTTGGGGATAAAGTTATTTTGAGGGTCGTGAAGACCAACAAGCTGTCCACAAATTTTCACCCAAGTCCCTTCAAAGTGGTGAGAAAGGAGAGGGGACAAGTCACTGTGAGGAACGACTCTGGAATGGAACTTAATCGAGACACGTCGTTCGTAAAGAAGTACAATGAGCAAAGTGAGCCGAATCCTGAAGAGTTTTCTGTGGGTGGAGAAGCGGGTAATGCTGAGTTGGAGGAAAATCGAGGAGTAGATCAGTCTGCACCACCTGAAGTTGAGCCAATCACGCTATGGGATGCATCACCGGAAGCGGAGCCAGTTGTACGCACAAGACCGTCGCGTGTCATTAAGAGACCGTCAAGATTTAATGATTTTGTTTTGACATAGAGAACTGTTCGGAGTTTGTTGGAACTGAAGATATATGTCTTTTAGGCTTAAATTTCTTTAAGCTAAGCATGTTTACTTTTTGGAGTTAATTTTTTCTTTTCAATGAATTTCAGTTTCGAGAAAAGGAGGGATGTAGTGTTGGAATGTGGAGCTTGCTTACGTGTGAACAAATTCTTGCATAATTAACTTGGGCTTGTATATAAGCATGTGGATAATTTATTAAAGGGTCTTTTCCAGTTGTGATGAGAACCTGGCTGTTTGAGAGACTTTACAGTCGGTGTGGTTGTTTTTCCTTCCTTTTGTCCTTCTCTTCTTGCCCTCCCTCCTTGTCTCCTCCACCCCCCTCCCCATTAGCCCCTCCCAACAATACTTCCCCTCCTCTCAAGCCTGAAAACTCCCTACACCCCCTTTTCTTCCAGCAACCCAGCAAGCATGCAGTCTGTCAGTTAGTCAGTCTCTATTTCATTGACTAATATTTATGACTCTTTAATTTCTTTTTTTCTTTTTTTTTTTCTCCATTTCACAGGGTCTTGGGGATTTAAGAACACTGACCATTATCCTTACTTGTGTTAAACACCATCAATATGAGGTAACTGGACCAAAGCTATTGTTATTGTGTTATTGCAGACTCTTCCTCCTTTCCCTTCCTGGTCCTCACAATCATGGCAGATCCAGAAGATCTTGTAATCTGGCAGTCTGGACTATGCCTAGAGAGGAGCAGGACAGAAAAATTATTATTTCAAATTTGCCAAATTGATTCAAAATAATTGTCAAATGGATTCCTCAGGTGTGAGTCAGTCAGTCCATCCATCCGACCATCCGTCCATATGTCGCTCCATTCTTCTGTCCATCTGTCCAACTCCCCGTCCATTTGCATTTGGAACAAATGAACCAGAAATTTTGTTTAAAATGGAAAGTGCCTCAAGGTTTCTCACCTGTAACCTGACAGTAAATTGCACCCTGGTAAATAAACTGAATATTGTGCAGTTCCAGAAAATATCCATACCCCCCCACAGAAGGTCGTTGGAAATTCCGAAGGGGAGGGGGGGATCAGAGGCTAAAATTTCCGAGGGTAGTGGGGGGCTCAAGTCTAAGCTTTTTCCAGAGGGTGGCAAACAGTTCGTAACGAACGAAATAATACTTACGTAAATTGTTTTCACGATCAAAAAAGGAATTGAAATAAATAAATTACTTCTCTATTCACCTGGGCTTAAATGTGCCTGGCCATTAATGTTTGTGTTCTCGCTGCGATTTTCCTGTCATTATCCCCAGAAGAATGTGGCCTCTCGTGCACTAAACCGAACCGATACAAAATGGCCGACAGCAAAATTTGATCTCCAGATCCCTGGCCGAGTGCCTCGTACTCATACCCATGCTTACGCCACTTTCGTTTACCTGAGGTCACCCGAAAAGTAACAAACAAACACAAGTACATTTGCCGAGACAGCACAATTTATTACACAATTTTTAACAAGGCTCAGCGAAAAGCCGAGAAAAAAGATATCTTACGCATGCAGCGAGCCGTGGCTCACTTTGCAACAAAGCTTAGAAACGTAGAAACTTGGAAACTTTAACTTTGGTGCTAAATTAAGCGATTACACACATGCATTTTTATTTATCGTTCAAGCAAGGACTTAGGTTGCAAAAAATCAGTGTTCTCATATTTAAAAAGTTAATAGTAAAGCAATTCCATTAATCTTCGGAATTCAGTTCAATCATCTTCTGTGCTAGCATCACTTTCTTCCCCGCTCTCTTCTCTTTCGCTAGAAGTCGACTCGCGTTCACTTTGGCCCAAATCCTGTTGTTCCAACAGTTTTCTTCTAGCGTCCGTCGCCTTCCTCAGAGCGTCCTGTGCCTTACGTAACTCGGCCAGCTGCGAATCCAGATCTTTTTCTAGCTGCTCAACTTTAACTGATGCTTCTTTGCGTTCAGTCTTGCTTCTGCTGTCAAAATAATCTTGTCTGCGACTTGTTAGTTCTCTCTGAATATCTTGTAACAACGTTGCGGCTGTGTCGACGCGTTGCGTGTTTTTCGCAAGCACTCGAGGAAATCAGGCATTTAAACTACGCAACAACAAACGCCTTTTGCTGTATTTTAAATTAATTAATATTGCTGGAAGAAATCAAGCATTGTTAAGATTTTTTTCCACGTACATCAGTAAAAGGATAAATCTTAAATAACGTAGTAAAGTAATAAAAAGAATTGATTGTACCTCTGTTAGCCGTCAATTTTCGACATTTAAAACGACTTGAAACTTCCGAGGAGTTCTGAAATGAGGGTAAAGAAAAAACGGAAATTTCCAGAGGGGAGGGGGGTCTTCACAAACCCCTCTGGAACGGAAATTCCGAGTGGATGGGGGGTTAAAACGAAAAAACCTTCCGTGGGGGGGTATGGATATTTTCTGGAACTGCACATTCCCTAAGAAGAGCTCTATTGTATTCTATTGTAAGGTGGCAGAAGTGACCTTCAACTTTTGGTATCGCTTGTCGGAGGCTCTGTACAAGACGGACAATGAAGCTAAAACATCTCTTTTCAGACCATATTTTGAAACTCTTATTGAAGCACTCTGCGTCCATTGTCGGCTGGAAAGTGATGCTGTAAGTTGATTTAGGGAATGTTTCTTCAGTGTTTATATCATTTCTTCTCTGCAGCCAAGGTAATATTGTTTGTTTCATATGGTTTCTGTTTGTTTGTATTCTGGGAAGATGTTGCTCCTTAATCTGAACTTTTCACCCAATTCTGCTGGATTCTTGAGTTACACCTTTGGCAATACACTTCTACAACTTAGTGCTGTTATGTACATGTATATGGCATATTCTGTGGTTTTAAGGATAATGCACAGTGATATTTTAAAGAGTTGGTGAGTATTGTTATTAGCCCCAATGAAACATGAGATGATGATGATGATGTGTAAACCCAGAGAATATCAACGGTGTTTGTTACCTGTGTGATTTTGCAGGATGTTAACCACCAATGATCAGTAGGTAAACCAGCCAAGTTGGACACAACAGTGCCAGTTATATAGGATCCTAGAGTGTGATACACTGTCGCATTTTGCACGTTGTTCTATGTCATTATCACACACGAAGAAGCAGAATAATCTATTGTTTTATTGTTTGGATACAGCAAGGTATACCAGATGACTCTGATGAGTTTGGGGAGTTTCGCCTCAGAGTAGCAGATCTCATCAAAGATTGTGTGTTCATTGTAGGATCAGGAAATTGCTTTAGGCAGGTAAGACAACTTTAAAAAATTTGTGGGAAGAAAAAATTTTCCTAGCTTTCTTTTAGAAAGTTCTTGTAACAAATGCTGGCGTTCACATAGATGTGAACGTACTCGGGGTGGCGGATGAGGGAGGAAGAAATTATTTTTCACATACTCAGTCGTAATCAGTGTTTGAAACATTTTTATGTACCTCCTGTGTCCTGATTTGATTGCTCTGAAAAAATGTTCACTGAAAGTCTTTGAGTATTGTCTTTCCAGACCCACTTTCTGTATACGCCAAATTTTCTCCTTTCATGATGTGGATTTGCCACTAACTTTTGCAATCCTGTTGTCAGATGTACAGTGGCTTAGTTCAGCAAGGTAACAAGATCCCTTGGGAGGTATCAGAGGCAATCTTATTTGTGATGTCAACTGTTGCAAGAAACATTGCACTGTAAGTTTTTCTTACTTATGAGCAATTTTTCTCTAATATGGTATTTAGTCTTACAGTATCAGGTGAGAGAAAACAAACATAGATTCTCATTAATCTACATAAACTGAGTAATTTTGCATTTCACCCAGTCATCTGTTTATGAACTTACAAAAACCACATTCTTAATTTTCCACAAAGAGAGATCTCTGCTTGTATGGAAAAACGTCATTGTAGTCAATTGGGTGCATGTCCACTCTATTACTGGGGGTTTTGAGACAAAAAACAAAGAATTTTATCTAACCAATCACAATCCAAACAAAATCTTCACAATTTAAGTAGAATTCGAATTCGAAGACATGACATGTAACCAGCACAAATTGCAGGAACCTCATTGGTTATAATCATAATCATAATCATTTATACCACGCAGTTTCTATAAAAATATTCAACTGCACCTTACATAAGATATTAAAATAACATAAATAAGATGAATTTACAATTCTAAAATACCTAATTAAATGCCTTACTAAATAAAATAAAGTCTACTTTTAAAAATGCTTAAACTGGAAGTAGACCTCATCGTAGATGGAAGCAGATTCCAAAGTCTGGGGGCAGAACAACTAAACGATCTATCCCCAAAGGTCTTCTTGGTTCGTATTGGTGATATTAATAAAACACCAGGGTCGTGATTACGCCGTAAATTATACCTAGACAGAGGCAGAACATAATTATACTAAACGGCGCAAATAATTAGGCGCCATACCATGCAAAACTTAAAATATAAGAAGTAATATTTTATATTCAATGCGGTAGCAAATAGGCAGCCAGTGTAATTCACGAAGCATAGGTGTGATATGGCACGACTTTGGGGCACAATACACCAAGCGAGCACTAGCTTTCATAACACGCTACGGCTTAGATAGATTGGTCGAGGAAGTGGCGCTAGTATTTGCTAACCAACACCTGAGCCAATCACTAAGCGAACTGAAGCAAAATCAGATCTAATGGCATCAATTTTGCCAGCCAACTGAAAGCCACTCATAATTTTTTTTGCAGTGATTCTGACGTGGTTGGTAATTTCCTGCCAGTAATGTTAGGCTTACCCTCAAGCTGTCACATTGCTGTCAGACACAGCAGCATTAAACTTGTTGGTGAACTGGCAGAGTGGATAGAAAAGCACCCAGAGTACCTTGGTAGGTATACCATGACAAAATAATGTGGACGCATTTACAAGGCAGTTACACTGTTTTTCCCATGAAGCTTTGTCCTATTAACAAACAACACGCTGTCTGCGCCTGAGTTGTTTCCTATATTGTTGCATTCAATTGACATGTTCTCCCCATCAGCTACAGCAAGCCTGGCTATGCATGCCATTTCGTATTCACTTACGCAAGTAAAGAACTTCACGGAGAGCGAGAGTCAATATGACTGACTTCCGCTCATGTTTTTGAAATGTTAGCCAGTCCTCCTGAGGACTACACCTACCTGAGTGATTTGCACCTCACCAAGTTCTGTATGTTGTGACTCCTGTGTTCAAATAATCGACAATGTGTACTTTGATTTCTTAGCGTCTGCTAACAGACGTAATATCATGCATTTTATGGTGTTAGTCTTAATACCTCACTTTGGAAAAGACTGGGATCAAGAGTGCCGCGTGAGGAATTGTGGAATGTGATTGTTTCTTCGCAATACACCATTTTGTTAATAATCAGTTCCTGGTGAATTGTGGGTAGATCCAGTCCTTTGTGGGGGCAAACGGCCATTTTAGGACATAATTTGAAATTGTCATTTTGACCATTTGCCCCCACAAAGTACTGGATCTACCCACAATTCACCAGGAACTGATCATTGGCAAAATGGTGTATTCGCAATCCCCCAAACAATCCCACAATTTCTTGCTTGGTCACTCTGTCCCAGTCTTTTCTGATGTGAGCTCCGTTCTATTGTTTTTTTTTCTTCATCATGTTATCACATTTCATACCAGCTGTGAAGTCATATCCCTAGCTTTAACTACATTATTATCTTGTTTTTCAGATCCTGTCCTTCAGTTTTTACTATCTAATATCCAAGATACCAAGCTGTCATCTGTCTCTGCTTCAGCTCTTGAAAGCCTCTGTATATCGTGTTATTCACAGATGACAAATTATTTCGATGTGTTGGCTCAGGTAAAGAACTCAAAACCATGCATTTTATGACAGCCAATAGACCCTATGCAAAAATGGCTGCCTTTAAATTATTCTTTTGTTCGTATTCAAAATACCCTACTAACCTCATTTTTGAGAAAAAAATTCTAAAGAATTTGTTATCCCGAATGAGGTTATTGAGGCTATTTTGAATACAAACAAAAGAATAATGTAGAGGCAGCCACTTTTGCACATGGTCTATATTCGTTAGGTTTTGGAATTTGCACCTTCGGATTAGTTATGGAACTACAATGTGATCATGCCAAATATACTTTTACAATATTTTCTCTTTTGTATGGATTAAAAATTCTAGTAAGGGCGTATCACTTCTAAGTGATCTATTCCTGGTTGTGGCGATTAAAACTTGGGGAAAACATCAACTTCCACACACTGTGTCTGCCGAACTACCAATTAATAAATTTTCCAAACAACCAACTTTTGCTCCAGTTGAAATCTACAGATATTATGATATTTCATCAATTTAGCGCTAAACGTCTAATTAAGGGCCTTCCTTGAATACGCACCCATTTGGTCTCCGATGAAAGTGGAGGTGACCACTGGCTCGTCAACAATGAAAAGAAGTCATAAAAACGGTACTCCAGGGGGCTTACAAGACCCTTGAATTTTTTCTATTTGCCTCCCTTTTGAACAATAGGGAGGCGGCGTGGTCAAACAGTTTGGGTGTAGACTTGTAATCCATAAGTGTTAGGTTCAAGTCACGCTGTATCTTGGCAGTAGCTGGAGTTGTCTTTCGGTAGCCTCCCGTTCAACTCCTCGGCCACCGTTGTAAAATATTCAACTGTTCTGTCTTCTGCCAGTTGGGTTTATTATGTTGTTTCATTTTGAAAATTTGTTGCTGATTATTTGAGTGGAGTGCCTGTAAACGAGCTCGCGTAGCTAATAAGTGCTCTCCTACTCTAACCAAGGCAATTGTACATTTATTTACTTTTTAAATTAAGTTGTCCCTAATTCAAACCAGTTTGCTCTTGACTAAGATAAAAATATAAACTTTGAAAACAACATCACAACGTTGTGTGCATGGTTGTCCAAAAGCATTCCCCTGATTCTTAGTTTGTGTCCCTCAGGTGGTGGTCGCAGCAGATTCTCTGTCCATCTCTCATGACTCTTATATTGGACTCCTGAAAGGTTAGCCGTCTTGTGATACTAAAAAGGACGATATTGTGAAACATGCTAGTCATCGTGGTTGCAGATGATGTATCCAAGTGACTAAATCAGGGACAACCGATTGACCCATGCTAGCCCCGCCCCAATCCTCTTGCGGCTCGTTTAATTTGCTCGCCACTCACGCCCGAAATAAATCTCGCGTTAGACCCCAAATAGAGAGCTTGCTGGCAGGCTAGACCCATGTAGCCATCATAGAAAAGCATGAGTAAATTTTCCAGCATTACCATATCTTTTGAATAAAAGAAGATCAACTTCACGTGTGTCAAGCAAAATGTGACGATACCTTTGGATAAACCGATTTGTGAACTGTTTGTAAAGTGCTGCGTCAGCTAGTTTTATTACCGAATAATGAAAACGTAAAGCTTGTGGGATGTGGCTGGAGTGACAAGGATACTTCACAAATTAATGTGATCAAGTAAGCTGAAGCCACTCAAAAAGCACTAAGACCACAAGGTAGCGGGCATTACCCCTTAAATCTACAAAAGCAAAGATTGAGCCAAGCATTAGCAGCCATGGACAGCTGTTTCGGCCTCGTTAGGCCTCATCAGCATGGCATAGCTAATGCTCAGGCTCAAGTACCCACATATGAATAAAACAAGCAATGAAAACGTAAAGCTTGTGGGATGGATACTTCACAAATTAATGTGATCAAGTAAGCTGAAGCCACTCAAAAGGCACTAAGGCCACAAGGTAGCGGGCATTACCCCTTAAATCTACAAAAGCAAAGATTGAGCCCAAGCATTAGCAGCCATGGACAGCTGTTTCGGCCTCGTTAGGCCTCATCAGCATGGCATAGCTAATGCTCAGGCTCAAGTACCCACATATGAATAAAACAAGCAATGAAAACATAAGCTTGTGGGATCATCCCACAAGCTTTATGTTTTCATTGCTTGTGCTCAATCTTTGCTTTGGTAGATTTAAGGGGTAATGCCCGCTACCTTGTGGCCTTAGTGCCTTTTGAGTGGCTTCAGCTTACTTGATCACATTAATTTGTGAAGTATCCTTTATCTTTATTACCGAATAGCCCATTTTACAGTTGCATGCTTAGTGGCCTGGCCTATGATTGGAAAGGAGGCTGGCGGTGACCTTGTTTTGATAAAGTCCTCACTGTTTTTCTCATGTAAATCATGTTTTTCTTATGCTAACTAGTCCACATTTGCATGAGAAAGACAGAGAGGTTTGTATCAAAACATGGTCACCTCTAGCCTCGCTTCCACTCAAAAGGCTAGGTCACTGAACACACAACTGTAAAATGGGCTATTAGTGCCTTGGAACTAATTGTAACTTTCTTCAGCTATCGATCAGAAGGTCACAAAGGAAACGGATAGCAACTTGAAAAAGCTGGACCAAGACTTGGTTTCGGTGTTGTTAGTTTTTTAATAGAGCGGTTTTCGATTGATTATCGACGGGTGAATTGCGTTGGCTTTGGTTTTGCATTGTTTCACTCTGTGGTTGGCCAGTAAAGCTCGCGCCACTTTCTAAACCAATCGGAGAAGCAAAACCAAACCCAGTCGCGACTTACAAGCATGCATTTTCCCGTGCTCTTTGCCGGCTACGTGTGATTGCTTTGAATTCTAATTGGCTCACTGCACCGTATGCGTACATGTATGTTGTGATTGGCTAGAGTAATTGCTTTGGTTTTGGTCTTACGACACTCAGTCAAAAATTGCGCTAGAATAACACTAGCAAAATCATATTGGCATTAGCGCTTCGGCGCAGCAATTGTTCAGTGTTTTGGTCATATTCGACCTACCCTGCGAGCAGAGGCCCTTCGATCTTCCTAGACTTATCTAAGAAGATCAAAGGGCCTCTGCTCGCAGGGTATATTCGGCCATATATTTTACCAACACTTAGATAAACAACTTTCATTATGATTTGTTTTAGGCGTTTGTAAAGTCTTAGAAGGAGTTAGTACGGATAAACTCTCTGAAGGCTTGCAATCCATATGTGGGATACATGTAGCGTCGTTGAAGCAGGTGTGTCAAGTTTACATGCTTCTGTTCAAGTTCAAATTCTTTATTTACCACTGGCGCAGTTGTTGATTCACATAAAAAGTAATTACACCTTGTCTTAAAATTACAAAACAATAGAAACTAGCCATATTAAATAGTTGAACAGTCCAGGTAAAATATAGGGTAAGTACATAACAACAAAGGAAATAGCAAGTGTTGAGGAGACCCCAGGAAGCCAAAGGCTTGTACAAAGAGGTCCCCTCTTGATAGGTTTATCGAATGAAAGAAAAGACCTGTGCGACATGGGACAAGAAACGATCGAGGATCACTGAAGCGGGGGCAAATGAGTTAGAGATAGACTAGATTGAAGTTATACTAAAATAAAGCGCGTATGCAACATTAGATATCATATAGCTAAGCTCTAAGTTCTCACTCCACTCAGAATTATTGTCTTGTGTCATCTCCTTAAAGATATTAAGCAACTCCACTTTCCAGTGCTTCATGTTCTTTTGACCATTTGTTGTCCTTATCCTCAATCTTACCGAGGCTTGCGACTCATTTTTCACTGAAATACTTAAACAAAAAGCATCACTTATGCCTCTTATATCGCCGCCATACACTTAGGCAGGGTCCTGCTCCCTTCGTGTGGTATTATCCTTTGTGTGTCATAGACATGCCGTATTTATTTTAAGACGATGATCTTTCTTTGTGTGTAGATTCTTTCGGCTCCTGCCAACTCTTATCCAGACCCCACTCTCTGGCTGGACAGACTGGCAGCAACGTTTAGGTAAGAGAGGGTAAATTTATAGCCACTCCATTCTTTTCTTATTCAGGACTAGTGTTGGGCCTGATCTACACTTCCTCTGACTTCTTTGAAAGGAAACGTGGAGTCAAAATCCCTGAACTCCCTGAAGTTAAGATTTAATCCCAAGTCTTGTTTCAGAACAATATTCATAAGCTTTGGTACATTTGTTACTTAACCCTTTGCCGACGGACGTTTTGTACGTCTTTTTTGCAATTTCCGGAGGGTAGGAGGTCAAATCGGTCTAGTTATCCCTAAGGGGTTACCACGGAGATTTTGCTGGTCCAGAAGACCGATGGCTCTTATCTTTCCTGTCACGCATGTCACGCCAGCTGTCGCTTGTTTTAAGCGATCAACTGCAGCTAACAATTCGGTAGGTATTTGATTTATAAGTGTGTTTCTCGAGCCATTTTTCACCTCAGAAACCTCCAGCCTGGCGTCATAAAGCTGGGTTCATGGGTAGAGGCAATCCTTTGAAAGAAAACAGAGGTGAGAAGCAATTTCACACGAAGTGAGCCGCTCAACGTCTTCGAGCGAGTGATGGCAATTCACGGAGTGAAGTTGTGTCTTTAGGCGTTTTGTGAGTGGATTCCGGTACCTGGCATGGCAATTTTGGCGAGTTTTGACTTGTAAATAATGCAATCGGTGCAATGTTTTGTCAGCAGGACCGGACACTTATAAAAAAGAAGTGAAATGGGAATTGGCGGAGTTCCATGCTGCTGTTAGGCACGGGTATCCCAGAATTCCTTTGGGTCACAAACGTGAAAATTACAGACAGTGAGAGCAACTGAAATCAAATAGCGTTAACCACGTCGCGCTAAAGAAGTGAGCAGGAAAAAGTGGAACGAATTGCAAGACGTGGAGACGAAGTTTGCTGCAAATGTAGACTTTTCGCTTCAAGAAGAATTTTTGCATTAGAAACTTCAAGACAAAGTAGCGTATTTTCTGTGCTGTCCAAGGGCGTTTTTTTTTAGTTTTGCAACAAAAGAAATGCTCATATTCCATGAAAATTGGGAGGTTTGGTCAGTTTACGGGGTGATTAAGTCTAAACAGCTTATCATTTGGCAAAAAAATGGTTTATTTCAACCATAGTAAGAGATTTGAGAAAGTTGTAGATTTTCAAAGCATCGCTCCAGTTGGAACGATATTTGGTAAAACCGTCAGCAAAGGGTTAAACTCCATACCAATTGAAATATTGGAAATTAGGTACCATACAGGTACCAATCTACCCAGCAGCAAGGAAGTCTCTTTTGGAACCTGAACCCTGTCAGTTGTACAATACAACACAACACAATACAAAACTCATTGTGTTGTGGAAATTATACTTTCTTTGGGTAAACTTTTGGCGGGGAATCGTGCGCGGCCCGCCGAGTCTGTGACGTGTCAGGTGCAGGTGCTCGGTCCAGACTATCCTGCGCCGTGTTCTCAGGTCACCTCCACCAAGAGTATTCTGTTTATTGTTTTGTTTTGTTTTTTTGTTTGTTTGTTTGTTTTGAAAACCTTATTCCATGTAGAATGGTCCTCATCCCCCCCCCCCCCCCCCCCCACACACACACAAAAAAGTTACATTTTGAAATGATGTTTTCGTTGCCGTTGCCGTCGTCGTTGATCAAGCTCTCTAATGATTGTACTCTGTTGCAGATATTTGAACCCTAAAGTAGACAATGGCAAGGTACACCCGGCCCTCACAGTCGTGGAGGAAGTGAGTTCATCTTCTATATTCCCTTTTAAGCCACCCTCGCTAGGTTTTCTTATCAGTGGCAAAAAGTGCCTCTTCATTTCCCAGCAACGTCTTTGTATGTTATAAAATCTCGTAAAGGCTATTACCCATGTACGTTCTTAGTTCTCTCTTCAAATGTTTCATAAGAAAATTGAACACATTGCGTCAGCAATGATGTGAAGTTCTACTGCGACTGTTTACTCTATGTAAACTGTGTCATTTTAGGTTTGGCCGCTGCTATCCAGGATATGTGATAAATATCGGGTTGACCTGAAAATTATTGAAAGATGTTGCAGGTAAGTATGTGAAAATTTCTTTTGGACTTTTGTGGTATATGAATACGTTGATCAACGTCTTAACTCGCTGTCGTGTCAATATAAGATCGAATCGTACACTTAAACCAAGGAGAATAAGAAATGGGATCCTTTGACGGAACTTTTAAAGTGAGACAGAACAGTCTCACAGTCTCCATTTTCTCCTTCACTTTGACCGACAATTAATACAAACAGACATATGCACATAAAAATATACCTGTAACAGTTCCGTCTTACCGTAATCTAAGATACCTTTCCATCAATGTACTTTTCAGACATGTTGTATTTAGCTGCCATATACCTGTACTTTACTTTTCTCTCTAGTTTTGTTTCACTTTTTTCTTTCTTTTTTTAACTTGTAACTGTATACCTTTTTTTTGAGTCCAAGTTGTTTCTTTCTCCCTTAGTTTTTGTTACAATGTAATAAAGTTCTTTGGTAATTTAAAAAA
Source organism: Pachyseris speciosa (assembly GCA_016490735.1). Lineage (NCBI taxonomy): Eukaryota > Metazoa > Cnidaria > Anthozoa > Scleractinia > Pachyseridae > Pachyseris > Pachyseris speciosa. Next base: position 1,989,194 of record JAEMWC010000006.1, read on the forward strand.
GTCTTAACTCGCCCCGTTTCCTTTTGTTTTGTAGGTGTATTAGATTCGCTATTCGCTGCCTCGGCAAATCAGCGATCAACTTGCTATCTCCACTGGTATCACAGGTAAAGTGAACTAATAACACCAGCTTGACGTCCTGATAAACGAACGATTAATCTACAGCGTTAGCAAAGGAAATGAAAGCATTGTTAAATTTCGTTGAACATGCGTGGAGCCAATCAGTTCATGGCAAACGTCTAGTGAGCATTGAATTTATTCTAAAGGTTTACTTTGAATGTTTTAGCATCGTTTCCCAACAATGCACGAGTAAAACTTTAGCGACTTCTATCACCAAAATCGTCCTCCGTGACCCACATGTAAAGACTAAGTGTTGGTACTTTACACTCAAATATCAAACGTTTTCATAAATGTAACGGCATCAATGTTGATCAGTATTGACAGCTAGCCGCAATATTAACGCCATGTTTCAACCTTAACAGATGGTGAGTGTATACGGTACCAATCCCCACTCGTGCTTCCTGTACCTGGGCAGTATATTAGTGGATGAGTATGGTGAAGAGACTGGATGTGTACCAGGGCTAATCAGTATGACAATGGTATGTTAAACACTAACACGGGATAAAGTAGTGGCTACTGATCTTGAGACCCGTGTTTCAAGATTATGATTTGTAGTGACAAGTTAAGCTGCGACGAACGGTCTCGTAATTTTTGGAGGAGTGGAGCCATTAGAGTAAACGGATCTGTGGTGGGGTCAGTCTTTCTCCCGAGGAGGTGTTGTTACAACTTCGGAGAGTTGAAAATGGGAGAAAACGGTAGGATATTATTGGAGGGGGGGGGGGGGTTGTTTCGGGCGGAGGACTAGTCCCCACTCAGCGTCCGCTGCGCGACTATTGACCCCTTCCTCAGTTTCTCAGCTTCGGTTCTTCACTCCTCTCTAACTGCCCAAAGGTGTCTTTGCGAAGGAAAGGGGTCCGAGTACCACTACTAGGCCAGCGAAGGAGGGTAGTTTTTGTCGATGGCGCGACTGTAGAATCAGAAAAGGGACGACTCCCTTTCTGCCATACGTTCCTATTCCAGCCGCCAGTTCTTTCGCTCGATTACTCTTAGACTTTCTCTTCGCATTTACCCCTTAGTAGCACTCAGTACATTCCCTCTTAGTGAGACTTTCCCAGAGACTAAAAAAGCTAAAAAGCATGACCTTCGAATAAGGCCGCACCTCTCAACAAAAACGCGGTGCTTATTCTAAGCCCCTCAGCTCTCAAACGGAGCTTATATGAAGCTAGCCATAATAACACCATGTAGGATATGGTCATTTGAATCAGCTTTAGAGAGAGAGAGAGATAGAGGTAAATTGACATTGCAAGCTGTTTGTTGATTTTGTTATCAAGTTTTGGAACGTAGCTTGATTTACCAATATCTGTTAGGTCGTTTTCAGTAACTACTCCGTTGAAAAATCCCGTCCTCAAATAAACGCCACATCAAACAGTCGAAAGCGGCAGTTTGTTCCGATTATCTTAAAAAATGGTGAGACAACAAATCACATTTTGATCCGAGCCATTCTTGTGAAACATGGAAAAAAATGTGAGGGAGGTTGTTGGATCAATCCAAATACGAACAATGGCGTTGCTACTGTGACAAATAATCGTCCTTGTTTTAATCTAAACCCCCTTTTCCTTGGATTCTCTCTATTTGTTTTTCTCCAGGCCTTCTGTGGGCCAGCATTTCAACTGTTAAGTCAAGATAGAGGAATGATTGAACATCCAGACACGATAGATGATTTATTCAGACTCTGCAGCAGGTGAGTTGAACTGATATAAGCCCTTCCCGCATGTTAAGCGCAGTTGATAGTTCGTTTGGCGGGTGTGGACTCGGTATCCTCGAGTAACTGAAGAAAAATTGCACTGCGTGAGGATGGTGGTGCAGTCTAGGTATGTGTAAAGCTTCGGGCGTTAGGTGGGTAAAATGTCCTCAATGACCCTCAACATTGGCTTGTTCATGGAATAGGAAGAGGAAAAAGTTATTTCCATGTGAGCTGAACATCGTCATCGTCACCACCACCACCACCACCATCATCATCGTCATCATCATCATTACCATCATCATAATGGTCATCATCATCATCATCATCATCGTCATCATCATCATCGTTATCATCATCATTGTTTTCGTCATCATCATCATCATCGTCATCGTCATCATTATAGTCACCATCATCATCGTCCTCGTCATCATCATCATCGTCATCATCATCATCGTCATCATCATCGTCATTATCGTCATCATTATGGTCATCATCATCGTCATCATCATTATGGTCATTATGATCATCATCGTCGTCATCATCGTCATTATCGTCATCATTATGGTCACCATCATCGTCATCATCATCATCATTATCGTCATCCTCATTATCGTCATCATCATCATCGTCATTATCGTCATCATCATCGTCATCATCGTCATCATCATTGTCATCATCATCATCGTCATTATCGTCATCATGGTCATCATCATCGTCATTATCGTCATCATTATGGTCATCATCATCGTCATCATCATTATCGTCATTATGATCATCATCGTCGTCATCGTCATCGTCATCGTCATTACAATCATCGCCATTAACGTCATCATTTTCAACAAGGTCGAACCAGAAGAAGACATCGCGTCTTTTTACACATTTGACACACTAAACATTGTAAAAACTGTAAAATAACTTCGAGCCTCTTCAGTCAATATGCTTAATAGTTCATGTAAGATACATTAAAAGTGTTTGCGTGTTTGGGTGTATCGCTTGTCAAGGACAAGATTTGTAAATTTATCGCATTCCTACTGTTTAAGTTTCTTTGTTTTCTGTTCCCTTCATATCTAGGTGTCTTCAGAAGTTCCCTGTCGCCTTTCTCAAGTGCGAGGTTGCTGTCCCGGCTATTCACTGTGCTGTAATTGCCAGTACACTCGAACACAGAGACGCAAACCTGTCTGTGATGAAGTTCCTTAAATGTCTTGTCAGTTGTGCTACGGATCAGGTTTGTTTTGTTTTTGTCTTCTCATTAAAAGTCAACGGGACTAAACAATCACCCGATGGTTCTGTACTTCTGTGCTTGCTAGCCTGATCATTTTATTTTGGTTGTAAAGCTAAAAAAGCGTTCAAACAGACGCGGTCATTTTAGAGAAAGTATTAGACACTCCTGAGCTCAATCGATGTACCATTCAGCATTGCGTAGAGCTAGTTATTGGTGTTCATTTCAACCAGTTGAAACCTTCTCCGCATGTTTTTATCTGTCTTGATTCCGTGATAGGGTGTAGACATGGCTCAGTGGTGAGAGCACTCGCCTCCCACCAAAGTGGCCCGGCTTCGGGGCTTGACATCATTTGTGGATTGTGTTTATTGTTGTTGGTTCTCGTCCTTCCTCCGAGAGATTTTTCTCCAATACTCCTGTTTTCCCTCTCCCCAAAAACCACCTTCTCCAAATTCCAATTCGATTCAGAATTCGAGGGCCCAGGTTTGTCAGTAGCAACCACTGTAGTCACCCTCGTTGATTCTCCCCTGCTAGACACACATTTAAACCGAGATATCCAGGTTTTGTTTGTAAACTCCATACATTGTACCTATTTTCTAGTCACAGGATGATATTCGAGAGAGGCTTTCATTGGTACAGCAGATACTTGGTGTCCACGGTCAAAATATAATCACCGGTGAGATCTTGTGTTTTTGTTATTTTCTTTTGCTCTTGTTCTTTGTCGTGAGTTCCTTTTGCTGTTGTGGGTTCTTCACTGATTACTTTCGATTGTTCCGTCACTTAGGCCTAATTCAGGCATGCGCAGGAGCTCTTCCATCGTACATGGTATTGGATGTAGCCGAAGTGTTGTGGGAATTAATCACCTTCTGTAGAGAGGTAATCCATTAATGATTGTGCTTTGAGAATATAGCTTCCTCCTTTACTGCTTATCTGTCTTTAGATCTGTCTGTTTATCTGTTGAAAAGAAGAACTGTGAAGCTTTTTTCATATATTCGCTCAAAAAATCGTGTTAAGCATATCTACGATTGTTTCTCGATTACAAAGATAGAAATATTGTCTAAACTGAGTCCACAAATGATTCAAAAAACTAAGCATGACATTGCCAACGTCGATTGTTCATAATGGCGACATACTCTTTTTGTGTGTGTTTTGTTTTGTTGTTGTTGATACTACCACTGAAATTTGAAACCAAATTGGAATTCTCTCCTTTTGATGAAATTACGAAATTCTGTGATGTGATTACCTTTTATATGGCCTTGCGTGTTGTCTTAGTAGAAAGGGAACTGAGGGATTGGGGAACCGAGAGATTCCCCTCTTTACCGTGGGACGTTGAGCACTTGATTTCCTTCTTTTCTTTCCTCCGCTCAATCTCCTATGATATTATAATGTGTATTTGTATGCTACATTTTTTTCACTCATTTTCCATACTTCTTGGTTTGATTTTTCTAACTGAAATAAAGGAGACTTCCAAATGGGTAGAGGTGTCGCTGCAATCTATTCAAACACAGATTGTTCCTGGCAATGTGATAGCCACTCCCCAACAGCTCCAAGAGTTTCATCAAGCTCTGATTGGGTGAGTAGCTTTCTGTTACAGAAACCGAAGAATTAATCTTCGGAATGTACGGGGGAGCAAGGCTGGGAAGAGTAGGACCTCAGAGCCAAAATCCGACCCTTGCAGTTTCTTCAAACATTCTCAGCTTCCTTTAAGCCTCGAATGTTAGCCTCTGAGCTTACACTTTTTAATGCTCATTTAGGGCGATGAATTGCCTTTGGATGGGGGTAGCAAGCAGGGTTTAAGGTATTTTGCCTTTCATAATGGGTTTTGTCTTGTCAATTAAAAGTCTGAAACTGAACGAAGAGAGCCTTCAACAGCAAAGCCTGGGATTATATTCAGGAGGGTAGGCTATGGGAAGGACGTTGGTGTGTACGATGGTTTTAGGAGGGATGATGGGTGTATTGGGGTGAGAGATTGTTTTCCAAGGGAACTGACATTGAAGAACTCTTCCAGCAAGTGTTCTGGACAACCAAGAAAACGTGACTACTTTGGGTGCACTTCGGAGGTAGAGTGAAGTAAAAAAGTGAGTTTTTATTGTTGTTGTTGTTGTTGTTTTGGGGGACCCAATCAAAATTTGCCTTGAAAGACCAAGCTCATGCGAAAGAGCTGTAACTAAAACTCGCTTATGGTTTGCTGTTTTTATTTACTGACTCAGATCCTCAAACCAAGACGCGGTGTGGAAAGCTTCAAAGCATTTTTCTCGCCTATTCAGATGAAGAAAACGAACTGAATCGCCAGAACGAAAGTAATTATTGTGGTTAGTGACGTCAGAGAGCTCCCAGCCAATCCGAAACCACAAACGCTCAGCGCGGGTACTGGGCCCAAGAACACCAAGTTAAAAAAAGGGAATCGATCGCGTCGCTTGATAAGGCCGACTGTGCACAAAACGAAAGAGGACAGTAGTCTAAGAAAGACTTGACTGAACGAAGGCTGTATGGTTTAAATCCTCAAGAAGAATTTGAGTGCCATTGTTATTTTATAGCCAAGAGAGTTCCACCAAGAACTACTTCTGGGAGAAATGCTCAAACTTTTACATGCAACCTAAGTCGAGACATGACTTTGCAGCTTAATTAAATGGAACTATTTATTCCTTTCTTATGTACCTGCAAGGTTACTTTTATTTTCTATCACAACAGAAATAATGTTGCTGTTTCTGTTGACTTACTCTTTGTTTCGTTTTAAACACCAATCGCTTCTTAAACTTTACTTCTATTTTAGTAAACTGAGCTTTACACTGTGATACGTAGTTGAGTATTTTGGTGCTTTATGTGATGCCCTTCTCTCCTCTCTTCTCAAACTCAAAGCTGGGGGATCTCAACTTTTTCCGGTTCATTTGGTTGAGGTAACTACTTCCTCACTCTTCTCGCAGTTTTTTTTTATGAGGGTGGTTGGCAGTTAATTGCCAAACAATTGCTCAACTTAGTCAACCAAATTCAGCGCATTTTGACACATTGACCATTCTAAGAACGACCCTTTGTGAATAGCTGAGAATTCGAAACAACCAATCAGCGTTAACGAGCTTATAAAAAAGGTGCTCTACTGAGACAGCAGTAAGAATGAGCACTCAATATTTCAAACTTTACATTGCAATTATCCGCCGCATTTGCACGCGAGTAAAAGAAGAGTAACCGCCACAAAGGTATGAGGATATCACCCTTCACTGCAACGTTTCACTGTCGCTTGCTCATGCACCATCGTCATCGTCGTATCATTTTAATTAGTATTATTTATTACAGAGAACCTTGCCCCAATTACTGCGACACTCAGAAAACTGTAAACAGTAACAATTATTTCTGGAAAGTTCATTGTTCTCCAACCATGTAATCGTACGCGTGCTCAAACCGCCAACCACAAAAGTGATCGCCGTAACAAGTTACGATTTAGCTATCTTATATCTGATTGTTTTATGTTTTGCTGTTGTTGATGATTTGTTGTTTCTTTTTTTTCGCAACACAATAGACATTCCAGAAATATTTCTTGTTTTTACGATTTTCCGAGTTTTACCGTAACACCCTTTGATTGAACAATGAATGTGACGGACGAGCAACACTTCAAAGCAATGGTCAGTGCGTGGTGCGTTTTTCTCTGTTGTTCAGCACAACGGCTGTAGAATTTGAAGCTCTCTAGAATGCCACGTGCTAAACTGCAAGTGGGAAAACAATGCAGGCAGAAAAGGTTTTGGTACAAATTAAAAATTTAATTCAGTAAATTTTATGCTGTAAAATCAAAGACATAGGGTATCATAGTGCACAAAAAACCAATAATCATTAACTCTACTAATTATGTGCGATTGACGTTGTTCAAAATTCAGGAATTATCTGAAATGGCTTGTACTTTTTTGCGACGTTAGGAGAACGCATCCTAATCTTGGGTCCCTGTGACACTAAAGGGGGTGACACACTAGGCGATTTATACGCCGATCGCCGGCGATCGGCGAAAATCGCCTAGTGTGCCCGGTGCAGCGATTGCCATTTTCGCGGATCGCCGTGATCGGCGTATAAAATCGCCGGTATCTGACATGTCAGATATCGGCGATTAAATTCGCTGGCATTCGCCTAGTGTGCCCGTTCCAGCGATTTTGTACGCTCATCGCTGCGAATCGCCAGTAAAGTCAGCCAATCAGATTGGGCGATTTTATCACATGACTTTTCAAAATGGCCGACAACAACGGGGGGATTTAAGTAGTACTGTTTATATTGTACGACATAGAGCAAAGTTAACGTTAGTACATAATTTAGTACATAAACTTTCCTTGCTTTTGAAGGAAAAACATAAGGTGCTCGAGTAGGACATACCGGTAAGTGCTTTTGTGACATAAGATGCTGAACACATCTTGTATCGAACACGCTGGTTCGCCTGCCAACCGACAAGGAATCGCACAATCGATCACAACCCTGTCACATCATATTACAGTATATTACACAAATGTAATCGATTTCATTATCACACCAGACTACCACATTCCTGATCTACGATAACAACTGGTTTAAGAACTTGGGTTTTGAATTCATGTTCAATGAGTGAGAAGAAAACCTTAGCTTAAATTTGAATCCTGGGTTATTGCTAATTTGCTTATGAACAACCAACTGCAGGATGTTAAAGTGACACTATGATCAAATTTTTTCCCCTTGAGATTTTAACTTAATTTATCACATAGAATTCCAGGAAAGATTAAAAATGCCATTTACCATTTGTGAATATCTACAATAGTTCCGGAGATATTTAAGCTTGAAAAATGTGTAAAATATGCAAATGAGATAACTGATGACATCATAGTATCAACCCAATATAACATCAAGTATACAAATAGAGATATTTTGTAGAAAAAATCTTGGTTCTCCTGTGGGATGTGGCGTCGTCCTCAATCCTCCGCCAAGCTTCCAAAAGGTGCGTCATTTGAAATCGGAGGTGGCCCTGGGGACCAAGTGGAGAGGAAACAAGATATTTGTAGGCGCTGTGAAACGTTGGAACAAAGGAGCTTTCCCTGTAAATTTCAAGTAGTGACTTTGTGTCTTCTTTCCCAACTGTTATCGGTGTTAAAAGGTCCATGAAGAAAGGTATCAATCAGTTCATTTTCATAGTGAGTATTTTTGCTTTTGACAGGAAAGTAATCTTACGCCCACAGCTGTTTTATAGTCTCGACATGAAAAAGACTTGAAATCGATTCTTTCCTTTCAAGACAGAGTCAAGAGACCGTTTTCCAGTGAGCTGAAGCATTCTGAATCTCACCTGTTCATTAAAGTACCGAAACGTCGATTTGTTTGCTTATAATGAACGAGTGCGGTCAGTCTGTACTGGAGAAGGAGGTCGAAGATGTGAAGCTCTTGCAAGAGTCGCTGCAATATCAAGAAGGTGATCCTTCCCAACAGCAACAAGCTTTGAGAGCTTTGGGTGAAATTCTCTTTCAGAATAGTACGTTTTTCGCTTTTATGTCTGCTTATTTCAATTGTACTTAAGCCTTTTTTTGAAATTTAACTTATTTGTAAGCTTAAATTAGGTTAGGAAGTCTGTGATATAAGTCTTAATCGGGTGTCTCGAAAACTCAGACCTCAGACCCCCGAAAAACTCAGACCCCCGAAAAACTCAGACCCCTGGGTGTCTAAAAAACTCAGACCCCCGAAAAACTCAGACCTCTGGGTGTCTCGAAAACTCAGACCCAGGGGTGTCTCGAAAACTCAGACCCCCTGAAAAACTCAGACCCCTGGGTGTCTTGAAAACTCAGATCCCTGAAAAACTCAGACCCCTGAAAAGCTAGCTGTAGATCTCGGTCACAGCTACCCTCCACCGGGCTTTCTTTCGTATGAACAATACATTTATGAACTCTTGAGGTGATTAAATTCACCTTGAGTTTTGCTTTCATAGGATTAGTCTGTTCACGAATAATATTTGCAGCATATTTGTGAAGCTATTCACGAAAGAATCGTCGGGTGCAAGACAAGCAAGCTTTTGCCATCTTGTCAATTTCATGGTGTAGGTCAAACTCTTTTGGCAGTTTTGAAATGGATTAAATAAAATGTTACTTTTTCCTGGGTCAATTGTAAGCGATTTAGGAACGGAGTCTCGCAGAGTCTTGTTATGGTTTTCAGAGTTTACAAGAGTCTGAAATCGGTCTACCCTGGGTGCCAGAGGTTATTTTTTTGGGTAACATCAGTCACGCTACTTTTGTTATGATATGAATAACTGAACTCTCGAAGATCGAGCGACAAACGAGGAAAATATAATCAGTTCCGAACTGACTAATCCTATAAAAGCAAACTCAAGATAAATCACTTCAAGCAGGTTTATTTGTAAAATATTTATATCAAGCCTATCAGAGAACAATCCCCGTGAAGAGCAGTGCTGTCACTGGAAAATTTCCGCTCTGTCAAATCCAACTTGTTCTCAAATTTTGTTGTCACCGAGATCAGCAACTAGCTTACGATTATTCACTGTGTTTAGGCTCTCAGACACAATTAATAATCGCAAGTTCCAATACACAAGATCAAGATTATTAACCGTAAAATCATTTATATGACAACAAAATGTTGAAAACAAATTGGATTTGATCAAGAAATTTTTCACTGTTGTAGAGCACTGCTCTATGCGGCGCTTGCTTTGATAGATATGATATAAATATTTTACAATTGAACCCTTGAAGTGATTTATCTTGAGTTTGCTTTTATAGGATTAGTCAATTCGGAAGTTATTATATTTTCCTCGTTTGTCGCTTGATCTTCGAGGGGTCAGTTATTCATATCATAACAACAAAGGCAGTGCAACTCTCAGACCCCTGAAAAAATCAGACCCCCAAAAACCTCAGACCCCTGGGTGTCTCAAAAACTCAGACCCCCCGAAAACCTAGCCGCAGATCTCGGTCACAGCTCCTCTTGGAGGTCTGAGGTCTGAGTTTTTGAGACACCTGTCTTATTCATAAACATGATTTGACCTTGACTTTCAAATTTGCTACTTGTGAAATTAAAGAACCAACCTTAAACTAACGTACAGTTAATGTCGCTTACGTTTTTTTACTTTGCATTTCTAATGCATTGTTCAAGGTGTAGAAGTTATCTAGAATTCCACCTCTAGCAAGACTGTAAGATCAAAATGCCTGTACTACAAAATAGTTTGACATCTATAATTATTATTGGCGAGTCTCAATTTGCATTGTATTAGATTAAAGATTTGTAGAAAATACAATAATGTAATTTTGTGGTTAGCATCACAGCTCCAGTAGTTTTTTTCAAGTGATTTTACTCTTGTGTAGGAAGAGCACAAGACTACTTTTGCTCAACTCATGGTCTGGAATATGTACTGAGCCTTTCCAAAACTATGAGCACTGCTTTATCCCAAGCAGCTTTGTATACCTTAGCTATGGCTACAGAGGGCAATGGTGAGTAAACAATTGATGATAGGTAATTACCAATCACTTTATTGGTAAGGTAAACAGGAGGAAATGTTTAACAAATCCAGAAAATTTTTAAGTTTAGAAAATCTATAATGGTTTGGTGGGAGCACTGGGAATTTGATCTGTTGGAATTCCTTGTTGACACCCTGCCTAAAAATCTTATCTGGAACCCTTAAGTTAGCAAAGTAACCACATTTTAAGGCACTGTACCTTTCAAAATTAATAGAACTTTCTAGTTTCTGTTAATGTATATTAATTGTGTTGGGGAGTCTTGCAAAATGCATATTTTATGGAGAGGTTCTTAGACAGCTGAGTTAACCTGTTCATGTATGCATGAGAGTTTTTTGTAATGGCATGGCCTGGTTTTATTTTCTTTGCAGATATTTCTCAGAGAGCACTGACAAAGAAGAGTGTGTTTCACATGTTACGATCTAACCTACAAGCCAAGAACAGTTCAATCTCAACAAGATCAGCTTTCCTTCTTCTGACAATCTGTGCTGATAACTGTAAGGCAACTAGAAATTGAATGTTACACTTCTATATCTATAGTCATTATATTGCAAAATCAAACAGTGGAGCCCTTAAGAAAGAAAGAAAACATCTGCTTCATGAAGTGCGCAGCACACCATGTGGCTGGAGGCACAACAGGTTACTTCAACTTTTGGCATGAGGTTTCCATATAATTATTTTATAACTTTTCTTAACCCATTGGCACCCGTGCCGGCCAAAACCGGCCATAAAAAACTCCCATGCTTCAAAACATTGCAACTTTCTCAATCGCACGAATATTGCCTTAACTGTTAGTTGTGAGCATGAAATGGAATGCCCTTCAAATTTTGACATCCAATAAATGCAAGAAACGTACTGTAGCGATTTTGACCAAATATGGCCTTTTGAGTTTGGACAAGAACGAAACTGACCGTTTTTAACGTCAAAGAGAAACAACAAAAATGCCCCTTTTTGCCTTCATGTTTTTTAAAGGAAATCATTGCTGAAAAACCAAACTTCAACCATCATAACGAAATTCGGTCCTTTTTCTAGCTTAGAAATGACTTTTTTTGTTGATATTCTTCTCCTGAGCGTAGATACAGCCTTTTGTTCCAGTGCATTCGGGCCTTTCCGCCATTTTCAACATCTAGACCACATTGCATGCTGGGAAATGACGAGAATTTTTGACAGCACCCGTTCCTTCTCCCAATTCTTTCACGTAGCCTCTCCGACCTACTGCCAAAAATTCCTGCTTGTGGTCATCTTCAGTACTCAGAAATTCCAAAATATGTGGCGGTAGGTCGAGAAATTCATCAATAGTCGAGTCCCAAAGGTACTAAGTGTTCGACTGGCCAAATTCCCAGTTCGTCGAGTAACAAGCCAAATTCAACAACAAAGTACATCACCTTGCTCGATTCTTTGAGAAAGTGGACTCTTAGCTACCGTCACGCTTAATGATGCCCATCAGGCAGCCTCTAAAGATGAAAAATGGCTGTAAATTTAGCAGAAATCGCAAGCAAACCGAACTTGGGCCATTCTTGTCGCTTCACAGATAAAAAATAGCTACGTCAAAATGACGTTTTCAGAAACCTTGAGCCTCCAGTGGCTTAGGACAGCACCACTTTTCCCTGGTAGTTCAAATAAAGAGTCATGAATTGTTATTCATCGTTTATAGGTGGAAAATCACTCCGAAAATGTAAAAACAGCCGGTAGTCAATGGGTTAAACTCCCACCTTTTTTCCGACAAACTGAAAATATAGAGTGGCCAATGAAGAAGACTAACGTCATATTATTATTTAAAACTGCAACCATTAAGTTAATATGTACTTTCTTGATACAAAGAAAAGGTGGGGAAAATCCCTCAATATCAAGCCACAAACATCACCTATCTGATCTGCACCAACTTTAGTTTTAACATTTCTTTTCTTTCAAATCTCAAGCTGAAGGACAAAATCTTGCAAGGGAAACAAAATGTTTGCACAGCCTGTGTGACCTATTTAAGTGAGTGGACTCAGATATTATTTTCAAATATCATCAACTTTTCCTCCAGGTAATCTTAAAACAAAAGATGACTTGGTTGCACACCAAGAGTACTGACCTAGTGTGCTGTTTGCCAGTTAGGAGTCATTTCACATTAAGCACATCTTTTTCACTTCTAGTAGCCATTAATATTAGAATAAGTAATTGACGTACAAAAAAGTGTTGGTTAATTAGGAATTATTTTCCAACGCAATACTAGTATAATGTACTGTACAATGTTGTAATTCGGTGTTCATGATCTTGTTGATAGGAGTTGTCTTCCAATGTATAAGATGCCTTCTTCCATTGACAGTAGTGATGAAAAGTGGTTTAATAGTATGGAGGAAGGTAGTCTTCAGCTGTGGCATGCTGTGGTGGCAGCATTACAATCCCTTCTTCAGAGCCCACAAAATGGTAAACAATTTAATTAATAGTTTCTTTAAGGTCTTCCTTCAATTAATTAGCCAGAATTTAATATATAACCCGATGAAATGCATTCAATGTTCAATTAAAACTACACCATAATTCCAAACTGCTGAATTTGGGGGTAATAATTAGATTATCCTCATGTTTTTGTAGAGTTCCCAGATCTGTAAAGAAACTATATTTGTGTGATATTAGTAGTGGTAGTGTGTCCATTCCCTTATGATAAAAACTGAGGCTTCCACAAATTAGATAATCTCTGGACTCCCTTGAGATTACTGTGTAAAAAATAACAAGTAGAGAGAAGAACATTAGAGTATATTCCCACCTTACTGGACTGTTTTCTTTAAATGAACCTTCGCTTAAGTGGCTCCTACTGGTTTCAATCATTTTCAACCACTGCTATTTCAATGGATCATTACTACCAATCTTTATAAGTTATAACCTTTAGATAATAGTATGAAAGAAATGCCCAATCACTGTTGAACAAGTAGTGACATAACAGGTTACCATAGCAATGCCTTAACCGGTTAAAAACACCCCTAATTTTAGCTTGAAGAGACAATAACTCAAAAATGAGCCCGGTCACCCCCATTTTTATTTTTGGGAAATAATTAGCATAATAAGATAAAACTCTTTGCAAAGTTAAAAAATTGTGGGAGAGGATTCAGAGCCATCTTAAATTCTCACAAATTTAATGTGGCTCTGAAAACTTGGCGCTCAACACACTTATTACTTTTCAACAATAAAAGATGAGGGTCACCAAGCTGGGGATATTTTTTATTAGTTTTGCTTAAAGCTAAAATAAGGGGTGTTTTAACAGGCTCTAGTGTTGCTATGGTAAACTGTTATGTCAAAAAACGTTTTGTAACTTGTTCACCAATGACTGGGCATTTCTTTGATACCACTTTAAAGGTATTAATGTATAAAGATTGGTAGTAGAGATCCATCAAAATAGTAGTGCTTGAAAATAAAACTGGTAGGAGCTACCTTACGCTTTTATATTATACACTTAATGTATTGTCTCGAGGGAAACATCAGGACTCGAGGAAAAACAAAACTAACTAGTTTCCCAAGGGACCATACATTAAGTGCTATGTTATATACCAAGACTTTCCCTTCAACAATCACAGCAAAATGAACAAACAAACAAAGACAGCACTATAAGAACATGTCTTTATTCACAAGCCTGCTGAATGAATAATTTACAAATGTTTAAAAGTACCTGAAAAAGTAGAATATGCCTTTCTTGTATTTTCCGAATCTTTTCCACCTATCAGATGCTGAATTTCTTCGGCTGATACCAGAGAAAAACGTTTCCTTTTAGTCTCGGGTTCCATAACTTTTGTATTATCGTTGGTTTCAACTGAAAACTGGCAGTGTTCTCAGGTCCGTCTTCGTCAATCAAGCTCACGTGAGCACGTGCTGAAGATCATGCCACTTTTTAGTCATGTACTAATCACGTGTGCAGGCAACAACTGCGGAATTGTATCCCGGTCGGGATACTTTGAATTTGGTCTGAGGCACGTGACCAAGAATCAACCAATCGCAGTGCTCGTTTTGTCGAGTGAAAGTCTAGGTATATAACAATATTAGTTGAATACTCATTATCATGTTTATTCCACTCTCAGCTCAAAATCAGCGAATTTGCTGCCGGCTTCTTCCAATGATAGTCAACATGCTACAATTAGCAAGAAAACAGCAGAATGTCATTCTACCCACAGCCACTCTTTTGGGAGCCATTGTTTGTGGGAATGGTAAGAGCTAGTATGCTTGTTCCAAATATTAATGTTTGTCATTTGTTTAAAGTGTATTTATTATGTTCTACAATGGCCTCTCGTCATGTCAAATATAGTACAATTTCTCATTGGTGTTACAGAAGATTAAATGAGAAACCAGGTTTATAATATAAATGTATTTGTTACCTATGTGTATTGTATGTTAAGTAAAGAAAGTGAACTTTCTTAGAGATCTCACTCAAACTTGAATTATTATGGCAGTTTGAATTTCATGACTTTTGCACAGCATTGCATCGCACCTGGCCACGCCATACACTAGCCTCCCATGCAGTTACATTTTGGGTAGTCATATTTCACCTCTCCCCTCAAAACGACTGCACTGGAGTCTAATTGTACTCACACTTCATAGTCGTTGTAAGAATCGATCAAAACGTTTGACTGTTGCATTTGATAGACAGATCCCCAAGAAAATTCATAGTCTTGGTAAATTTGTTATCTGCAAACCAACTTGTACATTATTTTTATCTCATATTTAAAGATGGCACGCCAAAAGGCTTATTGGGCCATTAGTTGTTTGTGCCAATTTTGACCTCCTGCCTTTACTTCCTTGAGTGTTCAAGGAAATGCAAGTCAGTTGCACCACACTGATTCTGTTTGCCAGATGAGTGTCAATCCAAGGTGCGACTCCTGGGGGGCCTGCGTGCATTGATAAATGTACTGAAACAGCACGCTGGGGAAAAGCAGCCCACTGATGAAGACATGAAATTTATCGAGCATATTGTAAACACCATAGGATCTGCTACAGCTGGTCATGGTAGGTCATAAGTAACTTATGAAAAATTTAAACACAAAGGCGGACCCTCGGCTAATAGTAGATTTCTTTTGCTTTGGTTTTGAACTGTGTGAAATTGAGTAAGAAAACCGTGCTTTGTGCTGAAGCACAAACTTCCTAAAGGCTGGTTTACTCAGTGACATAAGCATAAGCATAACGATGTTTACACATGTTACATAAGCATAAGAAAAGTGACATACGCAAGCGCAATAAGCTCCAGAATCATGTCGCGGTTTTATGGGACGAGCCACATTTCCAACGTCTTCTCCTGATGCTACTACGAAGACGAAGAGGACGGCGACGAGGAAGGGAGCGTGAAGACAGACAGAGGTTCTGTTGGGCGAGAGATATTTTCCAAAGGAGAAAAGAAAAGGGAGAATTTCGTAATCTGGTTCGAGAATTACAACTAGCGGACCGAGAATTTTATTAATTCTCACTAATCATGATTGCTAGTTCCGTTTACATCTAAAGGGAACGAAAAAATTTTAAACTGCACGCTATTAACTTGAATTTCCGAGCGCAAAAAAAAACGGTGTTTAACTTGCGCTTGTGCTTATGGTTATGCAGCCCTAGGTTTAAACACTGGTTAACGCAGCATAAGCATAAGCATCACCGACATAAGAAAATGGAAAAGATTCCTTTTTCTTATACTTATGCTTATGTCACCCCCGGTTTACACTGCTTATGCTTACGTTGTATGCTTATGTCACTGTGCAAACCATCCTTTGCTCGTATTATCTTTTTTTTTCTCTCATATTTCCTTACTTCTTATTAGTTCCGTCTTTATTGTTTTTTATTTCTTTCCAATTGTACTGTTAATTTCTGGTCTGGCCTGCCTAGATTAGCCTTAGCTACCTGCGGGCCAGCTAATTCTCTTTTTGTGTACAAGTTTCAAAATTAAAGCTGTTTTGTTTGTTTGTTTGTTTGTTTGTTTGTTTGAAGCTGTTTTAATAAAAAAAAAACTAAGAACTCTTCAATTGTTTATGCATGTATAATTTGGTCTCATATATCGAAATCAGTCCGTGTGACGATCAGCCGAAGGTAAAACTGATATCACGGAATAATTGGAGAGAAGGGCGTGTGCGCGCCTTTCCAATGAGCCCCTCCATTACCAGTAAGACCTCAGCTCCAGATACTGAGTACATTACAAATCGATTTGCTCAGTAAGGTGAGACTTTGTGGAGCGTTAATAACGCTTTCACTTTCCAATGTCACTCAAATGAAATGCGAAAGTTGAAACGTCAAGTACTTCTTCAGTTGATATTCAGAGTGGACAACTCCCATAAGCGGATTCCAACAAACCCACGCTTCCTCCACTGAAACCCTGCATTGATAGCCTCCAGCTGTGGGCGGACACCTTCGTTAACCGGACACCAGTGCTCGTCCCAAGGGTGCCCTCTTTCGAGAGTTTGATTGTACATTGTGACGCTGAAATATCATTGTTCCCGCCTACCAATGATTTTCCAGGAGGTTTGACTGCATAATATGGCGCTGAAAAATTATTGTTTCCGCCTTCCACTGATTTCCGCGAATTTACAGAAAGTCTGCTCTTTAATAATTTAATAATAATAATTTATAGGGCATTTTCCATATGTATATGATCAAATGCGCTTTACAAGGAGATGAAATTGGAATTTGGAAATGTTGGTTTTTGTGGAGAGGGGAAAATCGGAGAACCCGGAGAAAAACCTCTCGGAGCAGAGAAGAGAACCATCAACAAACTCAACCCACATATGACGTCGAGTCCAGGAATCAAACCCGGTGCCACACTGGTGGAAGGCGAGTGCTCTCACCACTGCGCCATCCCTGCTCCCCCACATTTACAGTCCACATTTACAGTCAATGCAAGGGTGCAGAGCCACATTTGTACACAGATCATTCCTTCCTCATTTCATCATAATCATCATTCCATGGAACGATATACCTGTTATTGTTTTCAGGAATGTGCCAGGAGACTGCAGCTGACCTTGGTTTGGTCTCGTTACTCATTAAGTGTCTGGACATAAGTCGGAGTTCTGGTGTGAGCGCTGCAGTGGCCAGACAGTTCAGAACGAAGTGTATCTTGGCACTTTCTATCTGTGTCGACCAGTGTGGTAAGCAGTGATGGGGACTTGTCACATGAGACCATAAAGGTGCTCCCACAGTTGAAAACTCCAGCAAACCTTCGATAAGCATTCTCGCTGAAAAGCGTGCAAAACGCCAACCGAGCACGTTGAATTAAAAATATAAGAATGGCTGTCGTTGTACTAGTATAGTTAGAAATAACGGCTGGTCAACGGACAATGTCCGGTCAAAAACAGGTTTTGTCCGGCCAAATCCTTAGATGGCCGGACAATTTGTCCGGTCGTTTACGCTTGTAAGGAAAAAAATAGTTTCAAGTTAAATAATTAGGGAGTTTAAGAAACGAGGCCGGAAACGTCAACGAGAACGTCACAAAACAAAAGGTTTAATGAGCAAAAACAATCGCTCTGCACGTGCGTTTTACATTTTGGTACATTTCTTTGCCTTCCTCTGCAACTGAACAACAACGTGAAATGACGAAATTTCAGGTTTTGTGAGAACGTGAGCATTCGATGGTAATTTTTTTTTCATTTTCTTTACTTTAACGTTTTTCATAGAAATTTAGTTCCTGGATAGTTCGCCAACAATTTACAAGTTGAACAAATTAGAATAATCGCGAAAGTGCTACAATAACGAGAAGTTATATTTTGAAATGACGTTTTCATTGCCGTCACCCTCCTCGTTTCTAAAACGCCCTAATTTTTACCGAGAGGGGTGGACGCTTATTCGAGGAAATACGGTGAGATGATGTCCTCGGATGTCTAAAATAACTCTTCCATTATTGTGTTTTAAAAGTTCAATCACGCATCGTAGGGAAAGCGCTTCCCTGTTTCCGGCAATGTAGAAATTGGATTTACGGACCGTCACTTCGCAAGGTCATGTTTTCCTCAGGGAGTATAGACTTGAAATTGACGAAAAGTAGCAAAATTTAGCTGTCGTTCTAGTATTCTTAAATGGAAATAGAGAGTTGTCTGTTAGTATTATTTTCCCGGCCCCTTATATAAGATATATAGCAGTGAAACATTTTAAGATTTAAGCTTATTCATTTCACGCTCAAATTGTGTCAAATCAGTGGACATGGATACTATTTGTGTGTCTTGTTGTAAATGCACATCAGTTAGCTTGTATTATTATGAGAATCAACTAGATTACAACCCTCAGTCAATTTCATCCACTTCATATAACTTTAGTAGATATAAATTTTCTACCGTATACTGAAGACGCACAACTGAAGCCATAGTTGTGCACGCCAATGTAATACTGATTTTGCCGAACGTTGTGGCTGTACCATAGGTTCCACTTTTCCTGCACTGAGGTCGATGCTCATGTACAGTAAATGCTTTGAAAATTTACTTGTTTCATATTTAAACATCACGTGAAATGGAGGTGAGGGGGTGGGGGCAAACGTAATCGATGTTTGTCCGGCCAAAAATGGGTTGTGTCCGAGCAAAAATAGGTTTGACCGGCCACTTTGACCGGCGTCAGCCGGGAAATTATTTCTAGCCCTGACAGTAGAATCCCGATTTTTCGAACCCACGGTTTCTCGAATCTCTCGACAACTCGAACCAGTTGTCGTTTTCCTTGGATTTGCTTCACTCCTACACGCTAATTTCAACCCCGATTTATCTTACCCTCGATAACTCGAAACTCCCGCAAACTCGAACTAATTCTCGGCTCCCGTGGGAAAAATCCAATAAGGCTTGACCTCTTTGAAACCTCTAATTTCACTGGATCTTTATTGGCTGCACCTCTATTGTTTTAGGGCTAGGTTCCATTGTTTCAATTCTTTGTTTATTATTTTTTTAAACCAATCTTGTGAGGTCCTGCAAATGGTGCAGGTTGACCGAAAAATCAACCCTCGATAACTTACTTGAACCTTTAAAAATTCACAAACCACTTAGTGACGATTTCAGTTACATTCTGCACCTTGAAGCAAATAAACACTTCCATACAAGCTTAAGTTATGGACAAACGTTTCTCGGTTCGAAAAGGGCAACAACGTATTACACGATATTTTCATTAAGGAACGTTTTTCTGTAAGGGGAACTACAGCCTATGTTCTAGTGCAGTTTGTGTTACTTTTTTTTAAACTACAATACGTTTTGTTTGTACAAAAAGACCTCTATATACAACGTAAAGGACGTATTTCTATGAAAATGTGCAAAGTCAGCTGATAACTGTACCTGCTAAAACAATACCTCAGCATTTTAGCCTAATCTGATGCCACCTTCGATATCTCGAACTCCCCATTTCTCGAACCAATGTTCGTTTCCTTTGGAGGTTCGAAAATTCGGGATTCTACTGTACACTTTTCTGTGTGTATTTCACGGAATACTAGGTTATTATTCTTAAGGTTGGTATTTTTTTTAAAACACTCAGAACCTTACTCACTTCCACTGAAATGTATTTTTTCAGAGCGGAACCAGCAGCAGTTGAGACAGAGGGGAGGTGTTGGGCTTTTGGTTGAACTTCTTACTCACGAACAGGTACTTGCGAAAAGTTGGTTAATGGCAGCGTAAAGTCGAAAACGCTACGATTAACATGGAAAGCTAATATATCTTAAACTGGTTCTCAATACATTATGCTCGTATGTAGTTAAACTTGCTCCTTATTCCCTAAAGGCTCTTCAGCAATCGTCTATACACTCGGGTAGAACCGTTATAAAAAGTGGCATAGAGTTCTGAAGGAGTCAAACATAGATTGATGTGCAAACTGTGCTCTGGTGCGTCAAGCGTATTGAGTTTCTTATTTCAAAGAGACTTGGTACTGGAAGAGCTAGATTTTTCGTCATTATCTTTCGTTATTGCCGTTTAAAGCCCGAACAAGTCAATCCCGCGATAAAGCACCAACATCACAAAGCTAAGAATGCCGCGTAACGATGAACGTCATAGGTAGTACTTGCTGGATTAGAATGCAAGGTGGCCTCGTTGCTAACAGGCTTGAAACGTTGTTTCTCGATAGTCTGAAGAATTCAGGAGAGTTGCCATATTTGTTCTTCATTGTATAACTGGAAAACAGCAAGGTGTGTATTTTTGCTAAGCTACAGGAGATTCTCGTTGTCTCGAGGCTCTTTCTATCTCTTTTCCTTTGGCTATTGCTGGGAATCGATTGCTTTTTGTTATCTCGAGAGCCCTCTTCCCCTAACGAATTTTCGCTTCCCTTGAACGTTGAGATAACGAAACATACACTTTATAACAGAACAACAAGGGAGGTTATCTGATAATTAGTGGTAGAATTTTCATTGCCATTAATGCCAAATTCCGAATATAGCTGAGCCCTGGGACTTTATATCTAAAACAGTTTAACAGTGCATGGGCAAAGTTTGTTTATATTTTCTGTTATATTCATTTTAGCGTAGCTTGTTTTTACCGCACCCGTTTTGTTTGCTTCGCAGTGCGAGCCACTGTAGTCGATTTCTCGGAAGAGAGATAGTTATCTGTTGTGTGGTTTCATATTTATTGGACCTTGGAATGAACCTGGCTTTCTTTTCAAAAGGGGAACGATCTCAACACGAATTTGAAGAATTGCAGCTGGAATCTCGTAGTAAGGTTGATATGCAAGACGTTTTTATCCAGGTAAAAATATTTAAGTAACTATTTTTCAGTGCCCTAGCTTCACAGTATTTTAACATCAGTTGGAAAGACTGTTGATAGCTTTCAGTTCAACTGCTAAACAAATCTTGTTCATCCATATGCCGAACGTTTTCATAATAACTTCTTTCTCGTTGAGGGGATAACAGTGCGCAACATAATAATGCTTTGCCTTTTATGTTTCTCGATACTCGGCCGAGTGATCTTGGCGTCCGACTCGGCTCTTTAACCAAATCGTTGTACCAGCCTTGTGTTATTTATTAAATCGCACTTTTTTTTCCGCAGACTATTTCCCTATTCAAAAACATGTCATTACATTTTCACTAGTCTTCTGGCATCCTGTTGTCGGCCCGATTATTTTGATTTTTTTCTAGAGAATGTGAAATGAAATCGAAATCTTTGAGCAATGGCTTTATGAACTCCCAAAGCGAGATCAATCCCTGTAGCATTATACATTTACTCCATTGCACTTTATATTTTATGTTTTACTTTTCATCCAAACTTAACTGATGCAGATTTGTATCCGCTGTATTGTAGGCTGCTTCTCCTACTCGCGAGGCTCAAACCCAAACCGATGCCTTTGATATTGACACGATCTGCACAGGGGAATGCAACAGGTACACAAAGGTATGTAATAGCAATAGAGCGTGTGATAGAGTGGTAAGATATCTGATAAAGAGTGGAATGGTGCTTCACATCGTTGCCTTGGATTTTAAGTTGCATTTATTTGTGTTTGTTTGTTTGGTGTTTGTTTTAGCATTTAACAAGTCCAGCATTACTTTGTAACGTAGTAACAGAGCAAAGTAATCCTCCTAGAGGCAACAAGGCCTTGTGAAACGGGAATCCTTCTGTAGATAGCTGGAAATCAGCGGGGCTTATAAAGAGGTCATATGAGCTGCTGAAAAGTAATCTAGGCGAGTGCTTTGAACAAATGATAAGTAATTCTTTAAATGGAGAAAGTAGAGAAATATCAGGACCTGAGACGGGAGCTAGGCAGGCTGTGGAATATCAAGGCGATTGTTGTCCCTTTGTTTATTGGTGCACTGGGGAAGACAAGACAAGAGAAGACCTCAGTGTGCCAATCACTGAAGAAAAGCTTGATAAAGCATTGAAGACAACAAGATGTGGCAAAGCACCAGGGCAGGACAGTATTCCTGCTGATGTGTGGAGGATGGGGGGAACCCGCCTCAAAACTGGACTCCTGGAGCTGTTCAATGCATGCTGGGACACGGAATGCCTCCCCCAGGACTTCAAGGATGCAGTAATTGTTACTGTGTATAAGAAGTAAGGGCAGAGGAGCGAAGCGGCATTTCTCTGCTGGTTACCGCTGGAAGATATTGGCCAAGATCATTCTGAACCGAATCAAGGCCATTTCGGAAGAAATCCTCCCTGAAAGCCAATGTGGTTTCAGGGCTGGTAGTTCAACAACAGATATGATCTTCACTCTTCGCCAGCTCCAAGAGAAAGCCATTGAACAACGCCAGCCTCTCTACACAGTCTTTGTTGACTTCTCTAAGGCTTTCGACACTGTGGATCGGGAAACTCTCTGGAAAATTCTGGAAGTGTACGGCTGCCCTGAGAAAGTGGTGAAGATTATCAAACTCTTTCATGAAGGAATGCTTCGAAAAGTCTCCATTGCAGGAGACTTCAGTGAAGCCTTCGCCGTCAACCATGGTGTCAAACAAGGATGTGTGCTGGCCCTTAACCTGTTCACTCTTTACCTTGCTGCAGTACTGGAGACTATGGGAGCCAACCTCAACAAAGGAGTCTTCATCAAGACTAGATCAGATGGGAAGCTGTTCAATCTGTCCAGACTGAAAGCTTCAAGTAAGACCAGAGAACTCTGTATGAGGGAATTGCTATATGCAGACGACTCAGCTTTGGTCACTACCAGCCATCAAAACATACAAGAGATTGTGGACCGCTTCTCGGCTGCAGCAACACTGTTTGGTCTCAAGATCAATGTCTCCAAAACAGAAATCCTCTACCAACCTCCTCCTGATGAACCTTCTGAGTGCCAAGAGGTGCTTGTCAATGGTGATGCCTTGAAAAAGTCTAGCCATTTCACTTATCTTGGTAGCGCAGTCACGGACACCAACTCTGCCTATCTTGAAGTTGAGCGGCGCACTCAAGCTGCCGCTAAAGCATTTGGCTCCTTGCAGAAGCGCTTGTGGTCTCATCATGACATCAAGCGTAAGACGAAAGTGAAGGTCGTCACTGCTCTACTCCGTTGAGTCCATGACCCTCTATCAACGCCACATCAAAAGGCTGTCCAGATCTCAGATCCGTCATCTGCGCCAGAT
This sequence comes from Pachyseris speciosa, assembly GCA_016490735.1. NCBI lineage: Eukaryota > Metazoa > Cnidaria > Anthozoa > Scleractinia > Pachyseridae > Pachyseris > Pachyseris speciosa. The sequence goes on from JAEMWC010000006.1 coordinate 2,012,608, forward strand.
ACAAGGGATACGATGGCAAGATCGTGTACCTGATGTTGAAGTCCTCAGAAGAGCAGAGACACCAAGCGTCCAAGCTCTCATCACAGCGTCACAACTTCGCTGAGCTGGACATGTACGGCGAATGCCAGACTCAAGGCTGCCAAAGGCAGTATTCTATGGCGAGCTCAGTGAAGGGAAGAGAAAGCAAGGTGGACAGAAGCTACGCTTCAAGGATGTGCTGAAGCGGCACATGAAAAATGCCAATGTCAAGTCTGAAACCTGGGAACAAGATGCTTTGGACAGAAGTTTCTGAAGAGCCACTGTTAAACAATCAGTGGAAAGCATAGAGGAGAAGCGACAACTGGATTACCAGCGTGTTCATGAAAGAAGACATTCCACTGCAACATCAGGTTATACATGTAGTCGCTGTAACAGGATCTGCCGCTCACGGGCGGGCCTGGCTGCTCATCAGAGATTCTGCCTCACCTAACATAAACAGTCGTCGTCGCCTGCGATGGACTGCCGAAGAAGGGGATTGCATGTATCTGGGAATCTGCATGAAGACGGTTAGGGTGACAACACAGATAGAGCTCCTGCAGAAGGCAGCGTTACTAGGAACAGCAAGACTACTAAGAAAAGTATTCGAGGCCTGAGGCTACAGGTCGTAGCTTGCCCTCGAGCACATAAACAGTGCCAGCAACAACCTGAGAGACATGAATAACAATATAACAATAATAATACAGCTCTCACTGTAAGGTATTCACAGGGAAAGGGGAAAATGTTGAATTTTATGCGGCACAGATTAATTAATGTTTATTCAGGACTGAAGGAACGAGCATGATGACTCAATTTTCAATTCAGTTGTATAATCTTGAAACCGGGGCACAATGCCCAAGTGCGTAGTATCGTTTGATAATGTATTCCAAGTTCATGGTCCTTGGACAAGAACATTAAAATACTTCGCATTACATTTGCATGGTTATACATGCGATAATCTGTAGCTTGCAAAGGAAATAACTAGTTTATATGGAACACGGAATCGTATGGAAAAGTTTTATAGACTTCTGTATCGACCGGATGTATACTTCTTATTGTATCTCCTGCGCACTAAGCATCTGAAGTTGATTATTCAAACTTGACTGGTTACACTTTCGTTGTAGACCGCTTCTCTTACTCAAGACGCCAAAACCCAAACCGAGAACCCTGGAACTGAGAACGTCTGCGCAGAGCGAAGCAACAGGCTTTCCAAGGTATGTGCACCACAGAACACTCGCAATGCTATTCAACAATAGCGACGCTGCTTATCGACTTCAGTCCTGAAATCGGAATACTTCTATATCGACTGATCAATACTTCTACTTATTATAACCGATACATTTAATCCTGGGGCCCGTTTCTCGAAAGTTCGGGTAACTTAACGAGTCCGAAACCATATTTTGAAATCAAAATCTCAAGAAAAGTAGGGTGTGTTGTGACCTCTAATGAAGTCCATTTAGCTGATAACTTTACTGTATAATTTTCAAAACTTTTGAAACTCCCATCTGGAATAGAAAACAAAACAGCATAATGGGCCCGGTAATTACCGGGAGCTTCGAGAAACGAGCCCCAGTACACTTAGCTAGGGCTGTTTTATCCAAAGAATACTGCGCGTTGGGCACTATGCCCACGGAGGGACGGACATTACCCCTTAAATCTACATAATAAAATGTGAGCCCTAGTATTAGCAGCCATAGACAGCTGTTTCGGCCTTGTTAGGCCTCATCAGCTTGACATAGCTAATACCTGGGCACATGTTCCCACATAAAAATGACAAGCAATGAAAACGTGAAGCCTGTGGGCTGTGGCTTAATGTGACAAAGAATACCGCACAAATTAATTTGTTTGGGCACTATTGCCACGTGGTAGCGGGCATTACCACTCTTTTGATCGCAACTTGACCAATGCACAGTTATACTTTCGTTGTAGACTGATTCTCCAATTCGAGAAGCTAAAACCCCGCAAACCGACAGCCCTGGAACTCAGAACTTCTGCACAGAACAGAGTAACAAGCTTTCCAAGGTATGTGCACCAACTGGTGAGGCGATAAAGGAAAGGTCACACAGCACTCGCAATACTATTCAACAAAAGAGACGTTCTATATCTACTAAAGTACTGAAACCCCACACGAGGTCGTGGAACAGTCAGACGAGAAATGCGGAGACAAATGTGCGAAAGAAGTCCGTGAGAAACAACTCAGCAACTGCAACACGGCCTTCTCGCCCGTCTTCAGATCAGTGTCACGTTCAGTGTTTGGCCTGTGAATCTGTTCTTAACAGCAAGAATTTCCTTTCATCGTTAAGGTATTGCTCAAGACTTTGCTCATATCATCGAGAATTGAATGAGTTTTTACGTCGGAAATTGAAGGGCTTGAGGCGGCGATAAGCACGATCGTGAACGTCAAGCAACCTTCTGTTTTGTTTAGTTTGATGAGTCAGGGTGGGTGACCATCAGTTGACTCCAATGTGAGGAAAAACAGGAGTCCATATTGGCGTGTTCCGCAGCGCAGTTAATAATATTCAAGGCAACCTTCGGTACTAATTACCTTACAATGTTGAAATCTTGAAAGTGGTGTCATTGCCTGTGTGTGAGAACACTGCAAAAGCTACCTGAACGAAACAAGCCCAAATTTCGGGCTAACTCTGTAACCCTAAACCCCGTGCTTCGGGAATAACGGCGGCACTGGCGACAAAGCAGTCAATACAAGTGCGCTGCAGTTGTCTTGCCCCACAAAAATAACTTAAGATAGGTTACCTGGGAAGTTACACACCGATTGGGAGAAATACTCTCCCATATTTGTCGTTTCTCAGTAGTTCAAGTGACTGTTATTGGTGCGAGTTTAGTTTGCCAAGCTATAGTTGCTATTTGGTTATAATGTAATTTGAGTAGCTTTGGCTTTGAATTGTAAAATAAAAATCCAATTTGTCTTTAAATTGTTCTTTTAAGCGATACTAAGAAGACTTTGGGACCGTAAATAATCAAAAGTGCTCAAAATTTGCGATAGCTCACAGCACATTTCTCCTGGTCGATCAGACCGTAAAGCACTGACTCAATCAACTTTCATTCTTTTACGTTTTTAAACTCTCTCGCTTCCTCAAAGTAGTTTGTAGATATGCAACAGTTATTACGTTAAATTTAATTTCAGTTTGCCCCAATAAAGCGCCTTCATGATGTATCATTAAGCCACCGAGCATCCCTGAAGTTGCGCTACAGGTGTAATCCAATATTCGCAGTGGAATTGCTGCTCCCCCTGAATACTCGGGTTTGATCCCAGATTTTAAAAGGCAGTTTCAATGGCGGCTAGTCAGATCATGTTCCTGTTGGTGGACAACGAGAAAATGAATGAAAAAACACGACTTCAGACAATTCTTGGATCAACGTTCTCTTAACGCACTGTTTATTTTTCTATGTCCAATCAATTACAATTAATTACTTTTCTATGTCCAATTAATTGCAACTATGTCCAATCAATTACCAAAGGTCTCACCCTATTTAAAATATTTGGAGGACTATTTCTTCCTGATCCCATTACATGTATGCTCTAAAAAAATCAAGCTTTCTTTTTCTTCTTGTTTTTCCCGAATAAGAAATAGTGAGGGCAGCATACGAGAGGATAAAATCCTCTCTTGGTCTAGCCTCCGTCGCAGCCGTTGTTTGCGTCGGTCCTATTCTCCCTCCCCACCAACGTCTGCTGAAACGTGCCGGACATTCCATTCCAGGAACTGACCAATCACATCGCGGTTTTTAAATTTCGGTAGCTAAGTTCCCGTGGCCTCTTCGCGGCCGTTGTTGGGGAGGGAGAATAGGACCGACACAAACAACGGCTGCGAAGGAGGCTACTCTTGGTCAGGATAAGCATTCAACGCCACAACCATCCGGATATCTTTTTCAATCGAAATGATCAGTGGCATTTCCCTCGATCGTGAAGTAAGGTTAACAGTGTCACTCGACGGGTGGGTGGCATCGGTAACTTGCTAGGTGCTATTATTCGCCATCATCTTTAAAATTAATTAGAATAATTCGATTTATAATTGAACTTAAACTGTTTTTAAAAAGGTCGCAACTTGTTTACAATATTTCGGGCCGCGGCACTATTTCTCCTTAATTCTATTATGTATATAGTGGTAATAAAAACTAGCTTTCCGTTCTTCATTTTTTTGTTTTATTCCGACTTTCACGCTTCCTCTGTTTTATGACAGAAACTTATTACTATTAAAAGTTTCAGTGACTTTTACTTTTCATCTCGACGGTGTAACGTAATCTCGTTATTTCAGGGTAAAATGCCATGTTGCTCTCACTTGACGTCTGTCTGCGAGAGATACTGCTCCGAGACTCACTCCGTACTAAAAACTTAATCTGCCGCCGCAATTTCTTGTAAAGGAAAACGTAAACAATAGGATTGTAGCAAGCTGACGATTTTGCAATGTATGCTGGGATTGATGCTGTGACGTCGTCTATGACCTCAGGTCCGGCTAACATGGATATGAGTGACACAATAGCGTATGGTGTCCAGGCCACTAGAAAAGCCACAGTCATAACAGCAAATAGAGACACCATCTTACGTTCCGTTTTAAAAGCCTTTCTCGTAAAGGGAGAGCCTTTTCCCCACGTCCTTTTTGCTCTCCTCGTACTTTTGATAATCTCGCGCCAAGACTTGTAATAAGATGTAGTCATAACACTGACCGGCAATACATAGCAAGCTAGTATCAAGCAAATATTGTAGGACAAATCCAGTTTCTCGCGTGACTTCCATCTCACCGAACAACTTGTCCCAAGTCCCTCCAGCTCAAAACTTGACCAGCCACACAATGGCATCACACTCCAGAACAAGGCGTACAACCACATGCCGACTGCGAAACAAACTGCTTTCCTTTTTGAGAAAGTTCTGTTCCGTTTGTAAAGGAAAACCAATGCAATGTATCTTTCGTACGAGGCAACAGACAGGATCATTAAAGAAGTCAGGCCGCTCCAGGTAGCGATAAACGCTGTTGCTTTACAACCGTTGTCCCCATAAAGCCATCTTCCGTAAGCGTTTGTAACGACCAGGAGTGGTAAAGATGTCACTGAGTAAAGCAGATCGCTGACCGCCACGCTGGCGATAAAAATATTTGGAGCGTTTAGGAAGTGTTTGTTTTTGTAAAACACCAAGCACACCAGGCCGTTTAACAACACACTTGTCACACAGATCACGGCGGTGATGACAGCGAAAACGAAATAGATTGTGGTAACCATCTTTGGAAATTTCAGCTGTTACATTTGTCGTAGAATGGGCATATACTGTGCAGTGCAACAACAGCGTCCATTAGGTCTAGCCAACTGCATGCTAATAAATAAGACAAGACTATCTTTAAATCAAACATCAAGATGACTTCATCGCGTGGAAAATTAGGTTGCAGACTTTGGGATAATTCTGAGATCCTGGAGAGCTTGCTATGCTATGAGTGCAAAGAAAAGCGAGCTTTCAAGATTTTTGACAAGTATGAAATGTTAATATAGCTTCAAACGAACTAAAATATCAAAAGAAAGAAAAACTGATGTCGGATGTTCTTCAGAATGTATCTAACGCCAGGGCTAGATTAAGAAGCTTGCGTCTTTCAGCAAAAAGATAGACAGGAAGCGGAAAATACAATCAAAAAATCATCATTTCTTTCGCTTGTTCTCACGAGAGCATATGTTGTGGGCATATGTTGTGGTTCTGTTCTTAATGAAATGAGATAAGGGAGGAAAGGCGAAGTAAGTATGGTAAAAATTACAAATGACCGTAAATTAAGATAATATTGGTTTTGAATTATATAACTTAAATTTTCCAAATATTGTCTCTTCGATGATAAAAGCGATCAAAGCTAGCATTAGCATGAATGTCGTTTTCAATGTTTTTCCAACCAATGGATGCTCCAACTCGCCGATAATGACGTTAGGCTGGCGTCGAAACGTCGGTTTTTTGTCGTTTTAAATGTTAAAACGATTTTAAATAATGTTTTCTGTTCTTAATTTTTTTTTATTATCAAATGCATCTCGAAGCCGCTTCTTCTCCATGCTCCAAATAAAACATTGTTTCAACAGTCAGTGTCATCCCTTAAAGTGGCTTGCATTATTTTCCTGCAGCGGTTAAGATGCTTACCGCCAAAAGCAATTTGACTTTGTAAACGCCTCTGCTTACGACATCGAAGAACACTCGCTGGGTATAGTAGACTTATCCGGACTAAGGCGAATTAAAAGAGATGTCTTTGGTTGCCTGTAAGGAAATAACCCGGGTAAAAAATGCACACAGATGTTTTGTTATCGTCTCTGAAAGCAACGCCACTCGAAAATAAAACACTTCTTTGTTTGTTAATGTGCCCGCTAGGAACTCAGACTATGCAGTACGACTTCTCAGTTATAAATGCGTCGGGTTTCAAATTTTGAATCTCAGTTTTTTGTGTAGTTACACGTTTCCCTTCTCTCATGGCTTTCATTTTAAACCATTTTGAGTTAAAATTAAAATTAAACTCATGTGTTATTCTAATTCTTTTTTTATGAAACTGTTGTAAGGGCGGTACTGATAATGATTTGAGACACACTCGTGAATCAGTTTTTAGGCAATTTCAGGCAAGCGTAGATGATCCTGGTTTTAGTGTGGTGGCTTTTTTTGAACCTGTAATCCCAAAACGTTGTCTTCTTTTTCCAGAAAGGTAAAGCTCTACAATAACTATTTAAATGCTTAATTACCTTGGTCTCGATGATTTCACACCAATTTCGTCGTTGATAATTCTTGAAAACAAATCCCTTTCAAAACGTTTTTGGCCATTTTGTTTCTGCCAAGATTGTATTTATGGCAATTTTAAAGGCAGTCTCATTATTCCTTGGTATTCAAATCACTCAATGTTTGGTATCTTATCTGAAGTCTATGGCAATATTCTCAATTGTCGTTCACACTGCTTGTCGTTTAAAAACCACATAAAAGATGGCAGGGAAGGCTGTTCCGTTTAATATTTAATCAGCTCAAGATCTCTAGAAGCAATCGTTATTAGCACAACAGGTAAACGTATTATGTTAATATGTTCTTTTGTTTATTCAGTTGTTTATGTGTTTACTATTTATTTGTTTGTTTATTTATTTATTTATTTAGTTGTAGCAACTTCGATCAGGACTATAGAGGAATAGCTTCTGTATTTGGATGTAGAATGTAGGTAAACTGTACTGCGATTTGTAAAGTCAAGAGTTTATATGAATTTCAAAAGAGTTCTCACTGTTAATTGATCTTTCAAGCAATCATGATCACATCCCTAGTTAACATAACGTCTGCCGAATACCAGAGTCAATCTGACTGAATCTTTCTTTTGCGAAGAGGTTGGCTGTCTTCCCATAGCAGACGAGTTTTCTTCTGCTAAACGTGCTCGTTTAGTTGAGATAAATTGCGCTGACAACTTGAATAATGAAAACAATTTTAAGATAAAGGGGCTTTTGATGAAGGCATCATTTAATGATTTTACCGGGAAAAAGAAAGAATACTGGCGTCAAACGTTATGTTATTTATAGTTGTTTTGAAACAAAAAAAAAAGTGTCCCTGAAGCCAAATTTGAATTAAACCTTTGAAAACAGCCACCAGTTTTTGGCGTCTATAATTATTCTCTGTTAAACGTAGATTAATTTGCGTAAAATTCTAGTGGGGGAGGGGGAGGACTTGCAGATTTTTGGATGGTTTTTCTTGTATTACCAGCCATATGCATGCTTGAAGATGTAAGGACCGTTTTGATATGCCTTTTTCAGTTCCAGGGTAATTTTAAAAACCCATTCGGCAGCAATGTTCGTGAATTATTAAATACCCGCTCAGTAATACTAGTTACTTGAGGTTGAATATAGAACAATAAGAACAGCACTTCTACATGAGTGAATGCCGCTGACAGTAATTATGACTGCGAGGGCAGTTCCATGGGTGGACGCAATTTCCGATACATTTGCATTAAAAAAGAATTCGCCAAAACAGCTCTCAGAGGGTAATCGGGTGTCTAAGATGAGTGATTTTTGTTTGTTTCTGCACAATCGAAGCAGATGTTTCGAATTTCACGTCGCTTAAAGCAAGTAGAAAATGTAAAAAAAAATCGCCCAGGCCAAATGGACGGTTCTGATAGAATTCCTTGTATAGCTTTTTTCTGTGATGGTTTTGGCTGCTATGTGCCATATGCACTGGCGACATTCACCAGAACGCTCCTATACTTTAAGGGGTCGCAAGGAGGAATTTTTAATGCTTTAATTTCAGGATTTAAGGCCTAAGGGAGTGGGTTATTGGGGGAATTTTGATATGGTAAAGTAGAAAAGACCTTCGATATTTTTTAACAATACCGTGATCTGACCATTTAGGCTGCCATCATGCGAAAAGGACTTTCAGTCTATTAGTGCCCATAAAGCGAAAAGTTTATCTTCAATTATCACAGATTCCAATTTTCGCATTTGCTCCAATGTTGACCATTTTCCTTTTCTTTTTCTTTTTTTTTCTTGGAAACATTTTTCATTTGTTTTCTATTTAATCAGAAAGATCTCTGTTGCCTTACTGCATACTTCTTGCATGGCCTTGGTGCAAGAGGAGAGAAATGACGAAGGTTAAAGACTAAAATCTTTGCAAATCACATATTAACAAAATTTTTGCCTTTTGTCAACTGAAAGTTCCAAACCCCAGGCCCAAATTTATAGTCAGACGAAAAGAAGCAAACAGACTCCGCTTTATTGTGTGCGAATATAAATATCTAAATGGAACGATACCCACTTAATAATGAGTTTGCCAACTGCGTTGTAAGGGAGGCCGTGGTATAAGAGCATGCGTCAATTAGCAAGAAATAATTTGTCAGATTTGGCGAATGTGTTAAAGTACATTGCTGAATTGTTCTCTATCCTGACCGAGGGAAGTTGGGGGGAATGATCGGATTCTGCCCTCGTGGACTTTAAACAGTTATCATAGTTTATTATGCAAGCAAAGGCCATCAACCTCCTGGCGTTTTGCAAACTTTTATTCCAGGAACAATTTGATCTGGTTGCACTTGGAATATTTCAGTTTTTCGCAAGCAAGAATTAACTGTATTACAGTTATTAGTATATACCACACGAGTGAATAGTGCTTTTCGCGCGCTCTGATTGGTTAACTCGGAGGTGATTAGCAAGTACTATTCACCTCCGAGTCAAGTCAAGTCAAGAGTTTATATGAATTTCAAAAGAGTTCTCACTGTTAATTGATCTTTCAAGCAATCATGATCACATCCCTAGTTAACATAACGTCTGCCAAGTACCAGAGTCAATCTGACTGAATCTTTCTTTTGCGAAGAGGTTGGCTGTCTTCCCATAGCAGAAGAGTTTTCTTCGGCTAAACGTGCTCGTTTAGAAGAGAGAAATTGCGCTGACAACTTGAATAATGAAAACAATTTTAAGATAAAGGGGCTTTTGATGAAGGTATCATGTAATGATTTTACCGGGAAAAAGAAAGAATACTGGCGTCAAACGTTGTGTTATTTATAGTTGTTTTGAAACAAAAAAAAAGTGTCCCTGAAGCCAAATTTGAATTAAACCTTTGAAAACAGCCACCAGTTTTTGGCGTCTATAATTATTCTCTGTTAAACGTAGATTAATTTGCGTAAAATTCTAGTGGGGGAGGGGGAGGACTTGCAGATTTTTGGATGGTTTTTCTTGTATTACCAGCCATATGCATGCTTGAAGATGTAAGGACCGTTTTGATATGCCTTTTTCAGTTCCAGGGTAATTTTAAAAACCCATTCGGCAGCAATGTTCGTGAATTATTTAATACCCGCTCAGTAATACTAGTTACTTGAGGTTGAATATAGAACAATAAGAACAGCACTTCTACATGAGTGAATGTCGCTGACAGTAATTATGACTGCGAGGGCAGTTCCATGGGTGGACGCAATTTCCGATACATTTGCATTAAAAAAGAATTCGCCAAAACAGCTCTCAGAGGGTAATCGGGTGTCTAAGATGAGTGATTTTTGTTTGTTTCTGCACAAGCGAAGCAGATGTTTCGAATTTCACGTCGCTTAAAGCAAGTAGAAAATGTAAAAAAAAATCGCCCAGGCCAAATGGACGGTTCTGATAGAATTCCTTGTATAGCTTTTTTCTGTGATGGTTTTGGCTGCTATGTGCCATATGCACTGGCGACATTCACCAGAACGCTCCTATACTTTAAGGGGTCGCAAGGAGGAATTTTTAATGCTTTAATTTCAGGATTTAAGGCCTAAGGGAGTGGGTTATTGGGGGAATTTTGATATGGTAAAGTAGAAAAGACCTTCGATATTTTTTAACAATACCGTGATCTGACCATTTAGGCTGCCATCATGCGAAAAGGACTTTCAGTCTATTAGTGCCCATAAAGCGAAAAGTTTATCTTCAATTATCACAGATTCCAATTTTCGCATTTGCTCCAATGTTGACCATTTTCCTTTTCTTTTTCTTTTTTTTTCTTGGAAACATTTTTCATTTGTTTTCTATTTAATCAGAAAGATCTCTGTTGCCTTACTGCATACTTCTTGCATGGCCTTGGTGCAAGAGGAGAGAAATGACGAAGGTTAAAGACTAAAATCTTTGCAAATCACATATTAACAAAATTTTTGCCTTTTGTCAACTGAAAGTTCCAAACCCCAGGCCCAAATTTATAGTCAGACGAAAAGAAGCAAACAGACTCCGCTTTATTGTGTGCGAATATAAATATCTAAATGGAACGATACCCACTTAATAATGAGTTTGCCAACTGCGTTGTAAGGGAGGCCGTGGTATAAGAGCATGCGTCAATTAGCAAGAAATAATTTGTCAGATTTGGCGAATGTGTTAAAGTACATTGCTGAATTGTTCTCTATCCTGACCGAGGGAAGTTGGGGGGAATGATCGGATTCTGCCCTCGTGGACTTTAAACAGTTATCATAGTTTATTATGCAAGCAAAGGCCATCAACCTCCTGGCGTTTTGCAAACTTTTATTCCAGGAACAATTTGATCTGGTTGCACTTGGAATATTTCAGTTTTTCGCAAGCAAGAATTAACTGTATTACAGTTATTAGTATATACCACACGAGTGAATAGTGCTTTTCGCGCGCTCTGATTGGTTAACTCGGAGGTGATTAGCAAGTACTATTCACCTCCGAGTCAAGTCAAGTCAAGAGTTTATATGAATTTCAAAAGAGTTCTCACTGTTAATTGATCTTTCAAGCAATCATGATCACATCCCTAGTTAACATAACGTCTGCCAAGTACCAGAGTCAATCTGACTGAATCTTTCTTTTGCGAAGAGGTTGGCTGTCTTCCCATAGCAGAAGAGTTTTCTTCGGCTAAACGTGCTCGTTTAGAAGAGAGAAATTGCGCTGACAACTTGAATAATGAAAACAATTTTAAGATAAAGGGGCTTTTGATGAAGGTATCATGTAATGATTTTACCGGGAAAAAGAAAGAATACTGGCGTCAAACGTTGTGTTATTTATAGTTGTTTTGAAACAAAAAAAAAGTGTCCCTGAAGCCAAATTTGAATTAAACCTTTGAAAACAGCCACCAGTTTTTGGCGTCTATAATTATTCTCTGTTAAACGTAGATTAATTTGCGTAAAATTCTAGTGGGGGAGGGGGAGGACTTGCAGATTTTTGGATGGTTTTTCTTGTATTACCAGCCATATGCATGCTTGAAGATGTAAGGACCGTTTTGATATGCCTTTTTCAGTTCCAGGGTAATTTTAAAAACCCATTCGGCAGCAATGTTCGTGAATTATTTAATACCCGCTCAGTAATACTAGTTACTTGAGGTTGAATATAGAACAATAAGAACAGCACTTCTACATGAGTGAATGTCGCTGACAGTAATTATGACTGCGAGGGCAGTTCCATGGGTGGACGCAATTTCCGATACATTTGCATTAAAAAAGAATTCGCCAAAACAGCTCTCAGAGGGTAATCGGGTGTCTAAGATGAGTGATTTTTGTTTGTTTCTGCACAAGCGAAGCAGATGTTTCGAATTTCACGTCGCTTAAAGCAAGTAGAAAATGTAAAAAAAAATCGCCCAGGCCAAATGGACGGTTCTGATAGAATTCCTTGTATAGCTTTTTTCTGTGATGGTTTTGGCTGCTATGTGCCATATGCACTGGCGACATTCACCAGAACGCTCCTATACTTTAAGGGGTCGCAAGGAGGAATTTTTAATGCTTTAATTTCAGGATTTAAGGCCTAAGGGAGTGGGTTATTGGGGGAATTTTGATATGGTAAAGTAGAAAAGACCTTCGATATTTTTTAACAATACCGTGATCTGACCATTTAGGCTGCCATCATGCGAAAAGGACTTTCAGTCTATTAGTGCCCATAAAGCGAAAAGTTTATCTTCAATTATCACAGATTCCAATTTTCGCATTTGCTCCAATGTTGACCATTTTCCTTTTCTTTTTCTTTTTTTTCTTGGAAACATTTTTCATTTGTTTTCTATTTAATCAGAAAGATCTCTGTTGCCTTACTGCATACTTCTTGCATGGCCTTGGTGCAAGAGGAGAGAAATGACGAAGGTTAAAGACTAAAATCTTTGCAAATCACATATTAACAAAATTTTTGCCTTTTGTCAACTGAAAGTTCCAAACCCCAGGCCCAAATTTATAGTCAGACGAAAAGAAGCAAACAGACTCCGCTTTATTGTGTGCGAATATAAATATCTAAATGGAACGATACCCACTTAATAATGAGTTTGCCAACTGCGTTGTAAGGGAGGCCGTGGTATAAGAGCATGCGTCAATTAGCAAGAAATAATTTGTCAGATTTGGCGAATGTGTTAAAGTACATTGCTGAATTGTTCTCTATCCTGACCGAGGGAAGTTGGGGGGAATGATCGGATTCTGCCCTCGTGGACTTTAAACAGTTATCATAGTTTATTATGCAAGCAAAGGCCATCAACCTCCTGGCGTTTTGCAAACTTTTATTCCAGGAACAATTTGATCTGGTTGCACTTGGAATATTTCAGTTTTTCGCAAGCAAGAATTAACTGTATTACAGTTATTAGTATATACCACACGAGTGAATAGTGCTTTTCGCGCGCTCTGATTGGTTAACTCGGAGGTGATTAGCAAGTACTATTCACCTCCGAGTCAAGTCAAGTCAAGAGTTTATATGAATTTCAAAAGAGTTCTCACTGTTAATTGATCTTTCAAGCAATCATGATCACATCCCTAGTTAACATAACGTCTGCCAAGTACCAGAGTCAATCTGACTGAATCTTTCTTTTGCGAAGAGGTTGGCTGTCTTCCCATAGCAGAAGAGTTTTCTTCGGCTAAACGTGCTCGTTTAGAAGAGAGAAATTGCGCTGACAACTTGAATAATGAAAACAATTTTAAGATAAAGGGGCTTTTGATGAAGGTATCATGTAATGATTTTACCGGGAAAAAGAAAGAATACTGGCGTCAAACGTTGTGTTATTTATAGTTGTTTTGAAACAAAAAAAAAGTGTCCCTGAAGCCAAATTTGAATTAAACCTTTGAAAACAGCCACCAGTTTTTGGCGTCTATAATTATTCTCTGTTAAACGTAGATTAATTTGCGTAAAATTCTAGTGGGGGAGGGGGAGGACTTGCAGATTTTTGGATGGTTTTTCTTGTATTACCAGCCATATGCATGCTTGAAGATGTAAGGACCGTTTTGATATGCCTTTTTCAGTTCCAGGGTAATTTTAAAAACCCATTCGGCAGCAATGTTCGTGAATTATTTAATACCCGCTCAGTAATACTAGTTACTTGAGGTTGAATATAGAACAATAAGAACAGCACTTCTACATGAGTGAATGTCGCTGACAGTAATTATGACTGCGAGGGCAGTTCCATGGGTGGACGCAATTTCCGATACATTTGCATTAAAAAAGAATTCGCCAAAACAGCTCTCAGAGGGTAATCGGGTGTCTAAGATGAGTGATTTTTGTTTGTTTCTGCACAAGCGAAGCAGATGTTTCGAATTTCACGTCGCTTAAAGCAAGTAGAAAATGTAAAAAAAAATCGCCCAGGCCAAATGGACGGTTCTGATAGAATTCCTTGTATAGCTTTTTTCTGTGATGGTTTTGGCTGCTATGTGCCATATGCACTGGCGACATTCACCAGAACGCTCCTATACTTTAAGGGGTCGCAAGGAGGAATTTTTAATGCTTTAATTTCAGGATTTAAGGCCTAAGGGAGTGGGTTATTGGGGGAATTTTGATATGGTAAAGTAGAAAAGACCTTCGATATTTTTTAACAATACCGTGATCTGACCATTTAGGCTGCCATCATGCGAAAAGGACTTTCAGTCTATTAGTGCCCATAAAGCGAAAAGTTTATCTTCAATTATCACAGATTCCAATTTTCGCATTTGCTCCAATGTTGACCATTTTCCTTTTCTTTTTCTTTTTTTTTCTTGGAAACATTTTTCATTTGTTTTCTATTTAATCAGAAAGATCTCTGTTGCCTTACTGCATACTTCTTGCATGGCCTTGGTGCAAGAGGAGAGAAATGACGAAGGTTAAAGACTAAAATCTTTGCAAATCACATATTAACAAAATTTTTGCCTTTTGTCAACTGAAAGTTCCAAACCCCAGGCCCAAATTTATAGTCAGACGAAAAGAAGCAAACAGACTCCGCTTTATTGTGTGCGAATATAAATATCTAAATGGAACGATACCCACTTAATAATGAGTTTGCCAACTGCGTTGTAAGGGAGGCCGTGGTATAAGAGCATGCGTCAATTAGCAAGAAATAATTTGTCAGATTTGGCGAATGTGTTAAAGTACATTGCTGAATTGTTCTCTATCCTGACCGAGGGAAGTTGGGGGGAATGATCGGATTCTGCCCTCGTGGACTTTAAACAGTTATCATAGTTTATTATGCAAGCAAAGGCCATCAACCTCCTGGCGTTTTGCAAACTTTTATTCCAGGAACAATTTGATCTGGTTGCACTTGGAATATTTCAGTTTTTCGCAAGCAAGAATTAACTGTATTACAGTTATTAGTATATACCACACGAGTGAATAGTGCTTTTCGCGCGCTCTGATTGGTTAACTCGGAGGTGATTAGCAAGTACTATTCACCTCCGAGTCAAGTCAAGTCAAGAGTTTATATGAATTTCAAAAGAGTTCTCACTGTTAATTGATCTTTCAAGCAATCATGATCACATCCCTAGTTAACATAACGTCTGCCAAGTACCAGAGTCAATCTGACTGAATCTTTCTTTTGCGAAGAGGTTGGCTGTCTTCCCATAGCAGAAGAGTTTTCTTCGGCTAAACGTGCTCGTTTAGAAGAGAGAAATTGCGCTGACAACTTGAATAATGAAAACAATTTTAAGATAAAGGGGCTTTTGATGAAGGTATCATGTAATGATTTTACCGGGAAAAAGAAAGAATACTGGCGTCAAACGTTGTGTTATTTATAGTTGTTTTGAAACAAAAAAAAAGTGTCCCTGAAGCCAAATTTGAATTAAACCTTTGAAAACAGCCACCAGTTTTTGGCGTCTATAATTATTCTCTGTTAAACGTAGATTAATTTGCGTAAAATTCTAGTGGGGGAGGGGGAGGACTTGCAGATTTTTGGATGGTTTTTCTTGTATTACCAGCCATATGCATGCTTGAAGATGTAAGGACCGTTTTGATATGCCTTTTTCAGTTCCAGGGTAATTTTAAAAACCCATTCGGCAGCAATGTTCGTGAATTATTTAATACCCGCTCAGTAATACTAGTTACTTGAGGTTGAATATAGAACAATAAGAACAGCACTTCTACATGAGTGAATGTCGCTGACAGTAATTATGACTGCGAGGGCAGTTCCATGGGTGGACGCAATTTCCGATACATTTGCATTAAAAAAGAATTCGCCAAAACAGCTCTCAGAGGGTAATCGGGTGTCTAAGATGAGTGATTTTTGTTTGTTTCTGCACAAGCGAAGCAGATGTTTCGAATTTCACGTCGCTTAAAGCAAGTAGAAAATGTAAAAAAAAATCGCCCAGGCCAAATGGACGGTTCTGATAGAATTCCTTGTATAGCTTTTTTCTGTGATGGTTTTGGCTGCTATGTGCCATATGCACTGGCGACATTCACCAGAACGCTCCTATACTTTAAGGGGTCGCAAGGAGGAATTTTTAATGCTTTAATTTCAGGATTTAAGGCCTAAGGGAGTGGGTTATTGGGGGAATTTTGATATGGTAAAGTAGAAAAGACCTTCGATATTTTTTAACAATACCGTGATCTGACCATTTAGGCTGCCATCATGCGAAAAGGACTTTCAGTCTATTAGTGCCCATAAAGCGAAAAGTTTATCTTCAATTATCACAGATTCCAATTTTCGCATTTGCTCCAATGTTGACCATTTTCCTTTTCTTTTTCTTTTTTTTTCTTGGAAACATTTTTCATTTGTTTTCTATTTAATCAGAAAGATCTCTGTTGCCTTACTGCATACTTCTTGCATGGCCTTGGTGCAAGAGGAGAGAAATGACGAAGGTTAAAGACTAAAATCTTTGCAAATCACATATTAACAAAATTTTTGCCTTTTGTCAACTGAAAGTTCCAAACCCCAGGCCCAAATTTATAGTCAGACGAAAAGAAGCAAACAGACTCCGCTTTATTGTGTGCGAATATAAATATCTAAATGGAACGATACCCACTTAATAATGAGTTTGCCAACTGCGTTGTAAGGGAGGCCGTGGTATAAGAGCATGCGTCAATTAGCAAGAAATAATTTGTCAGATTTGGCGAATGTGTTAAAGTACATTGCTGAATTGTTCTCTATCCTGACCGAGGGAAGTTGGGGGAATGATCGGATTCTGCCCTCGTGGACTTTAAACAGTTATCATAGTTTATTATGCAAGCAAAGGCCATCAACCTCCTGGCGTTTTGCAAACTTTTATTCCAGGAACAATTTGATCTGGTTGCACTTGGAATATTTCAGTTTTTCGCAAGCAAGAATTAACTGTATTACAGTTATTAGTATATACCACACGAGTGAATAGTGCTTTTCGCGCGCTCTGATTGGTTAACTCGGAGGTGATTAGCAAGTACTATTCACCTCCGAGTCAAGTCAAGTCAAGAGTTTATATGAATTTCAAAAGAGTTCTCACTGTTAATTGATCTTTCAAGCAATCATGATCACATCCCTAGTTAACATAACGTCTGCCAAGTACCAGAGTCAATCTGACTGAATCTTTCTTTTGCGAAGAGGTTGGCTGTCTTCCCATAGCAGAAGAGTTTTCTTCGGCTAAACGTGCTCGTTTAGAAGAGAGAAATTGCGCTGACAACTTGAATAATGAAAACAATTTTAAGATAAAGGGGCTTTTGATGAAGGTATCATGTAATGATTTTACCGGGAAAAAGAAAGAATACTGGCGTCAAACGTTGTGTTATTTATAGTTGTTTTGAAACAAAAAAAAAGTGTCCCTGAAGCCAAATTTGAATTAAACCTTTGAAAACAGCCACCAGTTTTTGGCGTCTATAATTATTCTCTGTTAAACGTAGATTAATTTGCGTAAAATTCTAGTGGGGGAGGGGGAGGACTTGCAGATTTTTGGATGGTTTTTCTTGTATTACCAGCCATATGCATGCTTGAAGATGTAAGGACCGTTTTGATATGCCTTTTTCAGTTCCAGGGTAATTTTAAAAACCCATTCGGCAGCAATGTTCGTGAATTATTTAATACCCGCTCAGTAATACTAGTTACTTGAGGTTGAATATAGAACAATAAGAACAGCACTTCTACATGAGTGAATGCCGCTGACAGTAATTATGACTGCGAGGGCAGTTCCATGGGTGGACGCAATTTCCGATACATTTGCATTAAAAAAGAATTCGCCAAAACAGCTCTCAGAGGGTAATCGGGTGTCTAAGATGAGTGATTTTTGTTTGTTTCTGCACAAGCGAAGCAGATGTTTCGAATTTCACGTCGCTTAAAGCAAGTAGAAAATGTAAAAAAAAATCGCCCAGGCCAAATGGACGGTTCTGATAGAATTCCTTGTATAGCTTTTTTCTGTGATGGTTTTGGCTGCTATGTGCCATATGCACTGGCGACATTCACCAGAACGCTCCTATACTTTAAGGGGTCGCAAGGAGGAATTTTTAATGCTTTAATTTCAGGATTTAAGGCCTAAGGGAGTGGGTTATTGGGGGAATTTTGATATGGTAAAGTAGAAAAGACCTTCGATATTTTTTAACAATACCGTGATCTGACCATTTAGGCTGCCATCATGCGAAAAGGACTTTCAGTCTATTAGTGCCCATAAAGCGAAAAGTTTATCTTCAATTATCACAGATTCCAATTTTCGCATTTGCTCCAATGTTGACCATTTTCCTTTTCTTTTTCTTTTTTTTTCTTGGAAACATTTTTCATTTGTTTTCTATTTAATCAGAAAGATCTCTGTTGCCTTACTGCATACTTCTTGCATGGCCTTGGTGCAAGAGGAGAGAAATGACGAAGGTTAAAGACTAAAATCTTTGCAAATCACATATTAACAAAATTTTTGCCTTTTGTCAACTGAAAGTTCCAAACCCCAGGCCCAAATTTATAGTCAGACGAAAAGAAGCAAACAGACTCCGCTTTATTGTGTGCGAATATAAATATCTAAATGGAACGATACCCACTTAATAATGAGTTTGCCAACTGCGTTGTAAGGGAGGCCGTGGTATAAGAGCATGCGTCAATTAGCAAGAAATAATTTGTCAGATTTGGCGAATGTGTTAAAGTACATTGCTGAATTGTTCTCTATCCTGACCGAGGGAAGTTGGGGGAATGATCGGATTCTGCCCTCGTGGACTTTAAACAGTTATCATAGTTTATTATGCAAGCAAAGGCCATCAACCTCCTGGCGTTTTGCAAACTTTTATTCCAGGAACAATTTGATCTGGTTGCACTTGGAATATTTCAGTTTTTCGCAAGCAAGAATTAACTGTATTACAGTTATTAGTATATACCACACGAGTGAATAGTGCTTTTCGCGCGCTCTGATTGGTTAACTCGGAGGTGATTAGCAAGTACTATTCACCTCCGAGTCAAGTCAAGTCAAGAGTTTATATGAATTTCAAAAGAGTTCTCACTGTTAATTGATCTTTCAAGCAATCATGATCACATCCCTAGTTAACATAACGTCTGCCAAGTACCAGAGTCAATCTGACTGAATCTTTCTTTTGCGAAGAGGTTGGCTGTCTTCCCATAGCAGAAGAGTTTTCTTCGGCTAAACGTGCTCGTTTAGAAGAGAGAAATTGCGCTGACAACTTGAATAATGAAAACAATTTTAAGATAAAGGGGCTTTTGATGAAGGTATCATGTAATGATTTTACCGGGAAAAAGAAAGAATACTGGCGTCAAACGTTGTGTTATTTATAGTTGTTTTGAAACAAAAAAAAGTGTCCCTGAAGCCAAATTTGAATTAAACCTTTGAAAACAGCCACCAGTTTTTGGCGTCTATAATTATTCTCTGTTAAACGTAGATTAATTTGCGTAAAATTCTAGTGGGGGAGGGGGAGGACTTGCAGATTTTTGGATGGTTTTTCTTGTATTACCAGCCATATGCATGCTTGAAGATGTAAGGACCGTTTTGATATGCCTTTTTCAGTTCCAGGGTAATTTTAAAAACCCATTCGGCAGCAATGTTCGTGAATTATTAAATACCCGCTCAGTAATACTAGTTACTTGAGGTTGAATATAGAACAATAAGAACAGCACTTCTACATGAGTGAATGCCGCTGACAGTAATTATGACTGCGAGGGCAGTTCCATGGGTGGACGCAATTTCCGATACATTTGCATTAAAAAAGAATTCGCCAAAACAGCTCTCAGAGGGTAATCGGGTGTCTAAGATGAGTGATTTTTGTTTGTTTCTGCACAAGCGAAGCAGATGTTTCGAATTTCACGTCGCTTAAAGCAAGTAGAAAATGTAAAAAAAAATCGCCCAGGCCAAATGGACGGTTCTGATAGAATTCCTTGTATAGCTTTTTTCTGTGATGGTTTTGGCTGCTATGTGCCATATGCACTGGCGACATTCACCAGAACGCTCCTATACTTTAAGGGGTCGCAAGGAGGAATTTTTAATGCTTTAATTTCAGGATTTAAGGCCTAAGGGAGTGGGTTATTGGGGGAATTTTGATATGGTAAAGTAGAAAAGACCTTCGATATTTTTTAACAATACCGTGATCTGACCATTTAGGCTGCCATCATGCGAAAAGGACTTTCAGTCTATTAGTGCCCATAAAGCGAAAAGTTTATCTTCAATTATCACAGATTCCAATTTTCGCATTTGCTCCAATGTTGACCATTTTCCTTTTCTTTTTCTTTTTTTTTCTTGGAAACATTTTTCATTTGTTTTCTATTTAATCAGAAAGATCTCTGTTGCCTTACTGCATACTTCTTGCATGGCCTTGGTGCAAGAGGAGAGAAATGACGAAGGTTAAAGACTAAAATCTTTGCAAATCACATATTAACAAAATTTTTGCCTTTTGTCAACTGAAAGTTCCAAACCCCAGGCCCAAATTTATAGTCAGACGAAAAGAAGCAAACAGACTCCGCTTTATTGTGTGCGAATATAAATATCTAAATGGAACGATACCCACTTAATAATGAGTTTGCCAACTGCGTTGTAAGGGAGGCCGTGGTATAAGAGCATGCGTCAATTAGCAAGAAATAATTTGTCAGATTTGGCGAATGTGTTAAAGTACATTGCTGAATTGTTCTCTATCCTGACCGAGGGAAGTTGGGGGGAATGATCGGATTCTGCCCTCGTGGACTTTAAACAGTTATCATAGTTTATTATGCAAGCAAAGGCCATCAACCTCCTGGCGTTTTGCAAACTTTTATTCCAGGAACAATTTGATCTGGTTGCACTTGGAATATTTCAGTTTTTCGCAAGCAAGAATTAACTGTATTACAGTTATTAGTATATACCACACGAGTGAATAGTGCTTTTCGCGCGCTCTGATTGGTTAACTCGGAGGTGATTAGCAAGTACTATTCACCTCCGAGTCAAGTCAAGTCAAGAGTTTATATGAATTTCAAAAGAGTTCTCACTGTTAATTGATCTTTCAAGCAATCATGATCACATCCCTAGTTAACATAACGTCTGCCAAGTACCAGAGTCAATCTGACTGAATCTTTCTTTTGCGAAGAGGTTGGCTGTCTTCCCATAGCAGAAGAGTTTTCTTCGGCTAAACGTGCTCGTTTAGAAGAGAGAAATTGCGCTGACAACTTGAATAATGAAAACAATTTTAAGATAAAGGGGCTTTTGATGAAGGTATCATGTAATGATTTTACCGGGAAAAAGAAAGAATACTGGCGTCAAACGTTGTGTTATTTATAGTTGTTTTGAAACAAAAAAAAAGTGTCCCTGAAGCCAAATTTGAATTAAACCTTTGAAAACAGCCACCAGTTTTTGGCGTCTATAATTATTCTCTGTTAAACGTAGATTAATTTGCGTAAAATTCTAGTGGGGGAGGGGAGGACTTGCAGATTTTTGGATGGTTTTTCTTGTATTACCAGCCATATGCATGCTTGAAGATGTAAGGACCGTTTTGATATGCCTTTTTCAGTTCCAGGGTAATTTTAAAAACCCATTCGGCAGCAATGTTCGTGAATTATTTAATACCCGCTCAGTAATACTAGTTACTTGAGGTTGAATATAGAACAATAAGAACAGCACTTCTACATGAGTGAATGCCGCTGACAGTAATTATGACTGCGAGGGCAGTTCCATGGGTGGACGCAATTTCCGATACATTTGCATTAAAAAAGAATTCGCCAAAACAGCTCTCAGAGGGTAATCGGGTGTCTAAGATGAGTGATTTTTGTTTGTTTCTGCACAAGCGAAGCAGATGTTTCGAATTTCACGTCGCTTAAAGCAAGTAGAAAATGTAAAAAAAAATCGCCCAGGCCAAATGGACGGTTCTGATAGAATTCCTTGTATAGCTTTTTTCTGTGATGGTTTTGGCTGCTATGTGCCATATGCACTGGCGACATTCACCAGAACGCTCCTATACTTTAAGGGGTCGCAAGGAGGAATTTTTAATGCTTTAATTTCAGGATTTAAGGCCTAAGGGAGTGGGTTATTGGGGGAATTTTGATATGGTAAAGTAGAAAAGACCTTCGATATTTTTTAACAATACCGTGATCTGACCATTTAGGCTGCCATCATGCGAAAAGGACTTTCAGTCTATTAGTGCCCATAAAGCGAAAAGTTTATCTTCAATTATCACAGATTCCAATTTTCGCATTTGCTCCAATGTTGACCATTTTCCTTTTCTTTTTCTTTTTTTTCTTGGAAACATTTTTCATTTGTTTTCTATTTAATCAGAAAGATCTCTGTTGCCTTACTGCATACTTCTTGCATGGCCTTGGTGCAAGAGGAGAGAAATGACGAAGGTTAAAGACTAAAATCTTTGCAAATCACATATTAACAAAATTTTTGCCTTTTGTCAACTGAAAGTTCCAAACCCCAGGCCCAAATTTATAGTCAGACGAAAAGAAGCAAACAGACTCCGCTTTATTGTGTGCGAATATAAATATCTAAATGGAACGATACCCACTTAATAATGAGTTTGCCAACTGCGTTGTAAGGGAGGCCGTGGTATAAGAGCATGCGTCAATTAGCAAGAAATAATTTGTCAGATTTGGCGAATGTGTTAAAGTACATTGCTGAATTGTTCTCTATCCTGACCGAGGGAAGTTGGGGGAATGATCGGATTCTGCCCTCGTGGACTTTAAACAGTTATCATAGTTTATTATGCAAGCAAAGGCCATCAACCTCCTGGCGTTTTGCAAACTTTTATTCCAGGAACAATTTGATCTGGTTGCACTTGGAATATTTCAGTTTTTCGCAAGCAAGAATTAACTGTATTACAGTTATTAGTATATACCACACGAGTGAATAGTGCTTTTCGCGCGCTCTGATTGGTTAACTCGGAGGTGATTAGCAAGTACTATTCACCTCCGAGTCAAGTCAAGTCAAGAGTTTATATGAATTTCAAAAGAGTTCTCACTGTTAATTGATCTTTCAAGCAATCATGATCACATCCCTAGTTAACATAACGTCTGCCAAGTACCAGAGTCAATCTGACTGAATTTTCTTAAACGTGCTGCGAAGAGGTTGGCTGTCTTCCATAGCCAGAAAGCTTCGGCTATAACTGCTCGTTTAAAGAAGAGAAATTGTAAAATTCGCTGAAGGAGGTTTTTCTTGTAAAACATTTTTAAGGGGCTTTTGAATATTTTCAGTAAATGATTTAAAAAAGGCTGGCGTCAAACGTTGTGTTAGTTGTTTTGAAACAAAAAAAAAGTGTCCCTGAAGCCAATTTGATTCCATGGGTAAACCTACATTTGAAAACAGACCATTCGATAATTATTCTCTGTTAACAATTACCGTGATCTGACCATTTAGGCTGCCATCATGCGAAAAGGACTTTCAGTCTATTAGTGCCCATAAAGCGAAAAGTTTATCTTCAATTATCACAGATTCCAATTTTCGCATTTGCTCCAATGTTGACCATTTTCCTTTTCTTTTTCTTTTTTTTTCTTGGAAACATTTTTCATTTGTTTTCTATTTAATCAGAAAGATCTCTGTTGCCTTACTGCATACTTCTTGCATGGCCTTGGTGCAAGAGGAGAGAAATGACGAAGGTTAAAGACTAAAATCTTTGCAAATCACATATTAACAAAATTTTTGCCTTTTGTCAACTGAAAGTTCCAAACCCCAGGCCCAAATTTATAGTCAGACGAAAAGAAGCAAACAGACTCCGCTTTATTGTGTGCGAATATAAATATCTAAATGGAACGATACCACTTAATAATGAGTTTGCCAACTGCGTTGTAAGGGAGGCCGTGGTATAAGAGCATGCGTCAATTAGCAAGAAATAATTTGTCAGATTTGGCGAATGTGTTAAAGTACATTGCTGAATTGTTCTCTATCCTGACCGAGGGAAGTTGGGGGGAATGATCGGATTCTGCCTCGTGGACTTTAAACAGTTATCATAGTTTATTATGCAAGCAAAGGCCATCAACCTCCTGGCGTTTTGCAAACTTTTATTCCAGGAACAATTTGATCTGGTTGCACTTGGAATATTTCAGTTTTTCGCAAGCAAGAATTAACTGTATTACAGTTATTAGTATATACCACACGAGTGAATAGTGCTTTTCGCGCGCTCTGATTGGTTAACTCGGAGGTGATTAGCAAGTACTATTCACCTCCGAGTCAAGTCAAGTCAAGAGTTTATATGAATTTCAAAAGAGTTCTCACTGTTAATTGATCTTTCAAGCAATCATGATCACATCCCTAGTTAACATAACGTCTGCCAAGTACCAGAGTCAATCTGACTGAATCTTTCTTTTGCGAAGAGGTTGGCTGTCTTCCCATAGCAGAAGAGTTTTCTTCGGCTAAACGTGCTCGTTTAGAAGAGAGAAATTGCGCTGACAACTTGAATAATGAAAACAATTTTAAGATAAAGGGCTTTTGATGAAGGTATCATGTAATGATTTTACCGGGAAAAAGAAAGAATACTGGCGTCAAACGTTGTGTTATTTATAGTTGTTTTGAAACAAAAAAAAAGTGTCCCTGAAGCCAAATTTGAATTAAACCTTTGAAAACAGCCACCAGTTTTTGGCGTCTATAATTATTCTCTGTTAAACGTAGATTAATTTGCGTAAAATTCTAGTGGGGAGGGGAGGACTTGCAGATTTTTGGATGGTTTTTCTTGTATTACCAGCCATATGCATGCTTGAAGATGTAAGGACCGTTTTGATATGCCTTTTCAGTTCCAGGGTAATTTTAAAAACCCATTCGGCAGCAATGTTCGTGAATTATTTAATACCCGCTCAGTAATACTAGTTACTTGAGGTTGAATATAGAACAATAAGAACAGCACTTCTACATGAGTGAATGTGCTGACAGTAATTATGACTGCGAGGGCAGTTCCATGGGTGGACGCAATTTCCGATACATTTGCATTAAAAAAGAATTCGCCAAAACAGCTCTCAGAGGGTAATCGGGTGTCTAAGATGAGTGATTTTTGTTTGTTTCTGCACAAGCGAAGCAGATGTTTCGAATTTCACGTCGCTTAAAGCAAGTAGAAAATGTAAAAAAAAATCGCCCAGGCAAATGGACGGTTCTGATAGAATTCCTTGTATAGCTTTTTTCTGTGATGGTTTTGGCTGCTATGTGCCATATGCACTGGCGACATTCACCAGAACGCTCCTATACTTTAAGGGGTCGCAAGGAGGAATTTTTAATGCTTTAATTTCAGGATTTAAGGCCTAAGGGAGTGGGTTATTGGGGGAATTTTGATATGGTAAAGTAGAAAAGACCTTCGATATTTTTCAATACCGTGATCTGACCATTTAGGCTGCCATCATGCGAAAAGGACTTTCAGTCTATTAGTGCCCATAAAGCGAAAAGTTTATCTTCAATTATCACAGATTCCAATTTTCGCATTTGCTCCAATGTTGACCATTTCCTTTTCTTTTTCTTTTTTTTCTTGGAAACATTTTTCATTTGTTTTCTATTTAATCAGAAAGATCTCTGTTGCCTACTGCATACTTCTTGCATGGCTTGGTGCAAGAGGAGAGAAATGACGAAGGTTAAAGACTAAAATCTTTGCAAATCACATATTAACAAAATTTTTGCCTTTTGTCAACTGAAAGTTCCAAACCCCAGGCCCAAATTTATAGTCAGACGAAAAGAAGCAAACAGACTCCGCTTTATTGTGTGCGAATATAAATATCTAAATGGACGATACCACTTAATAATGAGTTTGCCACTGCGTTGTAAGGGAGGCCGTGGTATAAGAGCATGCGTCAATTAGCAAGAAATAATTTGTCAGATTTGGCGAATGTGTTAAAGTACATTGCTGAATTGTTCTCTATCCTGACCGAGGGAAGTTGGGGGAATGATCGGATTCTGCCCTCGTGGACTTTAAACAGTTATCATAGTTTATTATGCAAGCAAAGGCCATCAACCTCCTGGCGTTTTGCAAACTTTATTCCAGGAACAATTTGATCTGGTTGCACTTGGAATTTTCAGTTTTTCGCAAGCAAGAATTAACTGTATTACAGTTATTAGTATATACCACACGAGTGAATAGTGCTTTTCGCGCGCTCTGATTGGTTAACTCGGGGTGATTAGCAAGTACTATTCACCTCCGAGTCAAGTCAAGTCAAGAGTTTATATGAATTTCAAAAGAGTTCTCACTGTTATTGATCTTTCAAGCAATCATGATCACATCCCTAGTTAACATAACGTCTGCCAAGTACCAGAGTCAATCTGACTGAATCTTTCTTTGCGAAGAGGTTGGCTGTCTTCCATAGCAGAAGAGTTTTCTTCGGCTAAACGTGCTCGTTTAGAAGAGAGAAATTGCGCTGACAACTTGAATAATGAAAACAATTTTAAGATAAAGGGGCTTTTGATGAAGGTATCATGTAATGATTTTTACCGGGAAAAAGAAAGAATACTGGCGTCAAACGTTGTGTTATTTATAGTTGTTTGAAACAAAAAAAAAGTGTCCCTGAAGCCAAATTTGAATTAAACTTTGAAAACAGCCACCAGTTTTTGGCGTCTATAATTATTCTCTGTTAAACGTAGATTAATTTGCGTAAAATTCTAGTGGGGGAGGGGGAGACTTGCAGATTTTTGGATGGTTTTTCTTGTATTACCAGCCATATGCATGCTTGAAGATGTAAGGACCGTTTTGATATGCCTTTTTCAGTTCCAGGGTAATTTTAAAAACCCATTCGGCAGCAATGTTCGTGAATTATTAAATACCCGCTCAGTAATACTAGTTACTTGAGGTTGAATATAGAACAATAAGAACAGCACTTCTACATGAGTGAATGCCGCTGACAGTAATTATGACTGCGAGGGCAGTTCCATGGGTGGACGCAATTTCCGATACATTTGCATAAAAAAGAATTCGCCAAAACAGCTCTCAGAGGGTAATCGGGTGTCTAAGATGAGTGATTTTTGTTTGTTTCTGCACAAGCGAAGCAGATGTTTCGAATTTCACGTCGCTTAAAGCAAGTAGAAAATGTAAAAAAAATCGCCCAGGCCAAATGGACGGTTCTGATAGAATTCCTTGTATAGCTTTTTTCTGTGATGGTTTTGGCTGCTATGTGCCATATGCACTGGCGACATTCACCAGAACGCTCCTATACTTTAAGGGGTGCAAGGAGGAATTTTAATGCTTTAATTTCAGGATTTAAGGCCTAAGGGAGTGGGTTATTGGGGGAATTTTGATATGGTAAAGTAGAAAAGACCTTCGATATTTTTTAACAATACCGTGATCTGACCATTTAGGCTGCCATCATGCGAAAAGGACTTTCAGTCTATTAGTGCCCATAAAGCGAAAAGTTTATCTTCAATTATCACAGATTCCAATTTTCGCATTTGCTCCAATGTTGACCATTTTCCTTTTCTTTTTTTTTTTTTTTTTCTTGGAACATTTTTCATTTGTTTTCTATTTAATCAGAAAGATCTCTGTTGCCTTACTGCATACTTCTTGCATGGCCTTGGTGCAAGAGGAGAGAAATGACGAAGGTTAAAGACTAAAATCTTTGCAAATCACATATTAACAAAATTTTTGCCTTTTGTCAACTGAAAGTTCCAAACCCCAGGCCCAATTTATAGTCAGACGAAAAAGAAGCAAACAGACTCCGCTTTATTGTGTGCGAATATAAATATCTAAATGGAACGATACCCACTTAATAATGAGTTTGCCAACTGCGTTGTAAGGGAGCCCGTGGTATAAGAGCATGCGTCAATTAGCAAGAAATAAATTTGTCAGATTTGGCGAATGTGTTAAAGTACATTGCTGAATTGTTCTCTATCCTGACCGAGGGAAGTTGGGGGGAATGATCGATTCTGCCCTCGTGGACTTTAAACAGTTTCATAGTTTATTATGCAAGCAAAGGCCATCAACCTCCTGGCGTTTTGCAAACTTTTATTCCAGGAAACAATTTGATCTGGTTGCACTTGGAATATTTCAGTTTTTCGCAAGCAAGAATTAACTGTATTACAGTTATTAGTATATACCACACGAGTGAATAGTGCTTTTCGCGCGCTCTGATTGGTTAACTCGGAGGTGATTAGCAAGTACTATTCACCTCCGAGTCAAGTCAAGTCAAGAGTTTATATGAATTTCAAAAGAGTTTCTCACTGTTAATTGATCTTTCAAGCAATCATGATCACATCCCTAGTTAACATAACGTCTGCCAAGTACCAGAGTCAATCTGACTGAATCTTTCTTTTGCGAAGAGGTTGGCTGTCTTCCCATAGCAGAAGAGTTTTCTTCGGCTAAACGTGCTCGTTTAGAAGAGAGAAATTGCGCTGACAACTTGAATAATGAAAACAATTTTAAGATAAAGGGGCTTTTGATGAAGGTATCATGTAATGATTTTACCGGGAAAAAGAAAGAATACTGGCGTCAAACGTTATGTTATTTATAGTTGTTTTGAAACAAAAAAAAGTGTCCCTGAAGCCAAATTTGAATTAAACCTTTGAAAAACAGCCACCAGTTTTTGGCGTCTATAATTATTCTCTGTTAAACGTAGATTAATTTGCGTAAAATTCTAGTGGGGGAGGGGAGGACTTGCAGATTTTTGGATGGTTTTTCTTGTATTACCAGCCATATGCATGCTTGAAGATGTAAGGACCGTTTTGATATGCTTTTTCAGTTCCAGGGTAATTTTAAAAACCCATTCGGCAGCAATGTTCGTGAATTATTTAAACCCGCTCAGTAATACTAGTTACTTGAGGTTGAATATAGAACAATAAGAACAGCACTTCTACATGAGTGAATGTCGCTGACAGTAATTATGACTGCGAGGGCAGTTCCATGGGTGGACGCAATTTCGATACATTTGCATTAAAAAAGAATTCGCCAAAACAGCTCTCAGAGGGTAATCGGGTGTCTAAGATGAGTGATTTTTGTTTGTTTCTGCACAAGCGAAGCAGATGTTTCGAATTTCACGTCGCTAAAAGCAAGTAGAAAATGTAAAAAAAAATCGCCCAGGCCAAATGGACGGTTCTGATAGAATTCCTTGTATAGCTCTTTTTCTGTGGTGGTTTTGGCTGCTATGTGCCATATGCACTGGCGACATTCACCGGAACGCCCTATACTTTAGGGGTCGCAAGGAGGAATTTTTAATGCTTTAATTTCAGGATTTAAGGCCTAAGGGAGTGGGTTATTGGGGGAATTTTGATATGGTAAAGTAGAAAAGACCTTCGATATTTTTTAACAATACCGTGATCTGACCATTTAGGCTGCCATCATGCGAAAAGGACTTTTAGTCTTTAGTGCCCATAAAGCGAAAAGTTATCCTCAATTATCACAGATTCCAATTTTCGCATTTGCTCCAATGTTGACCATTTTCCTTTTCTTTTCTTTTTTTTTTTTTCTTGGAAACATTTTTCATTTGTTTTCTATTTAATCAGAAAGATCTCTGTTGCATTACTGCATACTTCTGGCATGGCCTTGGTGCAAGAGGAGAGAAATGACGAAGGTAAAGACTAAAATCTTTGCAAATCACATATAACAAAATTTTGCCTTTTGCCACTGAAAGTTCCAACCCCAGGCCCAAATTTATAGTCAGACGAAAAGAAGTAAACAGACTCCGCTTTATTGTGTGCGAATTTAAATATCTAAATGGAACGATCCCCACGCAATTTCCAACTGCATTAAAAAAGAATTCGCAAAACAGCTCTCAGAGGGAATCGGGTGTTAAGTCGCTTAAAGCAAGTGAAAATTTTTGTTTGTTCTGCACCCAGGAAGCAGGACGGTTCTGATGTTTCGAATTTCCGTCGTATAGCTTTTTTCTGTGGTGGTTTAAAAAAAATGCCCAGCCAAATGGCGGTTCTGATAGAATCCCTGGCGACATTCTATGGAACATATTCACTGGCGACTTCACCGGAACGCTAAGGGGTTTAAGGGTGGCAAGGAGGAATTTTTAATGCTTTAATTTCAGGATTTAAGGCATGAGGGAGTGGGTTATTGCGGGAATTTTGATATGGTAAAGTAGAAAAGACCTATTTTTTAACAATACCGTGATCTGAACAATTTAAAAAGGCTTTTATCATGACCATTTAAAAGGACTTTTATTCTAGTAGTGCAAAAGCCAAAAGTTTATCACAATCCAGATTATCACATTCCAATTTTCGCATTTGCTCTAATGTTGACCATTTTCTTTTCTTTTTCTTTTTTTTTTTTCTTTTTTTTGTTTTTTTTTTGTTTTCTTGGAAACATTTTTAACTTGTTTTCTATTTAATCAGAGAAGATCTCTGTTGCATTACTGCATACTTCTGGCATGGCCTTGGTGCAAGAGGAGAGAAATGAAGGTTAAAGACTAAAATCTTTGCAAATCACATAACAAAATTTTTGCCTTTTGCCAACTGAAAGTTCCCAGCCCCCAGGCCCAAATTTATAGTCAGACGAAAAGAAGTAAACAGACTCCGCTTTATTGTGTGCGAATTTAAATATCTAAATGGAACGATACCTACTTAATAATGAGTTTGCCAACTGCGTTGTAAGGGAGCCCGTGGTATAAGAGCATGCGTCAATCAACAAGAAATAATCATTTTTGTCAGATGTGGCGAATGTATCAAAGTACATTGCTGAATTGTTCTCTATCCTGACCGAGGGAAGTTGGGGGGAATGATCGGATTCTGCCCTCGTGGACTTTAAACAGTTATCATAGTTTATTATGCAAGCAAAGGCCATCAACCTCCTGGCGTTTTGTAAACTTTTATTCCAGGAACAATTTGATCTGGTTGTACTTGGAATATTTCAGTTTTTCGCAAGCAAGAATTAACTGTATTACAGTTATTAGTATATACCACACAAGTGAATAGTGCTTTTCGCGCGCTCTAATTGGTTAACTCGGAGGTGATTAGCAAGTACTATTCACCTCCGAGTCAAGTCAAGTCAAGAGTTTATATGAATTTCAAAAGAGTTCTCACTGTTAATTGATCTTTCAAGCAATCATGATCACATCCCTAGTTAACATAACGTCTGCCAAGTACCAGAGTCAATTTGACTGAATCTTTCTTTTGCGAAGAGGTTGGCTGTCTTCCCATAGCAGAAGAGTTTTCTTCGGCTAAACGTGCTCGTTTAGAAGAGAGAAATTGCGCTGACAACTTGAATAATGAAAACAATTTTAAGATAAAGGGGCTTTTGATGAAGGTATCATGTAATGATTTTACCGGGAAAAAGAAAGAATACTGGCGTCAAACGTTATGTTATTTATAGTTGTTTTGAAACAAAAAAAAAGTGTCCCCGAAGCCAAATTTGAATTAAACCTTTGAAAACAGCCACCAGTTTTTGGCGTTTATAATTATTCTTTGCTAAACGTAGATTAATTTGCGTAAATTTCTAAGGGGGACTGGCAGATTTTGGGATGGTTTTTCAGTGTTATATTGCCAGCCATATGCATGCTTGAAGATGTAAAAACCGTTCTGATCATTATGCTTTTTCGGTTCGAGGGTAATTCTAAAAACCTATTCGGCAGCAATGTTCGTAAATTATTAACCCATTGGCACCCGTGCCGGCCAAAACCGGCCGTAAAAAACTCGCATGCTTCAAAACATTGCAACTCTCTCAATCGCACGAATATTGCCTTAACTGTTAGTTGTGAGCACGAAATGGAATGCCCTTTAAATTTGGATATCCAATAAATGCAAGAAACGTAGCGATTTTTACCAAATATGGCCTTTTGAGTTTGGACAAGAACGAAACTGGCCGTTTTTAACGTCAAAGAGAAACAACAAAAATGCCCCTTTTTGCCTTCATGTTTTTTAGGGAAATCGTCGAAAAACCAAAATTCAACCATCATAACGAAATTCAGTCCTTTTTCTAGCTTAGAAATGACTTTTTTTGTTCAT
Organism: Pachyseris speciosa; assembly: GCA_016490735.1. Classification (NCBI taxonomy): domain Eukaryota; kingdom Metazoa; phylum Cnidaria; class Anthozoa; order Scleractinia; family Pachyseridae; genus Pachyseris; species Pachyseris speciosa. The sequence continues at coordinate 2,044,458 of JAEMWC010000006.1, forward strand.
ATTCTTCTCCCGAGCGTAGATACAGCCTTTTGTTCCAGTGCATTCGGGCCTTCCCGACATTTTCAACATCTTGAGCGCATTGCATGCTGGGAACTAACGAGAATTTTTGACAGCGCCCGTTCCATCCCCCAATTCTTTCACATATAAACTAAGTCTACAGCCACTCCGACCTACCGCCAAATTTTCCTGCTCGTGGTCATCTTCAGTACACAGAAATTCCAAAATATGTGGCGGTAGGTCGAGAAATTCATCAATAGTCGAGTCCCAAAGGTACTAAGTGTTCGACCGGCCAAATTCCCAGTTCGTCGAGTAACAAGCCAAATTCAACAACAAAGTACATCACCTTGCTCGATTCTTTGAGAAAGTGGACTCTTAGCTACCGTCACGCTTAATGATGCTCATCAGGCAGCCGCTAAAGATGAAAAATGGCTGTAAATTTAGCAGAAATCGCAAGCAAACCGAACTTGGGCCATTGTTGTCGCTTCACGGATAAAAAATAGCTACGTCAAAATGACGTTTTCAGAAACCTTGAGCCTCCAGTGGCTTAGGACAGCACCACTTTTCCCTGGTAGTTCAAATAAAGAGTCACGAATTGCTATTCATCGTTTATAGGTGGAAAATCACTCCGAAAATGTAAAAACCTGCGGTAGTCAATGGGTTAATACCCGCTCAGTAATACTAGTTACTTGCGGTTGAATATAGCACAATAAGAACAATACTTCTACATGAGTGAATGTCGCTGGCAGTAATTAACTGGTAATAGGGGGGGATTCATGCTGACGTCAATGTTGACATTTTGGCTCATTAGCATACGACTTTACATACAGAAGGCAACATGTTAGATCTGAATTGACTCCAAAGAGTTAAAGAGTTAGTGAAACTTAGTAAATGGTGAAATTCCTACCTCTTTGGATGTAATATTCAAGGAGAAATTGTTCGTCAAAAACTACAAAATCTCTGGGTGGCAAAAGCGCTAATGAGCTCATACAGTCTTTGTAAAATTTTGAGTTTTTAAACTGGCGTCGCATAAAAAGTATTCAATACATCGAGCTCAAATTCATTGGCAGATTTAATCGTGCTATGACTTTTCAATATTCAGAACTGATTTTTTTGTAGCTCGATCAGAAACTGAATCGCTTATGCTAATGAGGCAAAAAATGTAAACAAGGATTCCCCTATAATGAACTGCGAAGGCAGTTCCATGGGTGGATGCAATTTCCAATACATTTGCATTAAAAAAGGATTCGCCAAAACAGGTCTCAGAGGGTAATCGGGTGTCTAAGATGAGTGATTTTTTGTTTCTGCACAAGCGAAGCAGATGTTTCGAATTTCACGTCGCTTAAAGCAAGTAGAAAGAGGGCCCGCGGAGCAGTTTTTAAAGTAGGGGTCCGCTCCCGCGTTTTCAAGTGAGGGGAGGGGACAGTAACTCTACGAATAATTAAAACGCATGTTATTCCGTTTATAAATTCATAAGCTTTGTCCACTGAGCAGTTAACATATTTCATAAACTCAAGTGATATCCTTTTCTACACTTTTCAACTCAATTCAAGCATTTAGAGAAAGCGGTTAGTGACAAAAAAAGCTTTGTAATCACTCTTAACGTTATCTGTAAGCACTGCCACGAAATCGGATTCTCTGAATGTACCGACATTTCTTTTTCGAGTGTGGTTACCACCAACAAATTTATTTGCCACGTCAGGAAGGCAAAGTTTGTCTGTTCTGTCTCTGTGGGTGTTTAGTACTGTAAGACTACTGAACCTTTTTTGAGTGTTTTCTTTGAGCCTTTAATGAGTAACTCTTCGAGAGTTACTTTCACAGACAACATAGAAAACGCGCCTTATCTCTAGAAGTTACCCTAAGAAAATCGTGGAACAGATACTCTCAGAAGTTATCTATGCGGACACAAAAACAGCTCTAACACAGAAAGAAAGAACGCACAAGAAGCAATTTCAACCCTCGTTACCACGTTTGAAAAACATGCTAATGTACAAATGGAATATAATACAAGAACCACCATTACTCAGAGAGATATTCAAGGAACCACCCTGATTTCTTTTAGAAAAATCGCTTAAAGATATGCTTGATTTACACAATGGGCACACAGCAGGTGTCGCGGTGGTCTGTCAACTCCATTTTAATCACCAACAGAAGACTACAACTAAGTGTATCAATTGTAAAGGTAGTGGTTTTAAAATTTATTCCATCAGACAGGATCGAAAGGAACCAATCATAAATTTGTTTATGTTTTCCCGCCAGGTCCGCCACCTTTAGCCAAGCACTAGTATCCCGTGAAAGTACTTTGTTTGGATATGACTTTTACTTAATTTATTACTTTTTCCACAAAACGTGGGGGAGGGGGGGGCCTGACCCCACCGGCCCCTCCCCCTGCGCGGTCCCTGAGAAAAGGTAACAGGCATTAAGAATCGCCCAGGCCAAACGGACGGTTCTGATAGAATTCCTTGTATAACTTATTTTCTGTGATGGTTTTGGCTGTCATGTGCCATATGCACTGGCGACATTTACCGGAAAGCTTCTTTATTTTAAGGGGTCGCAAGGAGGAATTTTTAATACTTAAATTCCAGGATCTAAGACCTGAGGGAGTAGGTTATTTGGGGGAATTTGATATGGTAGAGTAGAAAAGACCTTAGATATTTTTTAACAATACCGTGATCTGACCATTTAGGCAGCACTTTCAGTCTATTATTGCCCATACAGCCAAACATTAATCTTCAGTTATCACAAATTCCAATTTTCGCATTTGCTCGGCAATGTGGACCATTTTCCTTTTCTTTTTTACTTGGAAACATTTCTCACTTATTTTCTATTTAATTGGAAAGATCTGTGTTGCCTCACTGCACACCTCTTGAATAGCCTTTGTGCAAGAGGAGAGAAATGACGAAGGTGAAAGGCTAAAATCTTTTCAAATCACATAACAATTGCCGGTTGTCAACTGAAAGTTTCCAGCCCCCAGGCCCACATTTGTAGTCAGACGAAAAGAAGAAACAGGAGTGCTCGATGGAGCCGATCTGCAAAATAACCGCTCTGCAGGCCGATTTTGGGCTGGCTGGCAAAATGTTTGCTGAAATAAATATCTTGCTGGCAGTATTATTTTAACAAAATCTTGCTAGAATTTGTGTCCGTAATGAGTCTTACTGGCTGTCAGGAATCAAAACACGTCATTTCCGTACATGCGCTTCGTATTTTGGTGGATTTTTTTCGGCGAGAAGATAGGACTTCAGAGCAAAAAAAAATAAAAGTAAACAACACGGGATACAGATAGAAGCCAATTGCCCGTCTTGGAAACGATCTGACATTCGAAATAAACCATTTGACATATTTTTCCCAAAAATTAAGTTAAAATCAATACTTAGCTGGCTGGGTATTTTTCTTCCTTACGCGACTGCTGGCTGGCAAACTGGAAAGATTCCACCCGTGCTGGCTGGCATTTCGTGTTTTGTGGCATTTTCAGCTTTGCTGGCTCGTTGAGAAACGACACGCTCGTAGCTGGCTGGGATTTTTATTTCTCAAACGTTTTGCTCGCTGGCATTGAAGAGCGGTTATTTTTTTCCCAGGAAAGTTAAATATTAACGAAGATTGACAGGGGGACACTCAGCTAGTGTTTAGTACATCGTACGATAAAAATTCTCAGAAAAGGTCGTTGGGTACTCCTGAAGAAAACAGACTCCGCTTTATTGTGTACGAATGTAAATATCTAATCAATTTGTCAGAGGTGGCGAATGTGTCAACTACATTGCCTAATTGTTCTCCATCCAGACCGAGGGGGATTGGGGGAATGAGCGGATTCTGCCCTCGCGGACTTTGAACAGTTATGTTAGTTGTACGTAGTGTGTTGAGTACACCAACCTCCTTCGCAGCTGAAGTTAATAAACTAGTCTTCGACTTTATATGGAATTATAAAATCCCCAAGATTAAAAAAGCCACCTTGATAAAATATAAGAAAAACGGAGGCCTAAATATGATAGACTTTACTTTGTTTAATAGAGCATTAAAAATATGTTGGGTACGACGTTTCTGCTCAGAAGGTAATCAACCGTGGACGTTTATTCCTTTACGTCTGCTCTCTAATGTTGGTGGAACATTGCTGTTTTATTGCAATTATAACGTTGAATATTTCACTAAATGGAAAACTGCCCTCTTTTTATAAAGAAATAATTCTACATTGACAAGAAATTAATAATGTGATTCCTAAAACAAAGAAAAACGTACTTGATCAAATTAAATGGAACAATAGTGTTATAAAAATCAATAACGCGTCCGTGTACTATGAAAGTTGGCACCAAGCTGGTGTCACTAAATTCTCGAGCCCTGTGGATGGAAACAAAAACCGGCCTCCATCATTTCATGAGTTCTTACAGAAATTTAAAATTAAATGCAACTTTCTGCAGTATTTTGGCCTCACTTCTACGATAATGGGAAAGTGGAAGAATTATTTAAAAGAAGAAAATCAAAATAATACGACTAATTTACGTGCCATTGATAAGATGACTTGCAAAACATTACACAGATTACTGGTGGATAATCAAAGATTCTAATCCGCCAACGGAAGAGAAAAAACTAATGAAAATGGGATTCAGTATAGGAGAATGTCAGAAAATTTATTTTCTACCGTTTGTTGCCACAAAAGAAATAAAACTTTCGATGTTTCAGTATAAAATTATTCACAACATACTTTACACAAATGCTGTTCTTTACAAAATGAAAAACGTCGAGGATCCTTTCTGTCCTCATTGCACAAATGTGGAGCAAACAGTGACACACTTATTTGTATCCTGTCCTATGAGCAGTTTCCTTCTGGCCCGACTTTACTGGTTGGTACCAGTGCATTTTCAAAGAAACTCTGACACTAGGAAAGAAAGAAATTATGTACGATATCTTGAATAATCGGTCTTCTTGTTCAGCCCTAAACCATCTTATTCTTATTGGTAAGTACTTAATCTATTTTAAAGCAATAAATAGAGTCAGTTTTCTTTTTGCTGATTTTAAATCTTTATTACATCAAAAGATTGAAATAGAAAAACACATTGCTTTCAGTTCAAACAAATGCAGCACTTTTTACGAGAAGTGGGCCAAATTTTTAAATTAACACCTAATTACAATGTTACTGTTTGTAGGTATATATATATATATATATATATATATATATATATATATATATATATATATATATATATATATATATGTATATGTATATATATATATATTCCAACGTTTTTTCCATATGAGCTCCAACGTTTTTTAAGGAAACTTCGGTCAGAAGGCCAATTAGATCTATCTATATAGACAAGGTTAATTTGGGAACAGATATATATATATATAGATAAATGAAAAATAAGGACAGTGGGGCGAACTTCTAGCTGATCTGACGAATGTAATGACGTTTCGGCTGTTCAGCCTTCTTCAGATTAAAAAGTTTAAAAACTAAGAACTAAAAACTATTTACAATGGTTGTGCTAGTCTGAGGTCCTAGCTTATATAAGTCAGGTGATTAACAAATACTGAAAAGGTGAGTGACAGAAGTTATGTAACCAATTCAACGTAACAAATTCCACGCAAGGGGCCTCTGAACAAACGTGATTAGTGTCATATCCTTCGGATCCTTCTGCTGGGAGTTCATTGTTTGAGTAAACCTCCTTATTCTGCCTATATATATATATATATATATATATTTTTTTTTTTTTTTTTTTTAATAGTTAGAATGTGTTAAATGGGGTTCCTTGTAAGCTTTGTTACATGTAGTTAACAGTGTAGTACATATGCCTTGTAACTCCAATTTTCTAGTGTCACTTGTATTGTATGTAATTTAATACCACAGCTTAGTATTATGCGTTTGATTGTAAAATAAAGAACTTCGTTGACAAAAAAAAAAAAGTAAAGCAAGGCAAGCAAAGGCCATCAACCTCCTGGCGTTTTGTAAACTTTTATTCCAGGAACAATTTGATCTGGTTGCACTTTGAATATTTCAGTTTTTCAGTTTCAGTTCACAAGCAAGAATTAACTGTATTACAGTTACTATCAGGTTTTAATATTAATTTCGTGTTTTTCTATCGGTTTTCATTACATCTTAATAATAGTATGACGTTCTTACAGCACATCCACTGAGAGTAGCTCTTCCTATGTAAAAACTGCACAAACGTAATAATAATAATAATAATATTAATAATAATAGTACAATTTAATTTTAATAGTACAATTTACGATATTAAATATATTACAAAAGTTAAGAAATAAAGATAAGATCGACCATACATCCAATTGTATATCATATATACATCTTATATACAAATTAAGCATTTAGTCTTGAATTCAGTCGACCGGCCCTTGGCGAATTTGTCCGCCTTAAAGGGAGTCTCGTTACAGAGAATATAGTATGAGGCAATTCGACCGGCGCTTGTCGAAGGTGTCCGCCTTAAAGAGGTGTCCGCCTTAGAAGAAGTCTCGTTACAGAGAATAAAGTATGAGGTAATTCGGCAGGGGCCAGTCGTTACAGAGAATACAGTATGAGGTAATTCAACTGGCGCTTGGCGAAGGTGTCCGCCTTAAAGAGGTGTCTGTCTTAAAGGGAGTCTCGTTACAGAGAATACAATATGAGGTAATTCGATCTGCGCTTGACGCAAGTGTCCGAGTTAGTTTTATTACAGCGAACATAGTATGAGGCAATTCGGCCGGGGCCACGTGTCTGCCTTAGAGAGGTGTCCGCCTTACAAGAGTGTTCGCATTGAGGGAGTTCGCTGTACGCTTTTTCGCTCGATTAAAAGTCTTAAAACAAATGTCGTTGGTTGCCTGTAAGGCAATATCCCGGGTAAAAAATGTACACAGATGTTTTGTTATCGTCTCTAAAAGCAACGCCACCAGAAAATAAATCACTTCTTAGTTTGTTAACGTGCCCGCTAGGAAGTCAGGCTATGAAGTACGACTTCAGTTATAAATGCGTCGGGTTTCAAATTTTGAATCTCAGTTTTTTGTGTAGTTACACGTTTCCCTTCTCTCTTGGCTTTCATTTTAAACCATTTTGAGTTAAAATTAAAATTAACCTTATGTGTTATTCTAATTCTTTTCTTAAGTTTTTTTTGTCGTAAAGGCGGTATTAATAATGATTTGAGACACACTTGTGAATCAGTTTTTAGGCAATTTCCTGGTTTTAGTATGGTGGCTTTCTTTGAACCTGTAATCCCAAAACGTTGTCTTCTTTTTGCAGAAAGGTAAAGTTCTACAATGACTATTCAAATGTTTAATTACCTTGGTCTCGATGATTTCACACCAATTTCGTCGTTGCCATTCTGACTATTCTTGAAAACGAATGCCTTTCAAAACGTTTTTGCCCATTATTTTTTTCTGCCAAGATTGTATTTATGGCAATTTTATGGCAGTCTCATTATTCCTTGGCATTCAAATCACTCAGTGATTGGTATCTTATCTGAAGTCTATGGCAATATTTTCAATTGTCATAAATACTGCTTGTTGTCCTGAAAAACCACATAAAAGATGGCAGGGAAGGTTGTTCCGTTTCATATTTAATAAGCTCAAGATCTCTAGAAGCAATCCGCATTATTAGCCTTCAGGCCTCATTGACGGGGGCTTTTTAGAGAGGGGGAAGCGGGGATTATTTCAAATCTTAAGCCCTTCGTTTTCGTCTGACAATAAAAACTCAAACAACTGCAGTGAAACTTTGTTATTTAATACAGAGCAACAAACTGTATTACGTTTTTGAGTGTATATTTTTTCAAAAACAAACCAACTGGGCCTCATAAAGTGGATTTCGTAAGAGGGAATAAGAGGGACTTATTACAAAATCTGATGTCCTAAAGGGCGGGGGGCTTATTACAAAAACCGACTTCCAAACGGGGGGCTTATTAGAGGGGAGGTTGATGGAGACGGAGGCCTTAATTGAGCTTTTGCGGTATGTCAATATATTGTTTTGTTTACTCAGTTATTTCATTATGTGTTTACTATTGATTTGTTTGTTTATTTTTTTGTAGCAACTTTGATCAGGGCTATAGAAGAATAGCTTCTGTATTCCTATGTAGAATGTAGGCAAACTGTACTGCGATTTGTAAAGTCAAGAGTTTATAAGGATTTCAAGAGTTCTCACTGTTAATTGATCTTTCAAACAATCATGATCATATCTCTAGTTAACATAACGTCTGCCAAGTACCAGAGTCAATCTGACTGGATCTTTCTTTTGCGAAGAGGTTGGCTGCCTCCCTATAGAAGAAGAGTTTTCTTCGGCTAAACCTGCTCGTTTAGAATAGATAAATTGCGCTGCCAACTTGAATAATGAAAAAATTTTAAGATAAAGGAGGTTTTGATGAATGCATCATTTAATGATTTTACCGGGAAAAAGAAAGAATACCGGCTTCAAACGTTATGTTGTTTATAGTTGTTTTGAAACAAAAAAGTGTCCCGGAAGCCAAATTTGAATGAAAGCTTTGAAAACAGCCACCAGTTTTGGCGTTTATAATTATTCTTTGCTAAACGTAAATTAATTTGCGTAAATTTCTAGGGGGACTGGCAGATTTTGGGATGGTTTTTGTTATATTGCCAGCCATATGCACGCTTGAAGATGTAAAAACCGTTTTGATAATTATGCCTTTTTCGGTTTGGGGGTAATTCTAAAAACCTATTCGGCAGCAATGTTCGTGAATTATTAAATACCCGCTCAGTAATACTAGTTACTCGCGGTTGAATATAGAACAATAAGAACAATACTTCTACATGAGTGAATGTCGCTGGCAGTAATTATGACCGCGAAGGCAGTTCCATGGGTGGACGCAATTTCCGATACATTTGCATTAAAAAAGGATTCGCCAAAACAGCTCTCAGAAGGAAATCGGGTGTCTAAGATTAGTGATTTTTTTGTTTCTGCACAAGCGAGGCAGATGTTTCGAATTTCACGTCGCTTAAAGCAAGTAGAAAAGGTAACAGGCATTAAAAATCGCATCTTTAACTCTTCTCGCACAGGCCAAACGAACGGTTCTGATAGAATTCCTTGTATAGCTCGTTTTCTGTGATGGTTTTGGCTGCCATGTGCCATATACACTGGCGACATTTACCGGAATGCTCCTTTATTTTAAGGGGTCGCAAGGAGGAATTTTTAATACTTAAATTTCAGGATTTAAGACCTGAAGGAGTGGGTTATTGGGGGAATTAGAAAAGACCTCAGATATTTTTTTTAACAATACCGTGATCTGACCATTTAGGCTGCCATCATGCGAAAAGCACTTTCAGTCTATTAGTGCCCATAAAGCCAAAAATTTATCTTCAATTAACACAGATTCCAATTTTCGCATTTACTCCAATGTTGACCATTTTCCTTTCCTTTTTTTGTAGGAAATATTTTTCACTTATATATATGTAAATACCTTCGAAGCCATGAAAGCCGTAGAACAATATACTAAAGGAACCATGCAAACACAGTTTGCCACTCAGCTTTCGACACACGTCTCTGTTGAAAGAAAAACTTTTTGCCCCGAGTCGGAATCGAACCGACGTTCCCCAGTTACTAGTCGGGCGTGATAACCACTACACTACCGGAGCAACCACGCTGGCAACGCGGCCACTTTAGAAAGTGAGTAGTATCGCACGTCGGCCATTCCTCGGAACATTTTTCTTTCGAGACTTTTGTGTGTTTCCTGGCTTCTAAATTCCCTGGACGGGAATTAGAAATATATATATGTAAATACCATGGTTCCTTTAGTATATTGTTCTACGGCTTTCATGGCTTCGAAGGTATTTACATATATATATTTCTAATTCCCGTCCAGGGAATTTAGAAGCCAGGAAACACACAAAAGTCTCGAAAGAAAAATGTTCCGAGGAATGGCCGACGTGCGATACTACTCACTTTCTAAAGTGGCCGCGTTGCCAGCGTGGTTGCTCCGGTAGTGTAGTGGTTATCACGCCCGACTAGTAACTGGGGAACGTCGGTTCGATTCCGACTCGGGGCAAAAAGTTTTTCTTTCAACAGAGATGTGTGTCGAAAGCTGAGTGGCAAACTGTGTTTGCATGGTTGCTTTAGTATATTATTTTTCACTTGTTTTCTATTTAATCAGAAAGATTTCTGTTGCCTTACTGCATACCTCACTGCAGGCCCAAATTTATAGTCAGATGAAAAGTAAACAGACGCCGCTTTATTGTGTACGAATATAAATATCTAAATGGAACGATACCTACTAAATAATGAGTTTGCCAACTGCGTTGTAAGGGAGCCCGTGGTATAAGAGCATGCGTCAATATAGCAAGAAATAATCAATTTGTCAGATGTGGCGAATGTGTCAGCTACATTGGTGAATTGTTCTCTATCCTGACCAAGGGGGGTTGCGGGGGCATGATCGGATTATACCCTCGCGGACTTTGAACAGTTATCATAGTTTATTATGCAAGCAAAGGCCATCAACCTCCTGGCGTTTTGTAAACTTTTAGGAACAATTTGATCTGGTTGCACTTGGAATATTTCAGTTTTTCAGTTTTTCGCAAGCAAGAATTAACTATATTGCAGTTACTGTCAGGTTTTAGTATTAATTTCTTGTTTTTCTATCGGTTTTCATTAGACCTTAATAACAGTATTTATAATGACATTACAGCATATCCACTGAGAGTGGCTCTTCCTATGTAAAAACTGTACAAACGTAATAATGATATTAACAATGTCAGTAATAATAATAATAATAGTAATAATAATATATAATAATAATAATAATAATATCAAAAATATCACAATTTACGATATTTAACATATTACAAAGGTTAAGTAGTAAAGATTAGATCGACCATACATCCAACTGTATATCATATATACATATTAAGCATTTAGTCTTGAATTTGTCCTACTTTTCAGATATTTTTTTTACTTGAGTTTTAAAATCATTAAAAACTACAGATTCCCAGCTGAAGAGGGTACAGAATTAAAAACAGACGCATTGCCTTGGAAAGTACTCAATTTAAGGGGTACTTCTAACATTGTTTGTGTTGAAGAACTTAGTGTCCGTCCAGGGTTATGAATGTGTAGTTTAAGATAGGACGGCCAGTCATCAAAATGTAAGACTTTAAAAACAGCGTTAAGTAAATGATTGTTTGTGCATCTAAGTGAGCTAAGTGAGTTTTTCTGAGGATTTCAAATCATTTGGACGTATTCCCTTTTTATATGCCGTCACAACTTACGGTTTCAGACCTCCACTGAAGACATCTTTGGACGTTCTATTCACCCTCCGGGTTTATTTTCTTTTCTTTGTTTTTTTCTTTGGCAGTACAAATTACCGCCATACCGTTTTTCGCTGTACAAAAAAATAACTGTACAAACATCACACCACATTCATATTCTCTTCGCGCGTTATCCGAACATGTACAACACTAAATGGAGTTGGATAATAAAAGCATTACCGCTCACTGGCAAGTACAGGTCTCAATCGAAGTATTCGCTGTGTACCCTTTTGTTAAGCCCTGGCCAAACGGACTCGCAAGTAGACACAGGTTGAAAACTTGGGTCAAGATGCTTATCGCCAAAAGCAATTTGACTTTGTAAACACCTCATGCTTACCACATCGAAGAACACTCGCTGAATATAGTAGACTTATCCGGAATAAGTCGAATTAAAAGAAATGTCTTTGGTTGCCTGTAAGGCAATAACCCGGGTAAAAAATGCCCCCAGATGTTTTGTTATCGTCTCTAAAAGCAACGCCACCAGAAAATAAAACACTTCTTTGTTTGTTAATGTGCCCGCTAGGAAGTCAGGCTATGAAGTACGACTTCAGTTATAAATGCGTCGGGTTTCAAATTTTGAATCTCAGTTTTTTGTGTAGTTACACGTTTCCCTTCTCTCGTGGCTTTCATTTTAAACCATTTTGAGTTAAAATTAAAATTAAGCTCATGTGTTATTCTAATTCTTTTCTTAAGTATTTTTTTTTATGAAATTGTCGTAAAGGCGGTCTTAATAATGATTTGAGACACACTCGTGAATCAGTTTTTAGGCAATTTCCTAGTTTTAGTGTGGTGGCTTTCTTTGAACCTGTAATCCCAAAACGTTGTCTTCTTTTTGCAAAGGGTAAAGCTCTACAATGACTATTTAAATGTTTACTTACCTTGGTCTCGATAATTTCACACCAAGTTCGTCGTTGCTATTCTGACCAACGAAAAAAACGAATGCCTTTCGAAACGTTTTTGCCCATTATTTTTTTCTGCCAAGATTGTTATTTATGGCAATTTTATGGCAGTCTCATTATTCTTTGGCATTCAAATCACTCAATGATTGGTATCTTATCTAAAGTCTATGGCAATATTCTCAATTGTCATAAATATTACTTGTCGTTTAAAAACCACATAAAAGATGACAGGGAAGGCTGTTCCGTTTAATATTTAATAAGTTCAAGATCTCTAGAAGCAATCCGCATTATTATAGCAGAACAGGTAAAATTATTACCGTAAAAGCTCCCCCTCCCCCGGGGAGTGGGGGGGGGGGCTTATTTAACTTCGGGCCTCATTGACGGGGGCTTTTTAAAGAGGGGGGGGCTTATTTCAAATCTTAAGCCCTTCGTTTTCGTCTTAAAATAAAAGCTCAAACAACTGCAGTGGAACTTTGTTATTTAATACAGAGCAACAAACTGTATTACGTGTTAAGTGTATATTTGTTCAAAAACAAACCAACTGGGCCTCATAAAGTGGATTTCGTAAGAGGGAATAAGAGGGACTAATTACAAAATCTCATGTCCCAAAGGGCGGGGGCTTATTAGAGAGGGGGGGGGGGCTTATTACAAAAACCGACTTACAAACGGGGGGCTTATTAGAGGGGAGGTTGATAGAGACGGAGGCCTTAATTGAGCTTTTGCGGTATGTCAATATATTGTTTTGTTTACTCAGTTATTTCATTATGTGTTTACTATTTATTTATTTGTTTATTTATTTGTAGCAACTTTGACCAGGGCTATAGAAGAATAGCTTCTGTATTCCTATGTAAAATGTAGGTAAACTGTACTACGATTTGTAAACTCAAGATATTATATGGATTTCAAAAGAGTTGTCACTGTTAATGATCACATCCTTAATTAACATGACGTTTGCCAAGTACCAGAGTTAATCTGACTGAATCTTTCTTTTGCGAAGAGGTTGGCTGTCTTCCCCAAGCAGAAGAGTTTTCTTCGGCTAAACGTGCTGGTTTAGAAGAGATAAATTCCGCTGACAACTTGAATAATGAAAACAATTTCAACATAAAGGGGCTCTTGATAAAGGCATCATTTGATGATTTTACTGGAATACTGGCGTTAAACGTTATGTTGTTTATAGTTGTTTTGAAACAAAAAAGCGTTCCAGAAGAAGACCTTTGAAAACAGCCACCAGTTTTGGCGTTTATAATTATTCTTTGCTAAACGTAGATTAATTTTCGTAAATTTCTAGGGGGGACTTGTAGTCTTTGGGATGGTTTTTGTTATATAGCCAGCCATATGTATGCTTGAAGATGTAACAACCGTTTTAATGTGCCTTTTTGCGGTTGGAGGGTAATTCTAAAAACCTATTCGGCAGCAATGTTCCGCTCAGTAATACAAGTTACTTGCGGTTGAATACAGAACAATAAGAACAATACTTCTACATGAGTGAATGTCACTGACAGTAATTATGACTGCGAAGGCAGTTCCATGGGGGTTGCAATTTCCGATGCCTTTGCATTGAAAAAGGATTCGCCAAAACAGTTCTCAGAGGATAATCGGGTGTCTATCAAAGGCTCCTCTTGCTACACTAATTACGATCTACACTTGACTAGTAGTGCAACCACTTTTCCAGAGTATTGAAACTAGACTCGTTGTAATGTATTCTCGCCCTCACGCAACGTCCCATCAAAGAGAGCGAACTGTTTGCCACAATATTGAATTACTTTCAAAAATAATTTCTATACTGATCGTTTATTTAAGCCAAAGGATAGACTTTCTGAACAAGATCGGTGTTTTTCGCGGCTAGATTTCAGAATACACAGTTATTTCATTGACATTGAATAACAATAGTGTGTGACTACTGTCCATTGTAATATGCCTCCAACGAAAGTTATTTCAGACATTTAAGTACACCTAATCATGAACTATGCCATGAGTAATTCGATAAGAATTCATACGTGCCTGTCTCAGTTTTTTTTCTCCCAAAACAAGTGTGTTGCATTTCTAAATATGTTCCTTTTTTTGGTACAAACGCTCTGCTGATTACTTCGTTTACGTTGATTCATTGTAGCGATTGTGACATAGTATGTTGTGTCAAACATAAGATCTAAGCTTTCACCTGATATGGAAAAACACGCAGTACTCATCATGCGACGGGGGATTCAATTCATCGCTGAATGTTCCAATCCTTTGCTCAAACGAATAAGTTGTTCCTTCTCTAATATAAGCCGCCTGAGGATAGGAAATGTCTTATTTCCTTGCTTACGGTCGCAGAAAACTTATTTCTAAACACTCGGTGGCCATAGCATGCCTACTTTTGTCATATAAACATATGCTTTTGGCGTTGTTTTCTCTCTGTCCTCTTGTCTTGAACTCCAGCCTTGCCCTTCAGTGCTAGTGGCATCAAAATAACATTCCTCCCTGCTGCATTCTTCAATCGGGTGACAAGAAAAATCGTCGATAGGAAAAGCAATTTCATCGTCGCTCAGCGTGAAATTTTCGTCGATTTCCGTCTTCAGTTCTCGGAGCTTGTGTACGTAATCGAATTAGCTTTCCACTTTTCAACTCCACAAAGGTATATTCAAGAGGATCGGACGAAAAATAATTCCGCTTTACAATCTCTACATGCTCTGTCGACGCCATGCATACAGTATTCACTTCATGATACATAAACAGTTAAGCAAGAATCTACACCTTTCTACTACCCCCTGAAACTTGCAAACTTTGAGCAAAGAAGACTGCGGGAACAAATACAATACTTACCAGGGGAGGGACAGAAGAGATGTTTCATCCGAGTTTAATGAATAAATTAATCAGAATCGAGTGAGTGAGTGAGTGAGTGACTTTAGAATGCCTCCTATACCTCACTGCATGACTACGTCATCCATGAGCTAAAAATAAGTGATTTTTTGTTTCTGCACAAGCGAAGCAGATGTTTCGAATTTCATGTCGCTTAAAGCAAGTAGAAAAGGCAACAGGCATTGAAAGTCGCATCTCTAGCTCTTCTCGCCCAGGCCAAACAAACGGTTCTGATAGAATTCCTTGTATAGCTTGTTTTCTGGCCGCTAGCTGGTCTTGTTCTGGGTAGTCCCTGGTTCAAGTCGTCGGTCATCCTTGTAAATAGCCAACTGGTTTGCCTCCGGCCAGTTGGGATTCTTATCATGTTGAGTTTATTATTTGCATTATTTTTTCTGTTATTAGACGTTTCAGATTGTAAAGCGCTATTGGATAGTGATAGAAATAGCGCTATATAAATAAATTATTATTATTATTATTATTATTATTATTACTATTGTTATTATTATTATTATTATTATTATTATTATTATTATTATTATGCGAAAAGCAGTTTTAGTCTATTTGTGCCCATAGAGCCAAACGTTAATCTTAGATTATCACAGATTCCAATTTTCGCATTTGCTCCAATGTTGACCATTTTTTATTTCCTTTTCTTTTTTTCTTGGAAAAATTTTTACTTGTTTTCTATTAATCAGAAAGATCTCTGTTTCCTCACTGCATACTTCTTGAATGGTCTTGGTGCAAGAGGAGAGAAATGACGAAGGTGAAAGGCTAAAATCTTTTCAAATCACATAACAATTACCTGTTGTCAACTGAAAATTCCAAGCCCCCAGGCCCAAATTTATAGTCAGACGAAAAGAAGTAAACAGACTCCGCTTTATTGTGTACGAATATAAATATCTAAATGGAACGATACCTACTAAATAATGAGTTTGCCAACTGCGTTGTAAGAGAGCCCGTGGTATAAGAGCATGCGTCAATCAGCAAGAAATAATCAATTTGTCAGATGTGGCGAATGTGTCAACTACATTGCCGAATTGTTCTCCATCCAGACATCCAGGGAGTTGGGAGGAATGATCGGATTCTGCCCTCGCGGACTTTGAACAGTTATCATAGCGGAGCCCCGGCGACCCGAAGGACCGCGAAGCGGAGCACCATTGGTAAGAAAATATGGTAACCCATCTGTTCGAGAAAATTTGGTTTGGGTCACCGTACGAACGTGCCTACGTACGTACGTCCATTGCACTATGATCGCAAAGCATTATTTTCGTACATTTTCAAGATGACGGCAAATTGACACGTCCAACCGTAATTTCAGGGGTAAGAAAAGGGCTATTTTTGTGGTATGCGTAAAGATTTCTTTGTTAATTCGTACATTACAAGAAATTTCAAGTCTTTTTCTGTTAATTACGCTGGTTTTTGTGGCATAAATCATCGAGGAAAATGATCGATGTTCGGTCTGTAATTCAATGCGCGAGAACTGTCCACACAAAGCGCCAGCGGGCGCCCCTAGCTTTCTACCTGAATTATGGACTTAAAGTTTGACGATTTTGAAGATGTCACCTACAATGCAAACGCACGTGTTATACACTTGAAGGCTCTTTTGAGACAGTGGACAATACTTTTGATGTGCACTTACCGCTGAAACGTTCAGATGATGCAGTTATGATACATTTAATATGATTTATTGTGTTTTATATGAAAAAATACATTTTGTAGCGCCTGTCACGTTTTCAATATGTGGAGCCTGCAAACAGGAAGAAGTCATGGTAAGTACTATTTCTACACGTCATCTCCTGTCAAAGTTTTTGTGTGAGGGCAGATCATACTCATCGTGGTTTCGCCCATATAAGGGTGTTTTCCAGATTTTTTCTTGGGTTAAAGGTCATGTCCCTTCTCTCAATGTACACTGGGAAAACCCCGCCTTAACCCGTTTGCGTTTCCTTAACCTCTAAAACGGTTAAAATGTCTCTTTCAGGACGGAGTGTAGGTATATATACTACACTACGTTATGAGACAGGATCATCAAAATTTGGTCACCGACAAAACATCAAGAAAATGCGAAACTTAGAAAATCTGTGATTTAAGGAGGCTGGAAAGGGTTTTTTGACCGCGCGAAGAGTGGATCCAAATGCATGTATCCCGTGCGCGATCCTCCCGCGAAGTTACGAGGCGCGAGCGGTGGGAGTTGTAAACAATAATGGCGGCCTCAAATGAAAAAGTAAATCTGTCTTCTGAAGCTGAATGCAGCTATTTTCGGAATAAAAAGGGGAAGTTTGCTTCTAAAAAGAGCGTTGAGAACAGTGTACTTTCCGTCAACAAGATGACTCAGGCAAAAAAGTCAGCAAAGAAGCGCCGTTTTGAGGATGATGCTCAAGAACGCGCGATCAACGATTTTATAGCTCGAAAAAAACAAACAAGAAAGACGTTAGAATTCGGTACGTAAAAATTTACAACACTACACTTCACTACACTACACATGGCTTTAAACACTTTCGATTCATTAGCTGTTGAATGTCAGAAACGTATTTTAAAAAATCCAAACTTCATCATACATGTACACACAGGACTCAGGCAAGGAAAACAGTCGGAAAGTACGTGTAGCATGTAGTCGGGTCACGAATTATTGACATGGAGGTGTTAGCAAAAGGGTTGGACAAGTTATGAAAACGGTAAGCAATGAATTTAAGGATCCAGTTTTCACTGAAGCTCGGCTTTTTTATTTACATTTTAACAAGTAAATATTACATTGCATCGCAAGGCGTTCATTGAAAAGGAACTTCAACCTCACGTAAGCTTAATTTTATATGAAACAATTTTAACTCAAACAACTACATTATACAAATAAGTATACATGCAGTTTAAAAAGTTTAAAACTTGTCAAATATACATGTACAGAAATTGAATGTAATCAGTCACTTCACACTATAAAAAAGTTGGTGAAAATGGAAAACTTGTCAAAAAAGGCCTGCATTGTATAAATAACAATAGTTTGTACTCGAGAGAGAGATCAGACATGCACTGTACAATACCATAAATCCTGCACAGCTCCTTAGTGTTTGATACCCCAAGACTTCTCCGTAACGGAGGCTGCAGATATTCCAACCAGCTGCATGAAATTTAAGTATTGTTCTGTGAAAGTCTTCCAGTTTTGAAATTCCTTTGAAGTCAACTGAACAACACCTTGAAATCTTCGCCGAACAACAAATTGGGCTGTGTTTATAAGGCACTGTTTAATTGTGAATTTTCCGCTCATGACGAATTGGAAGATGTGAAAGCACTTAGAAGGATTCTGTTTTCTCCGCCACCCGAGCCAAGCGCTGAAACTATTATGAATCGTGGAAAAACATCTTTACCGAACGAAGCCCTGCAACAAGCAACAGTTCTTGAGCGACGACAAGAAGTTGTTGACACCTTCTGCGGAAATCTCACTTACCTTCCGAATGGCTCTGTAAAGTTAACAACAATCCAGTAGTTGGCAGACTCCGGTTTGGCCTTCAGTACTCATTCAAGAAATTTCAAACTTGGAATAAACGGTCTTTATGGAGTTCTGACACTCCCTCCATCGTCTCGAAACTTCTCGCGTCACCAAACCAAATCGTCGAGAATTTCATTGAACAGAAGAATAATTTCCTCAATATTAAAGTATTTCCACGAACAATAAACAAGATCTTTCTCTTTGCTTTGATTTCATATACTTTTAGCCTGTTAATTCCTCTATTAATTGCTGTGATAAGCAGACACGACGAGAGACAATGGAGTCCGATAGAATTTCGAGTCTGCATGAGTCTCGCAACTCGCGCGAATAAGGTCAGCGGTAACATAAAGAGCGCGACCGGAAATAATGATTTGCGCAAAATCGCGCGAACCGGAAATAAAAGGTGCAAAATGATTATCAATTTATCTCAAAAATTTGCTCGGTGACCTATGTTGAAATTTTTCATGCAAATAGCATTCAACTTTATCTAACATTTTAGACATTTAAGAAAAAATCTGTAGAGTAGATGTTTTTTAATCCTTAAGAGGCTATTTTTCGAATTATCTCCGTTTCCACTCTACAGAATTTTCTAAAATTTTCACAGAAAGTGAATAATATTGCAAACTTTGAAAAACGCTTATAAAAAATATAGGTCACCGAGTTAGTTTTAAAGATAAATTTTAAAAAGTGACTTTTTAGGGGTAGGTCTTTAGAGAGGTATGGTTACCATGACAACGCACATGACGTCAGAAGTTGTGTCAATTGAAACTTAAACAACCCTGTTGTAAGATAACCTACAATTTGTTTAAGTAACTTACAGCAAAAAAAATTAATCTTGAATTGTTTTGACATGCATATCAGCTGTAAGAAACCCTTTCGAGCCTCCTTAAGGGGTTAAGACCTAAAAAAATTCATGAATGTTCATAGATGGCGGAAACGTTGTTATGCCAATTTAGAGCTTGTTTCCTTGAATCCTCGTTTTTCTAGAATTTTTTAAATTTTGTACTACCCAAGATTCTTCAAGTGAGGGCAATTCAGACAAAGACGTTTTTTGTCTTTAACTCCTATTGATTTTCTTATTCAGCGACGAGCTTTGCATGACAATTAGAGCTGTAAATGTTCGTTTATCTAATTGATTATGAAATGTTAACCTTCTATTGGCTTTGCGTAGTAGTCCATCAACGTTTTGACCTTGAGGGCGAATGTTACTCATTTTTACAATTTTTTCTAGTATGCAGCTTCAACAGGTTATTCTTTTCAAAGCTAATTTTTGCTATGCGTAAAGATCTCTACAAACGCTGTTAGTTCACTTAATGTTGATTTTTTTTTTCGGTTAAATGGGTAGGAGGTATTACAGTTTAAATTTTGGCTTCGTCCCACACATTGCAATTTTTTACCCCCAAATGTTTCGTTCTCTCAAATCTTTTAAATACATTGCTATGACTCGAGCTTAAGTTTCCTGATTGGATGGTTAATGTAGAATATTTGAGTGAAAACAGAACTAGTTTCTGTTAAAGCGTTTAGAGATATGAATTTTTTATCACTTGCTTTTTCGCGAAGTCTCAACAACCCCTTTTAAACAGTTTTTTGTTATTCTCTGGCGTTTTTGTCAATAGATACCATTTTTGTAGCACGTAAGCATTTTTACGTTGTTATTAATGAACACTGTTTTGTGAACGTTAACCCTCTAAAAGTGATTTATTATTATTTTTTAAATTATTAAAATTATTAAACATGAGGGCATTCGATACTATTTTTTAAGAAAAATTTTCAACTTGTGAGAGTACTATAGGACGCAGGTTTTATTCTTTTTCGCCTTAGCTTCTGAAAATTAATAGGTGCTTCCAAGTACATCATTTCAAGAGCAATTTCAAATCTTTATTAGCTAGCTTTAAAAAGTTTTTAGAATTACTGTTAACACACATAAAAAAGTGCTAAAATTGGATGAAAAAAAATTCTCAAACTTTGCCATTTCCTATAACCTGTCAAACATCATCCCTGAACTTAGAAAAAAAAATCCTTTTCTTTAGTAATATATATAAACATGATCTGAAGAATCTAACACTAATTCACTGCAACGTGTGAGATTTAAAAATGTTTATTGCGATAGCTTTTTTGGTTAAGTTAACTAGTGCCATAATTTCTAATTTTAATTAGCTGTAAATGGACAAAAATTCTGTACTGGATTTAAGTTGACCCCTTTGATCAAAGTATCTTTTACTGTACTTTATACCAGTGAAAAGATGTTTTCAAAAGATTGAAATGTGATTTTTTTTACGATTTTTTTTAATTTTTAACTTCATTTTCAGTTTTTGATGCCACCATTATGAATTTTTGTCAGTGACGTCACAGCCGAATAATTATGTTATTGAATTATTTTTTTACATTTACTAAAAGAATCGATTCTGTCCTTTTAAAAAATGTAATCATTGTTTTCTGGCAGTTAAACATTAATTTCCTATCAAATTTTTAACAGGGGCACTTCCAAGCCTCATTAACAATTCATAAACGCGTTCCCAAAGTTTTATTGAGGGCTATTCATACTACTAAACTAGGTTAGCTTTTCAACCTTGAAAACAAAAATGATAACAAAGAAAACTCCTTGCAATCGATGCATTACCTTAATGCAATTTTTCCTGAGCAAAATTCATTTTAGCAGACTGCATTTCAAATTTTTAACAATTTTTTGGTCACATATACTTTATTTTACTGCAACTCTTTTCATCATTTCTCACAAAAGTTGTAGTTTCTTGGAAAAATTCCATGCACAAAAACCCTTGCACAGAGGTATAATAAACAGTAACTTTGCCTGGATAACCTCTTTTTGTTTCCAAGGAAAAGGTGTTTTGAGGTCTGCCAAATCTTGGCTAAAACAGCTATTGAGGGGGCTTTTTACTCAGCCTAAAAAAAAATTCTACAAAAGGCACAATAACCCATAATACCAAATTATTTAAGGGTTAAGAGAGCTTGTATTCATAGCTTTCTACTGGTACCACTCTTATTTCGAGGCGTTAAAACCTACTTTTTACTAATTTTTTAAAAAATATTGCAGAGTTATGCGCATTAATTATTCATTTATTAGCGGAGCTCCGGCGGCCCGCAGGGCCGCCAAGCGGAGCACCATACCTATAGAAACCCGTCAACTGCTTTTCTCATGGTAAAAATGGCTAGCGGTATTGCTCGTGGGCGCGTACGCACGACGACGACGACGACGACGACGGAGTCGCCCAATAATTAATGATATCCTAATAATAATCAGAATAATCCAACATGGCGGCCATACTCCACCTGGCCCAGCTGACCAGCTACTTTACAGCGTAAGTCTTTGATACTGGACATCCATCTTATAGCCAATTGACACCTGTCAAAACAAGGTATCCGTTGACCAGTGTCACGTGACCATATCGCGGGACCATATCATGGGCTCAAGTTAAGACCTCATCGAGGTCAGCTGGTTTTTTGAAGTTGACCGCTGACCAGGTACTTGCTTTCGATTGGATCGCAGGCTCAAGCCAGGTGTGGGACACCCAAACCAAATCGAGGCTTTTAAATTTTTCGCGCGCTTTCTGCGGCTTGTAATTTCACATTAAGTTGGTTTTCTTCGATCGAAGTTTCTCTTTCGCGTAAAAACATAAAAATCAAGAACTTCTCAAAAGATACTCCGGAAGGTGAATTTTCAAGTGATGAAAGGAAGGACGAAAGGTTTTTCTCAGGAAAAGCTTCAAACTTGGATCGATTGTGCGGTTGAAAACAGTATAATTCAACGCTTCAAGGGCTTTCACTTCACCGCGGCATCTTGCATCTCACCAAGAAAAGTCACTTAACAGTTCCGGTATTAATGGGAGGAATGAGTAGTTCAAACTCTGTGGAGGAAGCTCTTTCTTTGGACAAACCGTTTGCTATTTTTGCGGATGCTTGTTTTTACTTTACTGAAGCTTACGTATTTTCAAGTGGTAGAAACCTCTACAACACAGCGCAGGACAGTGAGGTAAATGAAATAAATAGAAGCTTAACATTTGGTTTAATCGTTGTTACTTTTGTTCAGGAATGAAACTTGTATTTTTCTCTCGAATGCATATAAATAACAATCATCTATACTTGTTTTGGACGCTAAGAAGTAGTAGAATTGTTTGCTTGTTTGTTTTCTTTTTGTTACGTTGTTTTCTTTGCAAGCGAACGAGTGTTTTTACTCGGCTTGGCTGACTGTTTTTCGACCTTGGTACATCAAAAGCGTTAAGAAACTTTTGCCCTTATCTTAATAACACGTAATCACAATGAGTCCTTGTAAAATTAAGCATTAAAGGCGGAACTCAAGCTAGAGTGAAAAAAAAAAATGCCGATCAAATGCATGTGCATGTGCACGTCTCAAAATCTGACATAAAGTTGTCAAAATGCTGTCAAAAATGTCAAAGACCAGCGCGCTTCACTCGTCATTTGAAATCTTCGTCGAAAGCGGCCTGTAAACAACAATTTATTCTCGCCGTCTATAAACATGTCGTCTTAATTTGTTTGAACCGGTAAGAATCAGCGTTTGGATGTTAAACACCGAAATGGGTTGACTGGCTGGGCTGGCTTTGATAAATTTTATTGTGGACGGGTCTGCGAGAGAAATGCTGGTGTGGTTTGGCAAGCGCTTTCTTCGTTAACTGGATGACGCTTTGCCACTGAGAATCATTAATTGAAGAAGGTTCTTCGGAAGACATGGGAAGTACCAGTAAAACTATCAAAGCTCTATAGCGTTTTGTGTCAGGCAAGGAAAGATTTTGTGGAAATGGCGCTATTATTCAGCTCTGTCGCGTTCCGAATGATTGCTGCCTCAGTGATTCCTGTTGACTGCTCTAAACGATCAGGTGTGGACCTCATATTTGTCTTATCTACGGACATTTATGTCAAAATTGCTAAGCAATTTTTGTTACTTGTCTAATTTCTCCACCTTCTCCTAGAATCTTCGAAGAAATATTATTCGTATTGTGCTTTGTTTTCTTGTAATACTTATGTTTGTTGTTTTGTTGTTTCTGAACCGCGGTCAATTCCTGTTGACTGCTCTTAACGATCAGTGTTTACCCTTTATTGTCTTTTCTACGGGCATTTATCTCAAAATAAATACCGATTTTTCTAGATTAATCAGTACAAGCTATTTTATGTACAAGCTAGTCTTGTTTAATTTCTCCACCTTCTCCTTCTTCGAGCAAAACACTCGAATCGTACTTTGTTCGCTTGTAGTGTTTTTTTTTTTATCCGCTTTGAATTCCGTTACGCTTTCATCTGAAAGTAGTTAGGACTCAAGAATGTCTGTCTTTTCTTTTGCAAACGTTTGCTATCGAAAACTCTTCGTTTTCCCTGCTGCTGCTCAATTTTTTTGGACACAAATTAAACTGGCCCAAATAAAGCCATGCGAAGTTGCTCGGTGAGAGTGTGCAGCTCCGATTCCAGGCTTGGCCTGGCTAAATATATATATGGCCTTCAGCTTTTCTCGTTATAATCGCTACATACCAGACTGGAATGGTGTTCCATCGAACATCATGCATGCACCTTCTTTAAGCAGTTTTAAGTCCTATCTATTACATTATTTGTGTCAATTTTAAATCAGATGTAGCTTGTGAGTGACAAGTATGTAATTTAATTAGGTTAGCTTTGGATTGTATTTCAATTTTACTTCTTTATTTTTAGTGTCAATCTCAAAGCAGGGGTGACTTGTAAGAGACAAGTATTCGATTTCATTTGATTAGGTTAGCTTTCGGCCACATTTAAATGTCATCTCTTAGTTTTTAGAATGTGTAATACAGTAATAGCTCACGTATAAGAACCTGAATTTTCCATTTTAGCCTAAATAGGCTCTTATATAAATGGTACTTAAAGCAAATTTAGGCTACCAAGGTTCTTAAAATAGGTTCTTATATTTTTATATGAATTTTATCTGAATATACTATATATATGATAATTATCATCTCATAATACAGTATAAATCATTTATTTGTACCATAGAGAAATGCCTATAGGCAGTTCAGTGCAGGTACAGTATCACATGTCCTTAACAAAACATAACAAAGAAACTCATTCAGCAGTTTCTACCTTTACACTTTTACAGTAACCCCACCTAACTTAAAATTTTAACCTTAATAGGTTCTTATGTGCAGTGGGCTTAAAATGAAAATTTTAGCCTAGCAGGTTCTTAAAACCCAGGTTCTTATACATGGGCTATTACTGTATTAGATGATATTCTTTATATGGGAATTTACTTTCTCCCAATTATTCTCCAGTCATGCACTTTTTTTTGTATCAACTTAGATGTATTTGCATGACAAAGTATTATTAAACTTAAAACTTAAAATTAAACTTAAAGTGCACCTAACCCCAAAAAATTGCTTTCGCTTAAATAAATCTTTGCACCTGTACGAAACGTATTGCGCCGTTTTGAGCCTTTTAAAACCAAATATTGACTTTTTATAGGCTGCAAAAGTTACGGAATTTAGCCATCATCTGTCCCACGACCGAGCTAGTAAGGGGCATGGGTCTATTCCTTACATGACGTCACAAACCGATTTCCATCGCATTAAGTCTTTGTAAACATGCATGCAAAGCAGTTTTTGACGTCATGTAAGGAATAGACCCATGCCCCTTACTAGCTCGGTCGTGGACAGATGATTCGTAACTTTTACAGCCTATAAAAAGACAAGATTTGGTTAAAAAAGGCGCAAAAAGGCGCGGTGTGTTTCGAACTGGTGTAAAGATTTATTTAAGCGAAAAAAATATTTTGGGGTTAGTTGCACTTTAAAGTAAGCTCTTTCTCATCAATGTTCACATCCTTTGGACTTCCTTCTCCTGCATGCAGTCTTTGAATTAATTTTATTCATAGCTGGTCACACCAATCTTGTGGTATGTTTGGATGACATTTGGCACTAATGTTTAATGGGATTTTTGATGTTTGATGAAGTATGTTGTGCAATTTCAAATGTACATGGAGAAATGTTAGACTAGTCCTTACCTTTCTTGCAAAATAGAAAATCAAGTTAAGATGGCTAACATGGATTTCCAACACTTTTGCTTTGGTGAATCATTACCTTAAATCCTCATACTACATTGTTAATTACCTTGATAGTGATATCAACCAAATGCCCAATATTTTATTATCAAGTTGCTTAGTCTTGCACTTGGCTGGCCAGAAGAGCAGCTGGATTTCTTTTTGAAAACACTGTAGGTGCATTGATTGATTAGCTTAAAGTCAGCAAGAAGTTTTTTGCGATAGTAAGGTCAAGAAGTAACTGATCAAAACAAACATCTTGGTCTTAATGCATATCATCTAAATATTTTTATTGATTTCCATGTATCTTTCTTTCATAATTTTTTTGAGGCATACATATATCCAGAGGATACACAATTTCTGATTTCCAACTGTCTCATGGAAGGCTTTAGATAACTGAAATTGCATTCATTATGAAGTGATGATCTGAATCACTATATATCTGATGTCGGATACTGATTCAAAATAGCATTCACCAGGCTTCTCCACCAATTTCTAGTGGCTCTAAGCCATAACTAAGTAGCCTACAGTTGAATGGGGAAACATACCTGTCCTTAGGTATTGCTTTAAGATGTTAAGAAATGTTTTGTTTTAAAAATTTATAGATGCAAACTCGCATTGCAGGTTCTTTTTTACACAAAGTATTAAAGATTATTTTTAAAAAAACCTACCTCAATATTTTTGTTTTGCTTTTTAACATCTCCAAACTCAATTTGCAAAGGAATTTTTATTGCCTTACTCAATAGAACGCTTTTGGGGGGGGGGGAGGGGGGAGGGAGAGGTGGGGCGTCCAAATCCGTAAAAGGGGGTTCATATCTGCTAGCAGTTCTGGACTACGGGGTCCAAATCTGATCCACGAGCAGATCTGGACTGGAGGGTGCAAATATGCAAAGGGTCCAAATCCACTGTGCCACTGGCTCAGATCACCTTTCCATACTATTTGGGTTCTGTAGTTAGGGTCTGTAGCTTGAGTGAGGTCAGATGGGTGATATGACAAGCGAACATCTACGAAGCGTCCAAAAGAACACTAGTGGTTTCCCGGTCGCAGAGCACTTTAACTCTCCCAGCCACAGTCTATCTGACATCCTTGTTAGAGGTTTGCGGAAATGTGCTGGAGTCAAGGCCAGACGGAAACAATTAGAAATGGAACTCATTTTTAGGCTCGGCACTATGCAACCAGACGGCCTAAATAATGTTTTTCATTTCTTATAAATGGCGCGCGCGCGTCCTTTCTTCCGCGCGCTTAGCTCTTAGCAACGTTTCTTTCAATTTTACAGTCGCGCAAACATTTAACGGTTTTCACACTGAAGAAGGGCTATGCCCGAAACGTTTGTGTTTTTTCACAAGATGTCACTTTGACACTTTTTTCTCAATTTAATAATTTTTTTTTTTGAAATTTTGATATGACAAGCAGACTATATGTAAATGCCAGTAGAAAAAGAATGCTTTTGGAGCTCCGCTTTTAGGCTTGGCTAAATATATATATTAAAGAATACTGTCCAATATGTTAGACCTTCAAAATGGCAATATTTAGTAAAGATTAATCACTCAATTGTTGTGTTTGCTAGAGCACCATGATTTAACGCAAAAAGGGTTTGAAAACCGTTAAATGGAAATTTTTAAATGATTTTTTTTCCTCTATGGCCTCTATGCGCGACTTTTCGTGACCACCACATATAGTCCCCTACCTTCCATGTCATCAAATGGTGAGTACACGCATTACTTACCTCTGACATCTAATGGTATTTTCACCCTTTTAAGAGTACAAAGAAGCAATTCAACTATCAGAAAGGATTTATAAGGTAATGTGGCAACTCTAGGAAACAAATTTGCTGCCTAGGAAACCGTTGCTTTCGCGCACTGAGTTAAAAAAGTTAAGGGTGCTCTGTACCACACGATTAAACGTTCATAAAAAAATTCAAATCTTTCGCTAAAATTCTGATAAAGGTACCAAAACAAACTTAAATCAATGCTTCATAAAATTACCAAAGACCACGAGGATTCAAAAAAATTGTACTGATCTAAGCAACATTGAAGGAAATTGTCACTTATGCAAATTTTATAGTGAGGGCAATCCAGACTCAAAATGAGGGCCGTTCATACTCAGAGGAAATATCAAATGTTCAAGCAAGCAACCGTGGACAATAATCCTGCTGGTATACGTTGGATCAAACTGGTGATCTGATCGGCGTAATAAAATCAGCAGAGAGTATAAAAGCAAGGGCCGATACAACGTAGAATGGTTTTAAGATTTGTGTACTATATTTCGGCTGGCCAAACCAGCCTTCTTCAGGTACAATGAGAATTTACATTGGAAGGGGTGTTCATGTAGTTACATACCGGAAACACGTAAAACTAAAATGATTGACAGTGTAAAATAAAATACTAGAAAAAAGGTCTAAACAAGATAGACTTCTAAGAAAAAATTAACTAATATGTTTCTTCGCGGATGTTGAGACCTTCAGGATCAATTGTTCTGCCTTTTGAAATTAAAAAAGCTTCCCTGGCTTTACGGATTGAGTCTCTGTTAGAAAATATTTTCTCAATGGGGATTAATTGCATGTCATAAGCAGTGTGGTTAGGAGAGGAGAGGAAATGTTACGCGACTGTGGTAGGTTTAGATTTGGTGTTAGGGTTATCTATGGTACACTCCTTCCAATGTAAATTCTCATTGTACCTGAAGAAGGCTGGTTTGGCCAGCCGAAATATAGTACACAAATCTTAAAACCATTCTACGTTGTATCGGCCCTTGCTTTTATACTCAGAGGGCATTTCATACTCAACGTGAGGGCGAACTATACTCAAAATGAGGGAAATTTATACTCTGAGGGCAATTGAGACTCGTAGGTGAGGGCGGCTTCTACTCAGTGAGGGCGTGTTTTACTCAAATAGAGGGCGTTTGCTCGAGGACACTAACCTAGCCCTAAGCCTAGTCCTAACCCTAACCTAATCCTAACCCTAATTCTAACCCCAAGCCTAACCTAACCCTAACCCATCAATCTAGGCTTACCCCAAGCCTCATAACTGTAACCCTAAAGCCAAAAAATAGCTCTCGCCCTAAAATCCTCATTCTAAGCCTATGCTTAAGCTAAGGTTAGCCACGGCCTTTAGTATTTGGTGTCAAAAGTACAGGTCACGTGACCTCAACTTTTTGCATTAACTCTTTTCCGACAGGCTTTTTGTACGTCTTTTCTGCAATTTCGGGAGGGTAGGAGGTCAAATCGATCTTGTTATTCCATATAAGGGGTTACCACGGAGATTTCGCTGGTACACAACACCGAAGGCTCTATCTCTCATCTCACGCTCGTCACGCTAGCTGCCGCTTGTTTCAAGCGTTCACTGCAGCTAACAATTCGGTAAATATTTGATTTATAAGTGTGTTTTTCGAGCCATTTTTCAGCACAGAAGCCCCCTGCCTGGCATCACAAAGCTAGGTTGGTGGGTAGAGGAAATCCTTTGAAAGAAAGCCGAGGTGAGAAGCAATTTCACACGAAGTGGGCCGCCGAGATTGTTCGATCGAGTAATGGCGACTCACGGAGTGAGGTTGTGTTCCTAGTCGTTCTGTTTGTGGATTTCAGGACCTTGCATGGCAAGGACCGGGTGGCTCGACACTTATAAAAAATATGTGAAATGGAAATTTGCAGACTTCCATACTGCTGTTAGACAGGAAAATCCCAGAATTTCTTTAGGTCACAAACGTGAAAATTACAGACAGTGAGAGCAACTGAAACCAAATAGCGTTATCCAGGACACCCTAAGGAAGTGAACAGGAAAATGTGAAACAGATTGCAAGAATTGGAGTCGACGTTTGCTGCAAATGTAGACTTTAAGCTTCAAGAGGAATTTTTGTATTGAAAACTTCAAGACAAAGTGCTGTCATAGGCCGTTTTTGGCTTTTGCAACAGAATAAATAGTAATAGTAATAGTAATAGTAATAAAATATTTATATAGCTCTCAATCCACTATCCACTAAACGCTCATATTCAGTGAAAATTGGGACTTTAGTAGGTCAGTTTACAGGGTGACAAAATCTGAAAAACTTAACAGTTTGCTTCATTTCAACTATAGTCCGGGATTTGGCAAGTTTTGCAGGTTTTAAAAGCATCCGACTTGGAGGTCGGATATTTTGGTGTCCTGTCCGGAAAGAGTTAAAGGCCATCACTACTGGATTTCCCAAACATGGATACATAACATATATTTGATGTTATTGTATATTAAAAAGCTTGTAGATATTTATGATAATTTGTTTCTCCGCTTGACAGAGAGACAGAGTTTATGGATTTTATATTCTTTTTGAAATTCTTCGTAAATATTTAAATTTGGACTGCAACTGATACATGTTATTACAAAAAAATTCCAATTGAATCAGTTAATTTATTAGAAGACATGGGACTGGTTCAGGGGAACAAACAGAGTTGGCCTAGCTAACATCACATTTGAAGGGATAGTTGAGGAAAGAGACCTATGTGGAGAGCTGCAATAAAGGAGAAAAGAAAATAATAGTGTTCTCAGCTGACTGTTGCCCACAGGTTGCTTTTAGTTAGTCGACATTCGTTCAGTGGGAGCTGTTCTTCCCTTTTGCCGGAATTAAGGCTTTGGTATTGCATGTTTTAATGACACAAGGTTCCACAGCATTACTTTTGTGTGCAGTAAGTGGTGTGCAGTTTCTTTGGTCTTATCATTGTTTTATACTATTGCACCATTGACTAGATTGGGTATCTTAATTGGGTATCGATTCATGGTTTTGGTTCAGACTGTGCTTTGGCTCACCAACACATATCAAAACTTGAGTATGTTAGCATGTAGCATTTGTAAGCCACCAGCTGACCAGTTATGAAAATGAATGATAACCATTTATTTTCAGTGGTGAACCATAACACACTTCAGTTCGGTGGATGTTTTGCTCACTAAACCACTTCATAGTCCACATCACTGCATAACTTGAATCGTTATATTAACTACTAACTCAAGTAAGTGAAACAGTGTAGTAAACTTGGATTCTTATTGCCTGAAACCTGTTCAGTGACTTCAGTATTTGGAAGCACAGGACCAACAGTGCAAAGCAATAGTAGAATGGCCTAGCTAATCCCTTATCTCCATATCAGAAATTTCTTCACATAGTATGGACATTCCCATATCTGGACTACATGAAACCACTTGGTTATCTCCTCAATGAATTTCAGTGGCTGCAGCAGTTTCATCTATCACAAAGGGAGCTTTAATTTAGAGGTATTAGCAGCGAAGCAATATAATTTTCAATTTTGCATTAAAATAGAAAATAATTGTAGTAAATAAATGATCAAAATCTGCTTAAAATTTTATATTCCAGTGTTTACTAAAATCTGTTAAAAATTACAAGCTTTCAAGATAACATTCAGAGATGTATGGTAAGCACACATATCACACTTTGAGAGAAACATGCTTCATAGTGGAGTACCTGAGAACTACAGCTAAGAGTATTTTCCACATTAAATAAAGTATGTCAATGTCAAGGTCGATAGAATGCGAGTGTGGAGGTTAACTCCTCATATAAAGCGTTAAATGTGGAAATAGTTTCTGAATTTGGAATACAAAGGAAAACTGAGAGATTGTTTTGACTCGGACTGTAGAAAAGAGCGAATATATACAGTTCGTCTGAAATCTTCAATTTAAAAAAATTGCTGTACTTTCTCTTCTTGTAAATGACCTGTTTAGAAATGAAGAAGTACGCTAAATGGATTCAGCAGATCAAAGAACAACGATGGAAATCGGGAGTAGCTTGTTTATTTTACAAACCTTCGTGCGCCATTAGCGAAAACTAGTCGTTTTCCAGACTTCGACCTCGACAATCGATACTTCGTAGACTACAAAGATCTTGTTCGAAATTCTATACTGTGGACTCTTGCGCTTCGCCCGCTACGAATAATTTCACAGAAGATTTACAACCACTCGAGATGTTGACTCTCTCGAGTTTCGAACGAAATGAGCCGAATCGGCGATGTCTACCAAGATGCTTTGCGATCGAAGTACTAACACTGTCTGGTCCGTACGTACGTCCGCCGATTCAAGTATGCGCTGTGAAATGTCCTTTAATAATAATAATAATAATATATATATATATATATATATATATATATATATATATATACACATATATATATATATATATATATATATATATATATATATATATATATATATATATATAGCCAAGCCTAAAAGCGGAGCTCCAAAAGCACTCTTTTTCTACTGGCATTTACAGATAGTCTGCTTGTCATATCACCCATCTGACCTCACTCAAGCTACAGACCCAATGCTGTAAAAAATAGTATGGAAAGGTGATCTGAGCCAGTGGCACAGTGGATTTGGACCCTCCAGTCCAGATCTGCTTGTGGATCAGATTTGGACCCCCTAGTCCAGAACTGCTAGCAGATATGAACCCCCTTTTACGGATTTGGAGGTAGGTTTTCTTAAAAATAATCTTTAACACTTTGTGTAAAAAAGAACCTGCAACGCTAGTTTGCATCTATAAATTTTTAAAACAAAACATTTCTTAACATCTTAGAGCAATACCTAAGGACAGGTCTGTTTCCCCGTTCAACTGTAGGCTACTTAGTTATGGCTTAGAGCCACTAGAAATTGGTGGAGAAGCCTGGTGAATGCTATTTTAAATCAGTATCCGACATCAGATATATAGTGATTCAGATCATCACTTCATAATGAATGCAATTTCAGTTATCCAAAGCCTCCAATGAGACAGTTGGAAATCAGAAATTGTGTATCCTCTAGATATATGTATGCCTCAAAAAAATTATGAAAGAAAGATACATGGAAATCAATAAAAATATTTAGATGATATACATTAAGACCAAGATATTTCTTTTGATCAGTTACGTCTTGACCTTACTATCCAAAAAAAACTTCTTGCTGACATTAAGCTCATCAATCAATGCACCTACAGTGTTTTCAAAAAGAAATCCAGCTGCTCTTCTGGCCAGCCAAGTGCAAGACTAAGCAACTTGATAATAAAATATTGGGCATTTGGTTGATATCACTATCAAGGTAATTAACAATGTAGTATGAAGATTTAAGGTAATGATTCACCAAAGTAAAAGTGCTGGAAATCCGTGTTAGCCATCTTAACTTGATTTTCTATTTTGCAAGAAAGGTAAGGACTAGTCTCACATTTCTCCGTGTACATTTGAAATTCCACAACATACTTCATCAAACATCAAAAATCCCATTAAACATTAATGCCAAATGTCATTCAAACATCCCACAAGATTGGTGTGACCAGCTATGAATAAAATTAATTAAAAGACTGCATGCAGGAGAAGGAAGTACATTGATGAGAAAGAGCTTACTTTAAGTTTAATTTTAAGTTTAATAATTCCTTTTCATGCGAATACATCTAAGTTGATACAAAAAAGTGCATGACTGGAGAATAATTGGGAGAAAGTGAATTCCCATACAAAGAATATTATCTAATACAGTAATAGCCCACGTATAAGAACCTGGGTTTTAAGAACCTGTTAGGCTAAAATTTTCATTTTAAGCCCCCTCCACATAAAAACCTATTAAGGCTAAAATTTTAAGTTAGCTTCTTATCAGTGGGGTTGCTGTAAAAGTGTTAAGGTAGAAACTGCTGAATGAGTTTCTTTGTTATGTTTTGTTAAGGACATATACTGTACCTACACTGAACTGCCTATAGGCATTTCTCTATGGTACAAATAAATGATTTATACTGTATTATGAGATAATATTTATCATATATATAGTATATTCAGATAAAATTCATATGAAAATATAAGAACCTATTTTAAGAACCTTGGTAGCCTAAATTTGCTTTAAGTACCATTTATATAAGAACCTATTTAGGCTAAATTGGAAAATTCAGGTTCTTATACGTGGGCTATTACTGTATTACACATTCTAAAAACTAAGAGGTGAAATTTAAACGTGGCCCAAAGCTAACCTAATCAAATTCAATCGCATACTTGTCTCTTACAAGTCACCCCTGCTTTGAGATTGACACTAAAACTAAAAAAGTAAAATTGAAATACAATCCAAAGCTAACCTAATTAAATTACATACTTGTCACTCACAAGCTACATCTCATTTAAAATTGACACAAATAATGTAATAGATAGGACTTAAAACTGCTTAACCCATTGACTACCGGAGGTTTTTACATTTTCGGAGTGATTTTCCACCTATAAACGATGAATAGCAATTCGTGGCTCTTTATTTGAACTACCAGGGAAAAGTGGTGCTGTCCTAAGCCACTGGAGGCTCAAGGTTTCTGAAAACGTCATTTTGACGTAGCTATTTTTTTATCCGTGAAGCGACAACAATGGCCCAAGTTGGGTTTGCTTGCGATTTCTGCTAAATTTACAGCCATTTTTCATCTTTAGCGGCTGCCTGATGAGCATCATTAAGCGTGACGGTAGCTAAGAGTCCACTTTCTCAAAGAATCGAGCAAGGTGATGTACTTTGTTGTTGAATTTGGCTTATTACTCGACGAACTGGGAATTTGGCCGGTCGAACACTTAGTACCTTTGGGACTCGACTATTGATGAATTTCTCGACCTACCGCCACATAATTTGGAATTTCTGAGTACTGAAGATGACCACAAGCAGGAATTTTTGGCAGTAGGTCGGAGTGGCTATGTGAAAGAATTGGGAGAAGGAATGGGTGCTGTCAAAAATTCTCGTCATTTCCCAGCATGCAATGTGGTCTAGATGTTGAAAATGGCGGAAAGGCCCGAATGCACTGGAACAAAAGGCTGTATCTACGCTCGGGAGAAGAATATGAACAAAAAAAGTCATTTCTAAGCTAGAAAAAGGACTGAATTTCGTTATGATGGTTGAGGTTTGGTTTTTCGGCGATGATTTCCTTAAAAAACATGACGGCAAAAAGGGGCATTTTTGTCGTTTCTCTTTGACGTTAAAAACGGTCAGTTTCGTTCTTGTCCAAACTCAAAAGGCCATATTTGGTAAAAATTGCTACGTTTCTTGCATTTATTGGATATCCTAATTTAAAAGGCATTCCATTTCGTGCTCACAACTAACAGTTAAGGCAATATTCGTGCGATTGAGAGAGTTGCAATGTTTTGAAGCATGGGAGTTTTTTACGGCCGGTTTTGGCCGGCACGGGTGCCAATGGGTTAAAGCAGGTGCATGCATGATGTTCGATTCCAGTCTGGTATGTAGCGATTACAAAAAGAAAAGCTGAAGGCCATGTATATATATATTTAGCCAGGCCAAGCCTAGAATCGGAACCGTGCACACTCTCACCGAGCAACTTCGCATGGCTTCATTTGGGCCAGTTTAATTTGTGTCCAAAACAATTGAGCAGCAGCAGGGAAAACGAAGAGTTTTCGATAGCAAACGTTTGCAAAAAAAAGACAGACATTCGTGAGTCCTAACTACTTTCAGATGAAAGCGTAACGGCATTCAAGGCGGATAAAAAAATACACTACAAGCGAACAAAGTATGATGCGAGTGTTTTGCTCGAAGAAGGAGAAGGTGGAGAAATTAAACAAGACTAGCTTGTAATAAGAAATAGCTTGTACTGATTAATCTAGAAAAATCGGTATTTATTTTGACATAAATGCCCGTAGAAAAGACAATAAAGGGTAAAAAATAATCGTTAAGAGCAGTCAACAGG
This sequence comes from Pachyseris speciosa, assembly GCA_016490735.1. Classification (NCBI taxonomy): domain Eukaryota; kingdom Metazoa; phylum Cnidaria; class Anthozoa; order Scleractinia; family Pachyseridae; genus Pachyseris; species Pachyseris speciosa. The sequence continues at coordinate 2,079,560 of JAEMWC010000006.1, forward strand.
AATTGACCGCGGTTCAAAAACAACAGAACAACAAACATAAGTATTACAAGAATACAAAGCACAATACGAATAATATTTCTTCGAAGATTCTTGGAGAGGGTGGAGAAATTAGACAAGTAACAAAAATTGCTTAGCAATTTTGACATAAATGTCCGTAGAAAAGACAAAAAAGAGGTCCACACCTGATCGTTTAGAGCAGTCAACAGGAATCACTGAGGCAGCAATCACTCGGAACGCGACAGAGCTGAATAATAGCGCCATTTCCCACAAAATCTTTCCTTGGCTGACACAAAACGCTAAAGAGCTTTGATAGTTTTACTGGTACTTCCCATGTCTTCCGAAGAACCTTCTTCAATTAATGATTCTCAGTGGCAAAGCGTCATCAAGTTAACGAAGAAAGCGCTTACCAAACCACACCAGCATTTCTCTCGCAGACCCGTTCACAAGGAAAATTATCAAAGCCAGCCCAGCCAGTCAACCCATTTCGGTGTTTTTAACATCCAAACGCTGATTCTTACCGGTTCAAACAAATTAAGACGGCATGTTTATAGACGGCGAAACTTAATATTGTTGTTTACAGGCCGCTTTCGACGAAGATCTCTAAAACGTTTTTCAAATGACGAGTGAAGCGCGCTGGTCCACAGGCGTCCCAAGCTCAACAAAGGTGGCGCGTAAAGATGTTGTGTTACTGACTGTAATAAAAGGTTTTGTATGGGAAACAAACAGAAAATACGACACTTGCTTAGTAAAATCAACTTACCTCGATACACTGTTGTATTCTTTATTGTCTAGCAGTTTTTCAGGCTGGTTTTTAGCGATTTTAGCCGGATTTTCGCCGTTTGGGTTTCCTAACGATAATAAGAATGCAAGGCAGTACATTACTGCCCGATTGTCAGCCGCTCGGAGCGAAGGAAACAAACGTTTAAAATATACCCGCTTGCCCATTTTCCCCAAACGATAAGAGAAGAGATGTAAACGCTTCCTATCAGCCCAATCTCAAGCCAAAACTACCACCACAGCTCTTGCTAGAAATGTTTTTTGCCGAGCTAGCTCGCCCGATAAAGTTTGTCAACATGCTGGGACAGACCGCCATGGACACAACAAACTCTGGGTTACAAAACTATCCCGGCAGGGGCGTAGGCAGGCAGTTTTCGACAGATAAATTAAGCGGGTATATAAATCAAAGCGGGTATATTTTAAACGTTTGTTTTCTTCGCTCCGAGCGGCTGACAATCTGGCAGTAATGTACTGCCTTGCATTCTTATTATCGTTAGGAAACCCAAACGGCGAAAATCCGGCGAAAATCGCTAAAAACCAGCCTGAAAAACTGCTAGACAATAAAGAATACAACAGTGTATCGAGGTAAGTTGATTTTATTAACTCTTTTCCATCCAACGTCACACATATGTGATGATAAATACTGCTTCCTTTTTATGGTTTATTTCTTGTTTAAAGTTTGTCAGAACGTTATAATAATTGTGTGAATAGGACCAACTGTGTTTTAGCAATCATTAAAGCTAAAAATAACGACTACAATACCAGAATTCCGCTGCATATCACCGATCGTTTAACAGCAAAGCCCAAAATGCTTGTTTTTTGGCCAGAGAATAACACCAAAATTTACACATTTTTGTGGCCAACTTTTTAATAAGAAAAACTGCCCAAATATCAAGATTCTACATTTACAGCAAACCTCAAGCTCTCTCCTTATTATCAGCTATGAAACGTTTCTCTCACATTTGGTGCCTGCCACGTTTCAGCCCGTTTCTGAGATCCAATCTTGTGTGTCTTAACTGGACTCGTTCACGGCCGAAAAGAAATTCTGGGAACTGTAACCACGCCGCGAGCATAGAACTCTCCTTCAGTTCATTACATAGTTTTTCGATAAGTGCTGAGCCACCCGGTGCTACCAGCAAAATGTTGCATGGATGAGTATTTTTAGCGGTCAGAACTAGCCCACATTGCCTCGTTAGCTCCCCGAATCCACTTGCAGAAAGACAAGAGAGACAGGTTCCATATCGAGCCACCATCATCACAACAGAGCGTGTTTGGCATCTCCATCAACATAAAACCGCCTCTCACCTCTGGTTTCTTTCAAAGGCTTGCCTTTACCCACATTCTAGCTTAATGATGCCAGCATGGGGGCTTCTGCAGAGGAAAATGGCTCAGAAAAGCACTCTAAAACTGACAATTGCACCACAGTCAAGCGATTCCACTAACTCGACAAACAACAGCCACTCGGGTGCATCACGTGACTCTAAAGCCTGGGTCCCCAGTATTTCAAGACAGCAGATATTTTCATAATAACTCCATATATGAAGAAGTTAAGAGCCCCAGACCATTTATTGCCCAAAATCTGGTGAAATAAATAGCACCCACTTGGATCGAAAAGGGTTAAGCAAGTGTCGTATTTTCTGTTTGTTTCCCATACAAAACTTTTTATTACAGTCCAGTAACACGACATCTTTACCCGTCACCTTGTTGAGCTTGGGACGCCTGTGGCTGGTCTTTGACATTTTTGACAGCATTTTCACAGTTTTATGTCAGATTTTGAGACGTGCACATGCACATGCATTTGATCGGCTTTTTTTTTTACTCGAGCTTGAGTTTCCGCCATTAATGCTTAATTTTACGAGGACTCATTGTGATTACGTGTTATTAAGATAAGGGCAACAGTTTCTTAACGCTGTTGAGGTACCAAGGTCGAAAAACAGTCAGCCAAGCCGAGTAAAAACACTCGTTCGCTCGCAAAGAAAACAACGTAACAAAACAAACAAACAATTCAACTACTTCTTTGCGTCCAAATCGAGCAAGATGATTGTTATTTATATCCATTCGAGAGAAAAAGACAAGTTTCATTCCTGAACAAAAGTAACAACGATTAAACCAAATGTTAAGCTTCTATTTATTTAATTTACCTCACTGTCCTGTGCTGTGTTGTAGAGGTTTCTACCACTTGAAAATACCTAAGCTTCAGTAAAGTAAAACCAAGCATCCGCAAAAATAGCAAACGGTTTGTCCAAAGAAAGGGCTTCTTCCACAGAGTTTGAGCTACTCATTCCTCCCATTAATACCGGTAAACTGTTAAGTGACTTTTCTTGGTGAGATGCAAGATGCCGCGGTGAAGTGAAAGCCCTTGACGCGTTGAATTATACTGTTTTCAACCGCACAGTCGATCCAAGTTTTCCTGGGGAAAATCTTTCGTCCTTCCTTTCATCACTTGAAAATTCACCTTCCGGAGTATCTTTTGACAAGTTCTTGATTTTTATGCGAAAGACAAACTTCGATCGAAGAAGATGAAGTTGTTTTGCTCAAAATAAAGAAACAAACTGAATGTGAAATTACGAGCCGCAGAAAGCGCGCGAAAAATTAAAAAGCCTCGATTTGGTTTGGGTGTCCCACGCCTGGCTTGATCCTGCGATCCAATCGAAAGTAAGTACCTGGTCAGCGGTCAACTTTAAAAAAAACAGCCGACCTCGATGAGCTCTTAACTTGAGCCCGCCATATGGTCACGTGACACTGGTCAGCGGATACCTTGTTTTGACAGGTGTCAATTGGCTATTGGCTATAAGATGGATGTCCAGTATCAAAGACGTACGCTGTAAAGTAGCTGGCCAGCTGGGCCAGGTGGAGTATGGCCGCCATGTTGGATTATTATGATTATTATTAGGATATTATTAATTATTGGGCGACTCCGTCGTCGTGCGTACGCGCCCACGAGCAATACCGCTAGCCATTTCTACCATGAGAAAAGCAGTTGACGGGTTTCTGTAGGTTTGGTGCTCCGCTAATAATAATAATAATAATAATAATAATAATAATAATAATAATAATATACATGAAGAAATTTCTCGATTCTGATTGGCTAAGAGAAATGCAGTTTTTAGGAAACACCGGTGCAGAAAAAAGGTAATTCGATGCAGAAAAAAGGAAATACAGTGCAAAACAAGGTAAAAAACTGAGGATTCTGATTGGTTGATAAACAAAGGCGCTGCGATTGAGCCAATCAAACGCGGCCTCTGAATGGCGCAAAGTCTGAAGAGCTGCAAGCGACTCTGCGAACCAAAACAATGGCTGGCTTTTTGAGCAGGTTTTCTTTCTTCGTGACCGCAATAACAGCAGAGAAGCTGCAAAACAGCTCTAAAAAGGAGAAACGGCTGCGAAAAGCACTATATTTTAGCTGTCTGTTTGGAAACAGTGGTGTCCAGAGAAGGGAATTACTGGCGTAATTGGAATTACGAGTCCGTTGATGGAGTGTCGCCGAGATTAATAAACAAACAAGGACAAACAAGGCGAAGATAACGAACTAGAAAGCCTGAAGGTAATGATTACAGCGCTTGATAGACACTTAGCAAACAAAGTAGCCTTATAGCTATAGCCTGTAATTGTTTAGCCAGTTTTCACAGCTGAAAACGCTTTAAAAACATCGAGAAAACTGTTGTTTTGGTTCACCTTAGCTTCGTTGCGTTGCTTCTGCAACGTTAAGAAGCTATCTCGCAATTTTTTCATGTATATTATTAATAAGTAATCACATGATTTTTCTCGTGCAATTTGGAATAAATAAGCACTTGTAATTTTTTTCAAAGACCACAAATTGCAAATTTTGTGAGTCTTTGAAAAAATTTACTCGTGCTTATTTATTCCAAATTGCACTCGAAATCATGTGATTACCTATACTAATCAAATGAAGAATGATCCTCGCAGTTGTGAACGCAATTTATGCAATTGCGAAAAGAAGCCTGAAAAAAATTCAGGACTTTAACGGGGTTCGAACCCGTGACCTCGCGATTACCGGTGCGATGTTCTAACCAACTGAGCTATGAAGCCACTGACGTTGGGAGCAGGTCAATTGTGGGTTCATATGTTCCCGTGAAAGAAATGAGTGTGAATGATATATGAAATGAATCATATCTGTACTGCGGAAATGAAATCAAATGAAGAATGATCCTCGCAGTTGTGAACGCAATTTATGCAATTGCGAAAAGAAGCCTGAAAAAAAAAATTCAGGACTTTAACGGGGTTCGAACCCGTGACCTCGCGATTACCGGTGCGATGCTCTAACCAACTGAGCTATGAAGCCACTGACGTTGGGAGCAGGTCAATTGTGGGTTCATATGTTCCCGTGAAAGAAATGAGTGTGAATGATATATGAAATGAATCATATCTGTACTGCGGAAATGAAATCAAATGAAGAATGATCCTCGCAGCTGTGAACGCAATTTATGCAATTGCGAAAAGAAGCCTGAAAAAAATTCAGGACTTTAACGGGGTTCGAACCCGTGACCTCGCGATTACCGGTGCGATGCTCTAACCAACTGAGCTATGAAGCCACTGACGTTGGGAGCAGGTCAATTGTGGGTTCATATGTTCCCGTGAAAGAAATGAGTGTGAATGATATATGAAATGAATCATATCTGTACTGCGGAAATGAAATCAAATGG
>JAEMWC010000006.1:2090000-2110000 GCA_016490735.1 Pachyseris speciosa
TTGGCCAGTGTAAAGTCAAAAGAGTCAGTGTGGCAGTGGTCGGTTGCGGTAACTTCGCTGCGTTGTTTTATATCAAAGTGAGGATCAAGGAGGATTTACAGAGACTCGCTGTTCAAGTTTGGTGCTTTTTACCTCGGAGCTTTCAAGAATTCGCTGAGCTTGTTGGAGCCAACTTACTGCGATTTGGAAACTGATTTGATGGCGATTATTAAAAATTTTACTTGGCTGGACAACTGTTTTCCGCATGTTTGATGTTTTACCTCAAGGTCAGTTTGTGTGACGGGTTCTGGCGGCTTTGGTCAACTCTTTAGTGTTTTTAATTCGATTTGTCGCTATGTCTCTTTATCGACTGTTATTTTAATTTATGCCTTAGCGGGCATTCTAGCTTTACGTTCAGTTTGCAGCTTGAACTGCGTAAAAATTAATTTCTCTTTCTTGCCGAGATGTCCGTGATCGATGAGAACTACACGGCTTTTGTTTCCTCCCGTGTTTTAATTCGGAGCTCAAAGTTTTCCTCCTTTTGTCAAGCCGCATGGTCGACTGTATTTTCAACACAATATAAAGCAAGAGGACAGGATAATCGAATGAGAACGTTCGAGTATTTTTCTTACTGCAAATTACAAACCATCACGACAACATGTACAGGAGCTGCCGACAATAAATCAGTTTTCTTGTGGATATCTTGTCACCATCCTCGCGACATAATCAGCGAGTTTTATCAATAACGGATCGTTCAATACTTTGCTGTTTTGATTTTAAACCTGTGAACGGATTGTTCACGGTTTTCATGAAGAAATATACAAGTTGAATTTGTAGCCATTTGCTTTGCCAAACCGGGCACAAGCGACAACTCGGCACGATGAACCAGGGGCGCTTTCCATTCGTTCAAACATTCCGGAATGAAATTCCGGGTATTCCATGTGACGAATGGAACAGTATTTTCCAGTTGGTTGGACCAAGCCGTCCCAGGCCATCACGTTCCACGAAATAATGGCGGACTCTTTGCCTCTTCTACCTGCTTTGGAGTTGCTCGACGACCCTGAAGTTGAAAAAAGCGATGTGTTAGGCGAGGACGACGACGTAACGTTGCTCAGTGTGGCTAGCTCCTACATGCGTAGGAATTTAAATCGCGGAGTCCGCGGCTACTTTGAGGGCAAAGTGTGCTCATCACTTATCACATTCGTGTTGTGAATATGTTTATTTGAGAAACAGATAACTGATGGCTCACTCGCTTACAGATTTGATTCACAGAGAAAATCTCTCGCGCACTAGATAGATCACGACGATGATAGTGCAATTGTGTAAAAAGATCCCTCAGCGTCTCTTTGACAAATTCGCGCCTCACCTCTAATCATATCAATAACTCATCTCTCATTGCGTAACTTGCTAATGTACAATTTCCGACATTTGTTAAAGACATTACACGTAGCTTATATGCATTTTCGCACTACTAACCAAAGTTTGCTGAGGCCACTCCACTGCAAAAATGGTGCAAACACGACGAGCACCGATATTGAGCACTATAAGCTCCCGCCATGTTGAGTTCGATTTCCGAGCTCGGAGAAACTGGGCCCGAGCAGGAATGGTCGAATGGAACAGAATTTTCCGGTTATTCCGATTTTCCGGAATTTTAGGCCAACCTCGCGAGGTACACCCAAAATTTCGGAATGAAATTGCGGAAAATGTCTGTTCCATCCGTTCCCCCACCCGGAATTTCCGAAATTTTTGGTCGTATGGAAAGCGCCCCAGATCAAAAGCTCGATAAAATTAATTGACCAATCAGAGGCATCATTTAACAATGGCACGATTTCAAAACAAAAACAAACGACCGCGTTGGATCAGGGGTGATAATGGGCCTTTAACCTCGACTAACTGCAAAGGGGAAATCTTGTCAATAACACGTTCGCCACTCATAGTCACTGGAAAATCTGGACCATTTACAGAGTTAATGAAATGTCTGTGAATCTTAAATTTACAGACTTTTTATGAGAGTTCAAATCTGACCTACTTTTACATATGGCATACAAAATATCTGTAAAATCATTTTTATAGATATTTTATACACTTTTTGTGGTATTCCTTTTTATAATGTTTATGAAATGATTATGAAATTTAACTGCTGAAATAAGAAGGAAAACTGAAAAATTTACAGAGTTAACAAAATCTCTGAAGAATGTTTGTAAATTTGACATTTACAAAGATTTTCTATGGTTATTTTATCCACTAAAATCTCTGTAAATCGGTACAAGTATAGCATTTTAAAATCTCTGTAAATTGACACAAGCAGGACATAACCCCCATGATGCGGAGTTAAGTTAACTGAGTTACTACTGTTGGAGTTATTATAACTCCAAAAGGGTAGTGTGCGGCTTTTGTCTTGGATTTCAACAGCGCTTGTTTTTAAATGGGAAGCAGTGCGCGGCAAAGAAGGACGGCCTCAAAACTATTTCCTCGCCAAGTTTGTGCTTCCCGAGCGGCTGGGCTGATTTCCCTTTTGGGCGCCATAAGCATTGGCCGTTTGGCCGAGAGGCAAAGTGTTTAAAAATAAAAGGTAGTAAAGTGCGAAAGAGTCGTTTGAAAGACAAACCATACTTTCTGGGCTTAGCCCTTCACTGGAGGTATGTAGATGATTTGAAATTGCGTACTATTGTTCTTTATTATCTTCTGACCGAGAGGGAGCTCGAGGGAGTTGGGTTAGACTTGGGCATGCGCAAACGAGTTCATTCCCGGTAGGCAATTTGTAGTTTTGGCGCCCGTTTCAACTCAAACTTCGACTCGTGGAAGACAGTTTGGAAGGAATTTCTCCCACTTCGAATGGCTTTTTACCTCAAGATCATAGAATAATGGAATTTAATAGTTTTACAACGTATATGCGACCGGTTGGCAAGCTTCTTCCACGGTAATCGAGTGCTGTTGGTTCAAGTTTTTGGTCTCCATGTTCAGTGATGGTTGCCTTGGTCTGCTGTAGATTTCAAAGGTAAGCATATTGGCCATTTTAGACTGTAATATTTCCAACATATAGTACTGGCTGGGTGTATGTATCTCAAATAGCTTGCTATACGAAGAAAATACAAGAGACTAGTGGTATTTTCCACGGTATATATGTACCACTCGAAAGCATTGCATAACTACAGTAGTACGTGCAGCTGTATAAAATTATGCTATCTTGCTAATTCATTACCGTGTTTGTTCTTAATATAAGCAAGGGTTAAGCTTACTGCATGTGCAGGTAAGGAATCGTAGCAAAGATTGCGGCAAACTAGGTGCTCAACTGGCTTACACTTGATTAGATCCATTGATTTACCTGTAGTTGGTGGCAAAGTGAGCTTTTGGTGTGATCATAAATTAATGTACTTGTACTTAAACTCAATTATAAATTTTGCTTTCCAAGTGTCTAAATTAGATGACAAGACTCCACTAATTACGTATACACTTACAAAATAATGTAAGACCCAAACTCTGTTTCGGGAGCAGGGTTAGCACAACAGTAATACAATGATTGTATTTAATTATGTATATGGAACTGTGTGGACATCTTTTGAAATTAGCTTTCCAATTTAAAGGCCTATTTTTCTCCCTTGATCCAATGTTGGCATCTGTTTTTGTTTTGAAATCGTGCTGTTGTTAAAGGAAGGAAACATTTAGCTCTACACTAAAGCATACAGCTGTAGGAGCAAAACAAAGCAACACAGCAGTGTAGACCTCATCACAGAGGTCTCATCAAGAAAGAAATTATCACTCAGTTTAGACAATTTTGTAGAATGCCCAATGGGGCATGAAAATTGCAGTTCATAAAGAGACACAATGACAAGTCAGATTGAATTGACACTGAAGAGTGGAGCCAAGCCACATAGTCCATTATGCAAACTGACCTTGAAGTAAAAACATCAAACATGAGGAAAACAGTTATCCAGACATATACACAATTTACTCATCATCAAATCGGTTTCCAAATTGCAGTAAGTTGGCCCTCAGTGAATTGGCAGAAACTTCAAGGTAAAAAGCACCCAACATAAAACCTCATTTTCTTGTTACAGTACATGTCGTGTAAGTACTTTAAATTTGATAAAAAACAATGCTGTATGAATTGGCCATTATCATGTTGCCACACTTGACTCTTCTGACTTAAAATGGGCCAAAATTTACAAATAGATATACAAAACTTTCCCAAAGAGAAAAACAGAGCAGCCATTAATTGTGGGATAAAACAAGGGCTTCAAAGGTTTAAGGAATTTCATGTCACACAAAATTCATGAATTATTGGTCATGGCGTGTACAGCCCTGTAATGCATCAAGGCTGAAGATGGGTCTTTTAGTTTGAGTGTTCACATCTTCATTGAAGTGCCTACTGTTGTGCTAATGCAACTATTAATTCTGTTAACCCTAACTCGACAAAAAAAATCTTGTGGTACAAAATTAATTCTGGCCACAGCTGCCGTCCAATAAAGTCTGCTTGATTTCATATCAGTGACCTGACTTTTTTTACAATGAGAAAAGAAATAGAGACAAAGCTAATTTATAGTTCTATATATTTTTATCCCAATCACAGTATACAGTAATATGTCAATTAAATTACACTGTAGTTGGCTTGCTTTATTTACCGGTACTACAACTGTACATGTATCACGTACAAATGACCTTCAAAGGCTGTTTATTTTTTCCATAATAAGTACCGTGCTTGTGTCCAGGCAAGTATTTGGGGTGTTAAAACATAAATCTCTATCCTGCTTGATTGTATTTGAAATGCTTGGAGCCTTACACTGTACTTTTGTTTTGCAATAGTTGTGCTAAACAGCTACTGAGTATTGTATGGCATTTGCCTCCTTTTACGGGTCGGTACATTTCACTGACCCCCAGTCCATGGACTACCATGATGGACTACCGAAATGGACTACATATATGGACTGCTAAATGGACTACCAAAAATGGACTACCCTTAATTACCTACCTTGAAAAAAAAAATTAGTTAAGTTTGGTTGTTTTCATCGATTGATCGTGATTATTTTTTAAATGCTGCTGTTCTGCAGGCGCATTCACTTGTCGTGCATGATGGCTGACAGGCTGCAGCTGGAGTAAAAATTTGATTTATAATCTTCCAGATGATTCCTTGCCTGGCTGTCATGATGCTCAAAATGGTAAGTGACAGAAGAAGATACAACTCAAAAATAGATCACATGACCAGGCCCAGGGGGGTACTCCCTGAAAAGTTGGGTGGGGGTGCAGCCTGCTTCCCAAAAGCCTTACCTTATTTAAAGTGCACCTAGCCCCAAGAATAGTTATTCTTTCTGCTAATAATTTTATAATACTTTGTACATATTCCAAAAACATGTAGCATTTATTTCCAGCCTTTACAGTTTTTTTATAGGGCTTACGATAAACTATGCATCATTTGGTACATGACCAAGTCAGCTGGGGCGTGGGTCTATTCCCCAGTTGACTATTATGTATGCATGTTTACAAAGACGCAGTGCGATGAAAATCAGTTTGTGACTTTAACTGGGGAAAAGACCCACGCTCCTTACTACCTTGATCGTGTGACAGATGACGGCTAATGTCGTAACTTTTACAGCCTGTAAAAACTCACGATTTGGTTATAAAAAATTAGAGGTGCAATGCGTTTTGAATAGGTGCAAAGATTAATTTTAGCGAAAAAAAATATTTCAGTGTTGGGGGCACTTAAAGACCAAAATATCTGTGATTTTCCCTACCCTATCTATAACGAACGATTATAAATTCAAATTTTTACTCACCATCCAGCATGTCAGCCATCACACGAGACGAATGAATACGCCTGCAGAACAGCTGACCAGCAGCATTTAAAAGATAAAAGATGGTGAAGATCACGATCAATCGATGAAAACAACCAAACTTCACTATTTTTTTTTCAAGGTAGGTAATTAAGGGTAGTCCATTTTTGGTAGTCTATTTAGCAGTCCATATAGGTAGTCCATTTCGGTAGTTCATCATGGTAGTCCATGGACTGGGGGTCAGTGAAATGTACCGACCCTCCTTTTACAGACTGTAGTGATAGCTCACCCAAGTATTACAACTGTCAGTGAGACCATCACTGTATGAGAGCAGATCAAAGGCAAGTGGAACTATCTAAAATTTTTAAAGTTATTTTTTTGCATCATAAGGTGGTATGTTCACTTCTTTTTGCCTTTTTTTAACTTTTACAATAATTAGTCATTCAACAAGTTTCAGTTTATGGCTTGTAATGAGAATGTGCAATGAAGACCATACTGTAATTACAGTGTATTCTCCTGGATTTCTGAAATTTCATTACTGCTGGGGTGTTTTTCATACCTACAGACTGTATGATTGTCTAGTTGTTGTGTGTAATAAAGAATAACATTTAAGATGGCTTCATCTTCATGGAACAAGCGTAAAACTCCCAAGCCCAACCATATATGCATGTGCCATTGCAGCATTAACACCAATCCTTTAAAAAGAATCTCCCTTAATGTTTGCGTCATCCCTGCAAACTGCAATGATGCTTGGTCATGAGAAGGTTAAGACACAGTGTTGACATGCATGAGCATACAAAATAATTATAAGACTGTCTTCTGGCCTGCCATCATGGCTTGTAACACTTAAAAACTAGATCATGTTTTCCAGAGACCTACACTAAGACCATCTACATGTAACAGTATTGTTTGGGAGATCATAAGAGTAATCATCCTCTGGCACTCAAGATTTGAATCTTTGAATTTTTCAGCCTGGCCAATGTAGCATTTTGTATTGTGTTAACATGCACATATTTTTCAATATTTAAGCTCATATTTTCATTCTGGTTTCTGAACTGTACAGTTCAGTGTATACTTGGCCTTGACATCCGGTTTTTTTAATCTTCAGGCTGAATACATGTAGTTATGTGCGCAGTACAGTATATGGCAGACTACTTTACAGTGTATGCTCAAGTTGCAAAGAAAAGTAAAACCTTTTAAGGTAAGAACTTTCTGTAACATAGCATGATGAAGGAATGTGACCATTATTGAACCTTTTGTCGTCTTCGGAATTTTTGTTCCACCTCATGCAACCTTGATCCAGTGTAACAAAAAAGATCACATCAGCATGATGGGCTTGTGATTTCTTTTAAGTCCTGGTCAAACTATTGAACAAAGTTGGATTTAACATTCCAAGATTGTTCGACCATTTGACCGCCCATGTTGGATGATGTTTGTCAAACAATTTTTGCTAGATCAAGTGTTGGATAGAGTTTGCTTTTGATCAAACATTACGCCCAACAATTCTGCTCAATGAAAAAAACGTTGCAGTGTTCCGCTCTTCCAACAAAGCTTTATCCTGATGCAAGTCACATTCACCCTGCTAGCCAATCAATAGTTGCTATTTTCGTGCTCTCTTTGCAGATGTCCGGTTCAATAGCGTTTAAAATTTCTGAGAACTGATCTGGGCTTGTTGATTCTAATCATCTCCCTAAACACGGGTGTATCTTGCAATGATAACTGTAAAATGGTTTGGAACATACCCTTTTCAGCTTGTTCTCTCAACCATTCCATGATTTTTTCTCACTTCACACCGAACACTGAACAACTCTGGTACCATAAACATTAACGCTAAGCACTTTTGGTTTCCACTTTAGTGCTACAGTGTATGTTTTAAATTACATTTTAGCGTCAAGTTGTACCAGTAGCTTGTTTTGCCACAGACTATAGTTTGGATACATGTACAATGTAGTTTGGCCAGGGCTTTACACTACACTGTATGTCTTAAATTACTGTACTCCCACTTTAAAAGAATGAATAATGCTGTAAATACATGTATATTTGTCCATACCCTATGATCACCAGTTAGGTGAACTATCTAATGTTAACCGATTTCAAAATTAATTGGAAAGTTTGTTACTTTTCAAGAAAGGCTTCCCTCCTGATGCATTCAGAGAACTGTGTTTGCTGATAAGTCATATTCATCGTTACAATACTAGACATTGCAACTATACTGTGTAGAACTAATATCAGACAGTTTGCAATAAGTTTCCAGACCTAAACTGTTTAATTTCTTTCATTCAGAAATTCAGAATGCTGACAGTATTTCTCTGTTGAAATCTGAATTAACAACATTACTCCTCTATTGACTACTCCTATTTTGAAAGTGTTGTTTTATGTTTTGCTGCTGGTGTGTGTTTGTTTGTGTGCTTGCTTTTTACACGTAACCTAAGTGTAACATGATAGTAATGCATGAAACCCCAAACAGAAAATCGAAAAAAATCCGAGTTCCAGATGGGATTGGAACCCACGACCCTCTGCGATCTAGACGGACGTTCTAACCACTGAGCTACTGGTGAACAAGGGTGAAATGTGGGCTTTGACTGGAACTCCATCACGCGGTCACACAGCCATCTTTGATATGCCTCAATATGCATCTTTGATATGCCTCAATGTGACTGCGTGATGCAGTTATGTATGTGCTAGTCATTATTTGGCTGTGTGACCACGTGATACGGTTCCAGTCAAAGCCCACATTTCACCCTTGCACACCATAGAGTGTCCAGTAGCTCAGTGGTTATCCATCTAGATTGTGGAGGGTCGTGGGTTCGAATCCCATCTGGAACTCAGATTTTGTTTTCGAGTTTCTGTTTGGGGTTTCATGCATTACTACATGTATCATGTTGTATTTCTTATTTCACTCACTTTGTAACCTAAATGAATTGATTAATTAAATAAGCTACATGTATGCCTAAAAATCATGATTTCCAAGTTGTAATTTTTTAGGAGCCCGTAGCTCGTATAAGCCCCAATGGTTTCTTTATGGACATCCTCGTCATTATGTTTCTCATTCTTTTCTTATTTATTTATCTTTTGTATCTTAATACATATTTATCTTGTAACAATGTGTAAGAAATATGGAAAAAATAAATTGAAACTGTTGAAATTGCCTGCTCCAAAAATAAAACATTCATCTTTCCTATAAATAAAAATTAATGTGACCTGCAGTACAAGCAATTTTTTCTTCTAGCCAATCTGGTATCATACATAATTATGTGCTACGTAGAGTCCTTTGAAGTTTACCCCCTAATAGTAATTTCCTTTTCATACCTTATACATGCTACTGTAACAGAGTAAGGTACATGTACTTGTCATTGCCACCACATTAACTCTACTCAATTTTTTTTGCCTTTATGCAAACTGTAATAAGTTAAGCCTATACTAAGCATGAAATAGCCTCCACAGTGAAGTCTTATTGTCCATGCTTTTCCTTGAAGGCATAATGTATCATGTTACAATGCATGTAAGTTACGGAAGCTTTTCACAGCCAATAACAGTCCCTAGTCCAGGCAAACCAAGTCTTTAAAATAATAAATCTTTGTGTACGGTTGACCCACCGAATCTTTCCTTATTGATGGTCTATCCAGTGTTGACCAATTGATGCACATACAGTACACTGTGATAGCCTCCTATGCAGCTGTTACTTACATGTTGGTCGTATTCTCCCTCCCCACCAACATCTGCTGAACGGAGCCGGACATTCCCTTCCCAGGAACTGATTAGTCACATCATGGCTGTTAAATTTTGGTGGCTACATGTAAGTTCCTGTAGCCTCCTTTGCAGCCATTTTTGTCAGTTCTCTTCTCCCTCCAGATTGAATACTTAGACACAATGGGAATGGAATTTCCAGCTTAGTTCACCAGACATTAGTGGGGAGGGATTAAGGACAGACCCAAACAACAGCTGCAAAGGAGGCTAATGCACATAAGTAATGTTTTCAACATTAAGGAATACATGTACATGCACATGTATATCTATATGCGTAGATACATAATTATATTATGTATTGTATCATACAAATCAAATGCTAGCATTTTCTTTGTTCCTTCAATCAGTTTAGTTCATTTAAAGTCTTTTTTTTTTCTTTTACAGAAAGAAAAATAGCACATCAGAGTATCAAGGACACCAACTTCATTGCCAAAGGAATTTGTCTTGGGTGGTCATCTATTTATGGTCTGGGAAAAGCCATCAGTATAATTCTCATTCTTTCTATCTATTTTAACCCCTCTGAACAGGCGGGTAGCACGCCTCATACAGTTCAGTAACATACATGTAATCTTTCATTCTCTCTATCTAGTTTAATCATAACGAGCCAGAGATAACCGGTAGTTAAAAAATCTCCCAAGTCTAGTTGCTAAGGAGTGACGTTATAGGCCTGCATAAGAGCCGTCAACGTACTCCATTTGTGGTTTCACTGCAGGAGCATCTTCGCACACCTTGAAAGAAGTATTGTTTTTGCCCTTCAGCGGCAGAATTTAATTTACCACCATGCAGCACGCTTACGCCGTGTTCTCATGGCATTTTATGGCTTTACTTGTAAGACAAAACGCTAGTTTCATCAAATGTTATGCTTTAGCGATTCGTTGAGATTTTCAAGGGGATGATCGGCATATTTCAGTATGTGATGGCCAGAAATTACAGCTTCTGAAAGCCTTTTCAAACTACCAAGTAGTTTAGGACTCTGTGTATGTTTGTACGAGGAAAATAGCAATAGTAAAATATTCAAGTGATTTAGAATATGTAACTTGCAGATAAAAATTTAGGCAAATGTTACAATTCCTTTCTTGTTCATCCAGGTTGAAGTCCTGGCATCACTGTATGCCTGAGTGCTTCTGGGATATATAACATGAATAGTTTTATGAAGTGCAGATAAAAATCTAGGCAAATGCTCTATATCTTTTCTGGTTCATCCAGGTTGAGGTCCTGGCATCACTGTATGCCTGAGTGCTTCTGGGATATATACAGTACCGGTTAAAGGTAAGTTGACAGTCTCGACTCGATCCTCGCGAGAATCAAGTATCGAGGATCGAGTCGAGAATCGAGACTCGATTCACTCGAAACTCAACTCGATCCTCGTTACTCGATTCTCGCAGGAAGCACTCTATTGTTATTCATCGAGTACGCGATTCATCGAGTACGCGATTTGACTTGCCTAGTTCTTGAGGAAAGAACGCAGTTGTTCTGTATGGACACTTATGTAGACACTACAACAATTTCCGTTTGAACAACGCAACGAATTCAAGCTAAAGGACAGCACGGTGACAAATACTGTCAAAAGTCATTTAGGTTTTGAGGACGCGGTGTACTTCTCGAGGAAATATCGCATACTGCATAAAAAAAAGCAAGGTCAAAAGACATTCAGTTTCTTTCGAGGTCACGGCGTTGTGCTTTTCTACATAAAAATTCCGATGCTCAATTTTAAACTGTTCACATGGCCGCTCGTTCATAAGCGCAACGAATCAAGATCACTGCGGTTCATCGCGGACACTTTCATCAAAAGCGATCAAAATTTCGAGGAAGTGGGCTATTTGTCGACGAAAAAGCACAGTGTACAAGTAGGCGAATAGTGTAGTCGCTAGCCAGTAGCCGCTTGGCAACGTAAGGAATTCAAGGCTGGCGCGATTGATCGAACAAGTTTCGCCAGCCCGCGCTCATCGACCACGAGGACGCAAACAAGACATGGTAGCTTATCGTATGCACGAGGCCAACTTCGAAAATCGCTCATCGCCTTTGAAATAAAAAAATTGACAAACGTTCGATGGAACACTAGTAAAACTCCGAGGAAACATCCGAAGTGAAATACGTGTATAATTTGTATAGAAACGTCGCCGAGATGATCTTCACTCTTCGGCCAAAAATAGCGCAAAGTAAACAATGAACAAAAATAGACTTGACAGACACCGCGCGTGAGAACAGAAAATTTGCATACCATAACGAATTACACACATTTGTGTTTCAAGTTTGGAGGAGTTACATTGTAAAATTTATTCCTAAGAACGGTCGAAGAAATCCTGTTTCAACGAAATAAAGTTACGAACGAGCACCATTAGTGGACACATGTATTGACACGTACGCGTATCGAATTTCATCTTAAAATTATGCGTATCTGTGACAAAAACATGCAACGCTCAGTCGGCCAAGTTTTATTCATCGAACATCTGTTACTTATTGGGAGATATTGTAGTGGCGTGGTCAGTCCTTGGCCATTCTGTGCTTTCACAAGCGTTGATTTCTGCGAATCTGCCCATCCGTCAAAGAGGATGAATCACATTTAGAAACATATCGCGTACTGAACGACTACTCTTGCATCGTTTGCGTTCCTTCGAGTAGCTGGTGTTGCTTTTCAAGGTGTCATCCCCAATTTGCTCGAGAGGTCTGTCGAGTGATCAGCCAAGCGACAAGCTCATTATCTCTGATCTTGCGAGACGCGATCCTCTACTCGATTCTCGATGGCTGAGCCTCGATCCTCGATGCTCGAAACTCGCAGGAATCGAGTATCGAGGATCGAGTCGAGAATCGAGACTCGAAAGAGACTGTCAACTTACCTTTAACCGGTACTGTAACATGAATAGTTTTTTTGAAGTGCAGATAAAAATCTAGGCAAATGTTCTATATTTTTTCTGGTTCATCCAGGTTGAAGTCCTGGCATCACTGTATGCCTGAGCGCTTCTGGGATATTTCACATAACAGTTTTTTTAAATGCAGATAAAAATTTAGGCAAATGTTCTATATCTTTTCTGGTTCATCCAGGTTGAGGTCCTGGCATCACTGTATGCCTGAGTGCTTCTGGGATATTTAACATAACAGTTTTTTTTAAATGCAGCTAAAAATTTAGGCAAATGTTCTATATCTTTTCTGGTTCATCCAGGTTGAGGTCCTGGCATCACTGTATGCCTGAGTGCTTCTGGGATATATAACATGAATAGTTTTACGAAGTGCAGACAAAAATCTAGGCAAATGTTCTATATCTTTTCTGGTTCATCCAGGTTGAGGTCCTGGCATCACTGTATGCCTGAGTGCTTCTGGGATATTTAACATAACAGTTTTTTTAAAATGCAGCTAAAAATTTAGGCAAATGTTCTATATCTTTTCTGGTTCACCCAGGTTGAAGTCCTGGCATCACTGTATGCCTGAGTGCTTCTGGGATATTTAACATAACAGTTTTTTTTAAATGCAGCTAAAAATTTAGGCAAATGTTCTATATCTTTTCTGGTTCATCCAGGTTGAGGTCCTGGCATCAATGTATGCCTGAGTGCTTCTGGGATATATAACATGAATAGTTTTTTGAAGTGCAGATAAAAATCTAGGCAAATGTTCTATATCTTTTCTGGTTCACCCAGGTTGAAGTCCTGGCATCACTGTATGCCTGAGTGCTTCTGGGATATTTAACATAACAGTTTTTTTAAATGCAGCTAAAAATTTAGGCAAATGTTCTATATCTTTTCTGGTTCATCTAGGTTGAGGTCCTGGCATCACTGTATGCCTGAGTGCTTCTGGGATATATAACATGAATAGTTTTTTGAAGTGCAGATAAAAATCTAGGCAAATGTTCTATATCTTTTCTGGTTCACCCAGGTTGAAGTCCTGGCATCACTGTATGCCTGAGTGCTTCTGGGATATTTAACATAGCAGTTTTTTTTAAATGCAGCTAAAAATTTAGGCAAATGTTCTATATCTTTTCTGGTTCATCCAGGTTGAGGTCCTGGCATCAATGTATGCCTGAGTGCTTCTGGGATATATAACATGAATAGTTTTTTGAAGTGCAGATAAAAATCTAGGCAAATGTTCTATATCTTTTCTGGTTCACCCAGGTTGAAGTCCTGGCATCACTGTATGCCTGAGTGCTTCTGGGATATTTAACATAACAGTTTTTTTAAATGCAGCTAAAAATTTAGGCAAATGTTCTATATCTTTTCTGGTTCATCTAGGTTGAGGTCCTGGCATCACTGTATGCCTGAGTGCTTCTGGGATATATAACATGAATAGTTTTTTGAAGTGCAGATAAAAATCTAGGCAAATGTTCTATATCTTTTCTGGTTCACCCAGGTTGAAGTCCTGGCATCACTGTATGCCTGAGTGCTTCTGGGATATTTAACATAGCAGTTTTTTTTAAATGCAGCTAAAAATTTAGGCAAATGTTCTATATCTTTTCTGGTTCATCCAGGTTGAGGTCCTGGCATCACTGTATGCCTGAGTGCTTCTGGGATATATAACATGAACATTTTTTAAAGTGCAGTTAAATGTAGGAAAATGTTCTATATCTTTTCTGGTTCATCCAGGTTGAGGTCCTGGCATCACTATATGCCTGAGTGCTTCTGGGATATATAACATGATCAGTTTTATGAAATGCACATACAAATCTAGGCAAATGTTGTAAGCAGGTTTAATGACCAAAACGTTTTACAGTTGGTACATTTCTTTCAGACTAATTTAGTCCTTGGAGAGTTCGCCAGCATTTTCCAAGTTAAACAAATTATAACAATCGGGAGAGAATTAGAAAAAGGAGAAGTTGTATTTTGAAATGATGATTTCGATACCGTCGCCGTTGTCACTTTTCCTGCAAAGGTCAGTTTCGGAAGTCGAATAGTGAAACTTCCATTTCGACGTCTGCCGAGGTTATTGAGGAATTATTCAACGAGAATTTTATCAGTTCCTAGGGAAACCGTACGGATAGTAAAACTTTTGTTCATGGGCACGCAACGATATCACATATTGAAGCGAATTATTTTAGCTCAGTGATGTTAATTTACTTTCACGGCGTTTAAGAAGAGTAATACTTGCAGACTGATTTGTGTATATTACTCCCAAATATGTTCACTATTACCATGTATTGCAAGTATCTTTGATTCAGGAATACAAGCGAATTTTAATTAGCGTTCAAAAGAGATATATATCCCTCCAAAAACAAAACACATAATAGGGCTGTTTATACGAGAGAAAATAAGCCACAGATTACTCTGGCCGCGGCTTACAGAAGATGCGAAAGGAACCATTTATACAAGTAAAAACTCCTAGGCCAGGATAAGCGGCAGCTTGAGAAAGCCGTGAATGTAGATTTTGTACCATTTATACAGAGTGTTTGTGTCTTATGTAATCCGTGGCCAGAGTAAGCCGCGGCTTATTTTCTCTCGTATAAACAGCCCTATTGTTTTTCCCATATTGCATGCGAAAGAGAAACAAAGAAAACTTGAGTCTTTGGTTGTAATTTAGTGCTATTTTCTGGAACCGGTGAGCCTACCTCAAGAGTAATTATTCACCAAAACCAAAACAAACTATTGGGTATCGTTTTCCGGTTCCTGCAGTCACTTTTCGAGTGCATCAGGTCTAAAGATAGAATTTAATTAAACTCTCGTCATAAATAAACGATCGCGTTTAAGGATTATGGCAGATAAGCGTGAAAATTGACGCCCATATCAAACAGAAACGAGTACCAGACGCGATTCAATTACATTGGAATGTTCAGAGTAGCTGGATATCCTGCTGAGATTGGTGGCAAATTGCCCCCTATCTCAGCGGGATCCAGTGGTATTTTTGTGGTTGCTAAGAACCTCTGGCTCGTTATGCCTCTGAACTGGCGGGTGGCACGTCTCATACAGTTCAGTGTAACATACATGTAATCTCTCTTTCTCTCTATCTAGTTTAATTCCTCTGAACTGGCGGGAGGCACGCCTCATACAGTTCAGTGTAACATACATGTAATCTCTCTTTCTCTCTCTCTAGTTTAACCCCTCTGCACTGGCGGGTGGCACGCCCATACGGTTCAGTGTAACATACATGTAATCTCTCTCTCTCTCTCTATAGTTTAATTCCTCCCTACTAGCGGGTGGAACGCCTTATGTTGTCCAGTGTAGCATGCGTGTAATCTGTCTTTCTCTCTGTCTAGTTTAACCCCTCTGAACTGGCGGGGGGCACGCCTCGTACAGTTCAGTGTAACATAAAACATTAGTAACTCCAATTGTGAGTTATACCAGCAGCCGGAATGAAAATATAATTTTCCAGTGTTTATAAGAAACGATAAAGCTAAGGGACGTAAATTATACAACTTCTGGGGCAATTGCAATAGAAAGGATACCTTTTTCATGCCGTTAAATGTTCAGTGGCGATGGGCTGGCAAGCTCGGCCCTGAAAAGTTCACGGCCACTGACGTTTTTAGCGTTTTACAGGTCGCTTTAGTACCAGCTCGTTTTTGCAAAGAAAACGTTAACATTTTGCAATAAAATACATATCTTTTGAAGATACAGTATTGTCTGCACTTGATTTATCGACAGACACTTTGTGGTCCAGCTTTTGTTCACTTTTTATAGACATTTTGTTGGGATTTTGTGTTCTGGCGTTTCATCCTGGTTTGTTTCCCTCTGTCTTTTACAGAGAAAATATGAAGATTTTGCTGAGATTTCATATGGTACTCCTTGTATATTTTACAAACATTACACCCACTTTTTATTAACATTGTGTGCTTTTTATTTGTGTACATTTTATTAACATTTCATGCAGTTATTTTGGTTCGATTCTTACGAAGATTTTATGGACATTTTATGTTCTTTATTTTACAGAGTTTTTTCCTAGAGTTTTTTTTACAGAGAATACCTTGAGATTTTACAAGGATTTTTACAAAGTTTGTGAAATCTCTGTAAATTTTGCTTACAATTTACACAGAAAACATTGAGATTTCACAGACATTTAATGGGATCTGGACGCGTAAAATTCTTTCGAATCTACAGACATTTTATAGGGTTCATAAAATCTCTGTAAGTGTGCACGTTTACAGACATTGCAATTTACAAAGGAAATGTATACATTTTACAGAGATTTGACAAACTTTTTTGAAGTCTGTAAATGGTTCAAGTTTTCCAGTGAGTTAGAGAGAGGGCAAAGCCTTCTGGTCTTAAGCTTGGAAAAAAAAGCTAAATCCTTAAAAGGGGGAATAAGCAGGAATTGTTAATTAAGGAATAGAATGTTGGATCATGTGGGCAGTAAATATGTTGTGCCGCGTTCAATTTTATCCTTCGTTCAATTTTATTTTCCTTTGTTTTGTACTCATTACCATACATAACCATGCACAAGAATATAATAAAACTTGAACCACTGATGAAACTGAACTACAACAAATATCCGTATGACTCCATGTGCGATACAATACTGTGAGGCGTATTTTGAAGTCATAGCTGTTACCATGACAATATGCTGGCTCCACAAAAGGTGCTCAGTCTAATTTTACGTTTTAGCGAATTTTGTAAAAACAATTAAGCCAGTGGCCACGCGTTTCAGTAATTGCTATGTTGAAAGACGTTCTGAATCCTTTTACTTTTACAAAAGAAATCACCTACTGCGGAAGGGAAATAATAATAAAGTAAAAAATGGATTTGAAATTCATGGAGTTGCAAGAAGGGCGTAAACCCTTCTGATATGTCTAAGTGGAACAAAAAGCTCATCAAACAGAAAAAGTCAAAACAATAAACTGGTGGATTGTGGAGCAAACAATGATAAAGTACGATCAAAATGTTAGATATTTAATTAACGTGTAGATTTAATCTTGAAAGCTAATGAAAACGAACTTTTGAATTTTAGTAACAAATGATTTAACTCGGCAAATTGGCCACCGTAAGGAAGGTCAGCCTTTGATCATATCACATCCTATGTACTGGGGACTGGGTCGAGGGATGCATAGCGTGTAGACACGTTTTGCTCGCTCTCTGAATTTCTCATTGTTTTTCTTGGCTTTTATGTTTATCTAAATCTTTCTATGTCCTCAAAAAGGAAAGACCGTACAAGTAATTCAAGTATTTCTAGTTCGGATAGTGAATTAGGGTCTCCCGACGAGAAAAGAGTGAGAGAAAAGCTGTCAAGTTCAGGTTCTTCGAGCGACGGTTCATCGAACGCCCAAGATATGACTGCTCAAGACATGGCATGTGAACTTGATTCGAAAATAGATTTGGTGCTGAAGAGGCTGTCCGGAATTGATGGGAAGCTCGAACGGTTAAATTGTTTTGTCACAAATCTTGAAAAGAATTTTAATAAACTCGACAGCAGGGTCCTAAAGCTTGAAGCCGCTCAGAAGGAAATGGACAAGAAGGTCGCCGAGGTACAGGCGAGTCAAGCCGAGCTGAATACCCAACTGAACGAAGTCAAAGATGCCAGTGAAAATGTTCAGAAAGTTTGTGGTGAAAAGTGTAAGGAAATTGAGGACAGACTATTGTACGCTGAGGTTTATTCAAGGAGGGAAAATTTACGTTTTTACGGCATAGACGAGCACGGCGAAGGAGAAGACTCAACTGCAGTTCTTCGTGCATTTTTGGAGCAGAAATTAGGCGTTAAGTCCGACGGGATTGAATTTCAAAGAGTACATAGAGTTGGCAAACCTAAAGGTGACGGCCCAAGACCTTTGATAGCCCGCTTCCTTCGTTACAGAGACAGAGAACTCGTTTTTTCGAAAGCTAAAGTCCTGAAGGATTCAGGTTTCGGCTTGTCTGCCGATTTCCCGCACGAAATTGTCCGACGGAGGAAATTACAAGGAAAGAAACTATATGATGCAAGGAAGGAGGGTAAGAGTGCATATTTTAGCCGTACGGAGCCCGATAAGTTGTATATTGATAAAGTTCTTTCTCCTTTATAAATGTTTTTGACGGCCGTTGATCCAATCTGAATAAACATTAAAGGACATTTCTGTTTTTAAGTCAATGAAATTTTGTGTTAATGTAATTGAGAATTATTACAGAGAGCTTGTGTTTTTCTTGGGAAAGATTGTTTATCTCTGCTACGCACCTAAATGTATTTCTGGATTTATGTGTTTATTGTTTAGTGTATATATCCCCTCGAGTCGTTCAACGATAGCACAACAGTTTTTTCTGGCTGTCGAATACCAAAGTGTGTTTGATCGTTTTTTGTTTGTGGTGGTTTTAAATCTTTGCTGTTATTTCTTATTGTTAAGGGAGGCATTGTATCATCGGATGTATGAAATGTCAATGTTCGTAATAATTAATGCGTATCACAAGGCCGCTATTTTCTTTTGTTTCCGTGCGGATGACAATTTTCGTTTCAATCAGTTTTATTATTTAAATGAATGTAACATTTAAGATGCTTTCGGTAAATGCTCGAGGGATGAGATCTTTGGAAAAACGTAAAGCAGTGTTTGGATGGCTAATAAGGCAAGGTGTTGATATTTGTTTTTTGCAAGAGACTTATAGTACTAAGGAGGTGGAAAAAGCTTGGAAAACTCAATGGCAAGGGGATATGTTTTTTTCGCATGGCACCGTGCACAGTAGAGGGGTGTTAATACTAGTCAAAAATGAGTTAGAATTTAAACTAAATCATGTACGTCAAGACAGCCAGGGGCGGTTTATTGTGTTGGATGCGATAGTACAAGGTCAGAGATTCATCCTAACAAATATTTACGCTCCAAATAAGAGTGAAGAACAAATTGTATTTTTTGATCAAATTAATGATGAGCTAGATATTATTCTCGCAGATGATAACTGTAAAATCATAATCGGCGGCGATTCCAACGTAATGCTTGACCCTGATCTAGATGGTCATGGTGGTAATCCTAAATTGCGAGAATCCGTAAAACATATTGAAAATATTTGCCTGGCTCATGATTTAGTAGATATTTGGAGAGTTAGAAATCCGGAAACGAAACGTTTTACTTGGCGGCAAAAAAAAACCTCTGGTGCAGAGAAGACTCGATTTCTGGTTGATACACGATTCATTTCAAGAAGAGATAGACGACGTTCTTATTATCCCTTCCATTAAATCGGATCATTCGGCGATCGTATTATCTATTAATAGTCTCGAGAATTATACGCGGGGGCCTTCATTCTGGAAATTTAATGCTAGCATACTCTTGATGACAAAGACTACGTAGCCCTAATTAACGATAGATACCATATTTGGATTGAAGAATTTAAGGATGTTCAGGACCCTAGGCTGTTCTGGGATCTTTTGAAATATAAGATTAGACAAGCCACAATCTCGTATAGTAAATGTAAAGCAAAAGAAAGAAGGGCCAAAATATCCAAGCTGGAGGAAAATTTAAAGTTAGGCCAAGAATTACGTGATCAAAATCCAACAATAGAAAATTTGAATAGGTTGGAAGTTTTGAAATCTGAGTACGATCGCCAATATGAATATATTGCTAGAGGAGCAATAATTCGCTCAAGAGCAAGGTGGTATGAATATGGGGAAAAGAGCAATAAATATTTTTTTAAATTTGGAAAG
>JAEMWC010000006.1:2117500-2195000 GCA_016490735.1 Pachyseris speciosa
TTCTGAGAAGAAAAATACAGCTTTTCAAAACTAAATCGAAAGAAAAAGTTTTAATGCACTAGTCAGTGGAAAGCCCCACACCCCCATACCTGGGGAATGCGGGTCATTAGCGGAGGATTTGAGCGGTTTTAGACTGTCACTTTTGTCACGGTATGCGGGGTTTTCGACAACAATCGACGCCAGTATCGGCGAGCGGGGACGTTTAGTGAGACTTAGACGGGGCTTCGACAAAACACTGATATCCCGTTTACTGATCCCCCACTGATCCCCTACTGATCCCCTATAAAATTTACTGGAAAAAGCAAAACAACAAAATAAAAAAATATTTGAGGTTGAATCAAGCTCAAGGATAAATTCTGGCTTACCTCAGAGAGGATCGGTTGGGGATCAGTGTTTTGTTGAAGCCCACTTAGACAAGGGTTCGCCTTTGACGCAGTCTTGTAAATGATTATACCTTCGATATGTTTTATCTTTTTTGGTACATGCAATTTGATACAAAGGACACTTACAAAGGTCTACTTTAACTTAATTTACTGGATGTTTATTTTCCTTACCTTAGTTTCAAAGTACTTTCAATATTTTTTACCGATGGATGGTTATTTGCAAAACTGTAGCTGGATTATGAAGCCATAAAATTTTGGTTACAAGCAATTTCTTAAGTGATAATTATACATCCTTTTCAGAGTTGTTTTGATAGTGTATCTTTATAGTCAGAAATCCCTCTTTGAGGACAGATTATTGTGGTTTTTGGTACATCACGAATCACTGCGAATCATCACAAGAATTGTAGACTTTATCCGAAATATCTGAGCGCCTCTAGGAATCCACCTTGCAAAACCAATTGCAGGTTTGAATGTGTATTTTTGATTGTACGTTTTGATTGCCAAGAACTGTATTTATTTGTAAATTAAGAATTCTAACTTTCGTTGACTGAAGTAGTGTAGTTTTTTTAACACTGTAAGTTGTCTGTTTGTATTGGGCATTAGGTTAATTATAACCTATGTCCAAAAAAATCGAAAACTCCATCTTCTAGACACATGTAAGTGATTTATTTAAAGTGGAGGAATAGAAGTGCAAAATGCATGGGTCGATGACATAAGTTTTAAATCTAGTGCCCTTGATATTGAAGTAATTTTTTTCAAAACCCTGACACACCAAGTGGTGATTTGCAAACTTTAGAAATTCTTACAAAGGATAAAACACATGATTCCCAAACCACTTTCACTGCTGATATTGATAATACAACCGATGAAAATGATGATATTGATGGCTGGTGTGAAGTTGATGAACGCCCTTCAGGGGGTACAGATACACTGTTGCAGCAACCAGATGTAGCAGAAAATTCAGACAGAATTGTTTCTTTTGACCCAGGAGAAGGAAACAAACCACGTTTCAATTATCACTTAACTTTGACAGATCTCATTCTTAGCTGTACAATTGAAAAATTGGCATTTCTCAGTAAACAGTCAACATTTTGGCCAATTCTTACCTATCAGCCATCACGAACCTCCAGCTAGTCTAATACCACATTCACGAACTTGGCTCAAACAGCCCTTTAATTAAATACTGGGCTAATATTGCTTGATCTTACTAACTAACTTATGCTCACCTTTAGCTTACACAGGTCTATATAAGCTCTCATATTGCCAGCCTTCCATGAATTTGTACACCGAGTGCACGCCACTTAGAAATTAAAGCAAATTGACTTTCTCAGCGTCAGCTACTCCTTCTGTACGTTACTGTGGTAACTGTATACGGAGATTTTCTTTGATCATCACTCATGTAGGTCATGCAGATAATATAATGTTGGCTCGAAGTAATGTCAAGTTCTGGAAACATTTTTCATTCACGAGAGGAACGTTACGGTTTACTAGCGGCAGCAACAGTATCCGATATACAAATTTTCCAATATGTCAGATTTTGAAGCCCGGTATTCATCATACCAATTTTCGGGACCAATGCATTCATAGTTGTAAAATGAACTAACAGCTTTTTTTTCACTCGTGAGCTTCCCGTTTCTGTTCCCACCGATAGACAGTTGAGCAGTACACTGCATTTAATTATTTTGCGAGCAGATTATGTTTACTTACAAGTTTTGCCAAGATTTTGTGGAGAAACCTCATTTACACGATAACCACATGCTCCTCGAGGTGTGCTTCCTCTACAGGCGGCAGCAACAGCGGCATGTAACGCAAACCAACCAATATCATAAGCCGAGTATTTACTATACCCTGCTGGGAGGAAACTCTAAGGCAATTGGCCATTATGATCAAGGACAGCAAAGCCTCCTTGTTTACTTGAATTCGCTAACTGAGCCTTAGCCTCGACTAACTGCAACAAAAGCCACAAAGAAAGGATCAAAACAATTAGGATTTTAGCGTAACTGACTTAACTTAGTAAAGAAGTCTTACTGATGTTTTCTTTTGCTAATGGATGCCAGTCTTTCTAATGTATGTTTTCATGTCGTTTTGTTTTTTAAGTTAGGAGCTCTCTCGAAGATTACGATAGAGATGCTAGACTTAAATGTTAAGCTGTGTTTGGCCATGTTTCCTTTGTTTGTTTTCTTGTTTGTCTTTGTCTGCCTTTATCACGTAAAGCGCCATCAGGTGATGAACACTTCCTCCTAAGTAATCTTGTCAAGTGACTGCCCATGAAAAAACCAAACAATTTTCATATCTTATTCCACTGACAAATTAAGTTGTCTTTTGTAAAAATTGATTTCGTGTCTGGCTACATTTCAACGAGTTAAGAAAATGCTATTTCGGGAGGAGAAGCTTTGCATCAAAACGTTGGAGAGAAATAATGGGAATAAATTTGGTCAAGGGGAGCAGGGTTGGCGCAGTGGTGAGAGTGCTCGCCTTCCACCAATGTGTCCCGGGCTCGATTCCCGGACTCGGCGTCATAAGTAGGCTGAGTTTGTTGGTTCTCTACTCTGCTCCGAGAGGTTTTTCTCCGGGTACTCCGGTTTTCCCCTCCCCTCAAAAATCAACATTTCTCCCACACGGCCCCACAAGCTTGTAGCTTTAAATTGTAACCGTGTATAAATAAAGTTTTTCTTTCTTTCTTTCTTTCTTTCTTTCTTTCTTTCTTTCTTTCTTTCTTGTTATGGCCCCAATACATTTTAGTCAATATTCCCATCCTAATATAGAGTGTAAAAACAAATCACAGACAGCATCTTGTTTTAAAAAAAGCTACCGGATATCCTGACTAAAAATTTTTTTGAACTTGGTCTTATGCAAATGG
Source organism: Pachyseris speciosa (assembly GCA_016490735.1). NCBI lineage: Eukaryota > Metazoa > Cnidaria > Anthozoa > Scleractinia > Pachyseridae > Pachyseris > Pachyseris speciosa. The sequence goes on from JAEMWC010000006.1 coordinate 2,120,744, forward strand.
TCTTTGAGAAGTCAGGTGTTCAAAACGAAACGTTTAAGTTGCTCCAGAAAGGGTAAACTTATCAGCTCGCCCACATGTTTTGAATCTGTCTCTGTTTAAATCACTATTGTTTGAAGCTTATTTCCTACTTTCTTGACAATGAATAAGTTCACAAGGTTAAAAGGCGCAAGTAGTCGGTAGTCGCATTGCCGGGATTTCACTTCAGCTGTGAGAATCCAGGCAACTGCATATCAATTTCAGCACGATGGATATCCCGCCTAGAATACGTTTGATCAAAGATTTCTTTCGATTCAACCTATATATACCCGAAATTCTGATGTACAATACATAATTTAACATGTGGAAAACAGTTGGTGAACGTCGGTGAAAGACTAAAGTTGAACGAAGTGAAAGAAGTTGGTGAACGGGTGCGAAAGGTGGTTACGTACCCCTTCCATTATTTGTCTTGCAGTAACGCCTCTGTCTGATAAAAGATAATCGTGAATGGTATATGAAATGAATCACATCTGTACTGCGGAAATGAAATCAAATGAGGAATGATCCTCACAATTGTGAACGCAATTTATGCAATTGCGAAAAGAAGCCTGAAAAAAATTCAGGCTTCTTTTCACAATTGCATAAATTGCGTTCACAACTGCAAGGATCATTCTTCATTTGAAAAGATAATCGATTAATTAGAACACCAGCAGGCGCTATATTAAATGAAAGACTTCATTTGGACACTGGTAAACAGGAATCAGGTGGCTAATAAGACCAGGGAGTAAGAAATAAGACGCTAGTAAGAACGTATGTGTAGTTTGATGATGGCTTTCGTGTTTACTTCTGGCCTCTTTTAGGGGAGGACGGAGTCGATGCAATTCATATCGTTTTTCTAAGTTAATGTCGCTGTCTAACTCTGTAATAAACTATGGCTGCATTCAATTTATTTCGTGCATGGTTTTTAGCCGTAGGTCAAGACCTCTCTCAGCAGACAATACTGTATCCAAGGATTTATCACTCGTTAATGAATCGCCACTCGATACCTTGGTTAAACCAAGTGCTATTAGACAAAAGTGATAAGAACTGTACAGCTCCGTACCTGGAATACCCGATGGTTGCTGTCCTGACCAGGATCCATTTCCCAAGCAGTACATTACAGTCGATCCATTCAACAGATATCCAGGTGCGCACGAGAAGAACACGTTATTACCCGTTGAAGCCATTTTCCAGTTTTGGCAACAAAGGACAAGTACGTCGACCTTATGAACAAAGAATAAGTAGGAAATCTCAGTTTAATTAAATCGGAACTGTGCTACTCAGTATTGCAAATGGATCAAAAATGACCCGTACGTACAAGATATAGCTAAATTCCTTTTTTTTTTTTGTACAAAGAACGCTGTGGCCAGGGAAAGGAGGGTTACAATTTCAAGAATAGTGAAAGAAAAGTAGCAAGGACGCAAAAGACGTTCAGAAAGGAAAAAGCACAGGCACTGAAAAGATGTAGTTCTCTTGACTGTGCGAAAGCTGGAAAATATTGTCTCTCAAAAAATAGAATGAAAGCCTTTGTAGGTAATGGTTGATACATACAAAGGTGTTGTAAGCCACTCCAGTTGCCTAGAGGTAAGCACAGCCTGACCCACGCCCCAGTCAAATGGCATCCTGGGTTACAGATGAAGGAAACAGATTCACCAGTCCAAAAATGGGAACCGATTAGTTGGCCATTTTCCGGAGTGCCGGGATTGCCACAGTTTATGAGATCTGAAAAAATAATACACTGTTAGCCAATGCTTTTCCTCAGCGGAGTTATCACACACACACACACACACACACACACACACACACACACACACACACACACACACACACACACACGTGTCAATCATGTTTATGTTACCGTGGAAAAATATGGCCACATTTGTGACAGCGCCCATTTTGTGACTCATGGATAAAGTTGGCCTACTCTACTCGCCGTATGATGTTTGTTCGCAGCAATGGCCTAATCTGTTCTCAACTGTGCTTAGCCCCCGTTCCATTTCATTAACATAATAACATTTTTTTCCTCAGTTCTTTCTGTGCAAGATTGTAGGATCGGCGACTAGTTTATTGATAGCCACTTATTCCTTTGGATCCTCGGTTTACTTTTATTAAGCAATAACTCGGTCAAAGCCTAGAAAATTTTGAATTCCATGAATTTTGGAAACAAAGCTTCCCTGTAAACAAAAGTTTCTCATCGTCCGAGTCATTACTGACCACCGTCAGAGGTTTCCTCTTCTGTCTGGAAACACGCACTTTTAACTTGCTTTTCAAAGGCAAACTCTATTTCAAGCCAAAGAGAGTGACTATATCATTTCATCGTTTACTTTCTCAAACTCTTTTTCTAATTACATGGTAAGTTTGGAAAATTGAACTGAGTTTTTATCAAGGGTATGTTTACATACCTACTTTAGTAGACGCTTCGGTTTGACTATTCTCGTCGTTATAAAACATGCAGGTGTAAAGTCCTATATCTTTAGGCTTGAAACTGGGAATGATGACCTCGGTCATCGTCCTATCCACAGCATGGTGAGCTGCCTCGTAGATTATCTTTCCGTCCTTGCTCCACTACACTTAAGGCAACGGGTAATCCACTGGAGGAACAGTTTAGCTTAACAGATTCACCAACTTTTCGCACCCAAGTTTTTCTTGGTGGACTTTCTATTATGTATGGATCCACTATAAGGAAAAACTATGATAACGATGTCGAGGACGAAAACGATAATAATGACGATAGCGACAATGGTCATAATATCATCATCATCATCATCATCATCATCATCATCAAATGGGTATTTGCATCAGATAAGTGACCACATTCCTGATACTTCACTGAAAGACCCTGCTAGTCGCAGTTATAAAATGTATCGCACATGAAACGAAAGCATTCGAGACTTGCATTTGCGAGGACATAAGTGCTGGAGGGAAGTGCTCGAATTATCTCGAAAATTCCACTTAGTGGCATTGTTAAATTATAGTCACTAAGTTCCACGTAGCCACGGACAAATCTTCGCACCTGAACTTTTGCTTGTAAATGAAGCGTTAACGTTCCTAAGCTCCAAAATCAATCTCTGTTTGCCAGAACTGCGAGTAGAAACAGAAAGCGGGTTAACAATGTCCAGCGCAGAAAACATTTCTGTCATAAACGGCTTGAGACACAAAAAGACTGTTAGAACGTGCGGAAGCATTGTTCGCTTTAGAGAAAGGCGTGGGAAGATGAAAGAAAGGAATTTTGTAACCTTCACTAATTGCATTCAAAATAAACTGCGAAACTTCCAAGGATCGCCAAAAATCAATACACTTTTTAAGCCTACCCCGAACTGAGGTTTGAGAAGAACTATCGATACAAAAAGTACTCTGAGAATCTTTGAACGTGTCCAGAACAAGGGAAATAACATCGCCAGAAGCTGAAATGAAACTTGGTCGCTAACCGCCTCGGAAAACAAAGCACTGGAATCACACTTACAAGGAAGAACAACACCTGAAATTTCCTGATCCTCTTGTCATTTCTGAACTGGAGCAGTCTGCTTGGCCATTGCTGGGAGCAGGAACGCCAGTGCCCGGGTTTTCTACAAGCGAAACAGGTGCCCATACTTGGACGGCGAGGCGGAAAGACAGGAATATTAACGCCAGACTGCGTGGGCTGATGGCGAGATTGGGAATTAGGAGAAACAACTTGCCCGCGAACCGGCGAAGCTCTGTTGCTGGAAGCCCTCGAAGAAGCCTTCTTCTTGCGACTAGAAATTGCTGCGCGTGCGCGCCTTTCTGCACTGTAGATGCGCTTTTCGTCATCTGAATCATCAGCTAAATCGTGCTGTTTGTATTCGTCGACCGTGCTCCAGCCGAATTCTGACTTGTCGGCAAGAAGGATGTGCTTCTGCCGTTCAACTATCAATTTCTCACCTTAGTCGAGATCAGACCTGACTTTGTCTAAGAGAGATCCCCCGCGGCAGCCTTGGCGCTGTCAATGGTCTCCGCGAGCTTACGGTTGAACTTGTATTGGTCCTCGTTAGCCCGCCTTCTGAACTTGTGCGGCTCGTTGTATTTCAGTTTCTTAATTTCAGTCATTTGTTGCTCGCCCGACGTCTCGTTCGCATGCTAGATCTGGCCGACAGTATCTGAGAGTAGTTCTTTAAAAGAAGACATGACCTGAACATTGTTGGCCTTGATGAGATCGGAGACTTGCTCGCTAGTGACAGACAACGTAGATGGCAAAAAACAAACTAACGAAGCGCAGAACGCGGTTGGTTCTGAGGTCTAGATGACCACCACGTGTTACACCCGGCCTTATATACCCCTGGATACTACCCAAGATTCCCCGGCCTGGAACCCAGGCCCTGCTGTATCTCGTGCAGACAAAATAGTGATTTCAGTCTTCTTCACAAGCTCAGTCGTCACAAATAACATTCTCGTTTAGTTATTTCCTGCGTCCCTAACAGAGAGCCATGTAACTGCCATCACATCCCCCAGGTGATTGGCGCCCTGGCAGATATAAGCTCCCCCATCGTCTTCAGTCGTGTTCAAAATCCTAAGCTCGTTACCGGAAATTACGTGTCTGTCAAACGGAAGCTCGTTGTGTGACCTGCTCCATGAGATTACGGGGGCTGGGTAGCCGAAGATGTTGCATTTGAGAATCGTATTCCACGTCTTGTAGGCCGTCATGGATCTCATGGGCTTTTCGAGAAATATTGCAGATACTACAAAGGCAAATATACGAAACTATTGACCACCACATTACCACTGAATGGTCCTAAGTTTCATTTTAGGACAAAATGATATTATAATCGAGTAAAAGGAGCATTTGAAGTGCTAAAGGAAGCTAGAGGGACGATAAACAAGAACTCCTACCCAAATGAAAGCCGGGAGTAACCTGTATTGCACACTTTTAAGGGCGGATAAACAAATTTTAAAGGAGGATAAACAATCAATCACCTCAAAATTTGGGGCTCTTGCTGAAACATTTCGAAGAAAGTGCGGTCAAATCGAGAATAGAATGGAACGGTCATTCTTGTAAAAGAGCTTTGTAATTTGAAGGATTTTTTAAGGTAGCTAACGTGTAGTTTCCGCTTCGTCCATTTGACTGTCAATGCACCACTGAAATAAAAACCCTTCAGTCTACCCCACAGTTTGTTTACATAACTAATGAAAAGCCTGTGAATCGAGGAAAGTTTTTACATACCTAGAACAGTAACGTTGACAATAGAATGGACACTGCCCAATAGATTCTCAGCGTGGTAGGTGTAAGTGCCTCGTTTCGCCGAAACGCAATGCTGCTTTACGAAGACTATTCTTTCCATTGCTTGTACTACTTTCTTTTCCATTACTTGTGTGATCGCCTTTGTACCAGGTGATCATCGGTGGTGGGAAACCAAGCGCTTCACAAAAGATTTTTGACGAAGCGAGGTGGCTCTGAAATAAAAAGAAGAAAGGATTGTCGCAGTCGAAAATTGATATTTATACTTTCTCTTTCTAATTTCAGATGGGTATAAATTGGCTTTAAAATACCGTGGTCACTTAAGTATTACTTATACTTGGACATCTTGCATATCGAATGTCATGCAAGAAGAGACTACGGCCGTTCAAAGACTAAACACTTGAATATCTTAAACACGGACGAGTCTTTTTGCACCTATGCAGCTCATAGTAGTGCAGATGAAGAAATTTTAAATACAGTTATGCAAACGCTGATAGACGAAACAGTCCAATGAGCATTGTATTACCCAATTGACCAGGCTTGCTCAGGTTTCCCTCCACTTTTGAAGTCCTTCCAGGAGGCCCTCTGGCCCCGGATGGTCTGGGTAATCCTCTGCTGCCTCGCTTTCCAGGGGGACCAGGAGATCCATTCGTCCCCCTTCGCCCTCTCTTACCGCTCGGACCAGGAGGTCCTGGGGGACCGGGAGGCCCTCTTGCATCTGAGAAAAGAAGATAGTTGTTTTCCCGAATAAAGTATCCATGACAAGTGATCACAAAGGTTCAAGGGTTGGAGTTTCAAGATCATTGTTTCCAAATAAAGTTGGTAGTGTAATGCCACAACGATTGTTCTCATCGCAGATTGCGACTAGTAACAGGCGTTGTCTGCTCTCCTTTCTCCCAGTTTCTTTCTTAGCCTGACGTCCATCAGTTTTAAGCAGCCCCATACGTTATAGTTGTCCGAGATTACAGCTAAACTCCAAGAGCTATTACTTCATGACACTTCGCCTCCATCTGTTTTGACAACTAGGTACCAGTGCTAATCATCATCATCATCATGATGTCTTTTATCTACATTGGCAAGGGTAGACCCCCTACTAATCGGGGACACTTAACGAAAGTAGTAACGGCACAGTAATATCACAGTCTCCACTCTGGAAAATTATCAACAAATACCTTGGAGACAAACAATCTTTTTCTGGCGTTCGTCCATCGTGACATTCTGGTAATGAGTAAAATTGCAAAGGGATATTAACAAAACAAGAAATAAATTTAAGGTATGGGAGAGTTTGAAGGTTTATAAGTCTGGATGTTTTCCTGTGGGAGGTAAAATGAACAAAAACCGTTCAGCCTATTCCACCAAGGGGGAGCAAGAGATTGACCCAAATTGGTGACGTGTGTTAAATCTATCCTGAATAAAATTCGGTTGACCTGTCAATGTCCTTGTAAAATTAATTCTTTATTTATAGAGACGCTATTCTGTCAGCTGGAAACCGGTTTTTCAAAACTTTCATCTTTTAGCTTATCAGATTTCTATTTATCGTTGCCTTTCGCATTGTATTGTCTTTTTTGTTTTGTTTTGATAATGACTCGATCAATTCGGACAGTTTCTGAGCGTTTAGGAAGAACAGGAAATAGAAAAATCCAAAATGGCTGTTGAAAGAAATAGTTTTTTTTAGGAACAATAAATAAACCAACGTAACGTAACGTCCTCGTCCCCGTTTTTATCATTACACTTAAAGAAAACTGCTTCGGAGATACTATGCACCCCTCTAGCTCAAGTCTCTCAAGTGATAGTGACTAGTACTCTATATGCTCTTTACGTATGCAAGAGGTCGTAAACCCTGCCCCACTCCTCCTAGACTCTTAAGACTCTTAACATTTTTGGGAAATTCATTTGTCAAGCTGCCACAGTTACGACAGCTGGCTACGCTGAGAAACAACTTTGGTCACAGTCACCCGTTAAAAGCATTTTGAAATACCGTTTAGGGGACGAAAATAACAACAAAGCAAAGCGGCGTTTGCAGCTGAACTTTGAGAATCACCGAAATACAAAATCTCGCGGCTAGAAATGCTTATCTTGAAGCCAGTAAAGTGAACTGTTCCGACAGTGTAGAGATCACAATTAATTAAACGGTAATTAATTTTCGGCGAATTTTACCCTGAGTGAATTAGCAAGCAGCACGCAAGCAAGCGAAAGTCGAAATGTGTCGCTTGGTTGTGAACACCCTAATTTGTATCCATCAAACAATTACTAACAGGAATTAAACTAGAAGCCGCTTTTATAGCTGCTATTCATTTGTGGAGTGACGAGCACAAAGTCTACGAGAGTCGTTGTTCTTGCATGTTCAGTTCAGTGTCAGCATCTGTAATTAAAGGGGCAATTCTTGTTATAAGTTGTTAAAATTGTTAGGAAGTGAGTTTTCTATTTCATGATCGACACGTCTAACACGAAGAGGTAGATTTCTAATTATTTCTTGGATGGAAAAGGAGTAATATCTTTTTTGGGCGATTTTTCCTAGACGCTATAACGAAACTTGAAAAAAGTTAACCTAATTTCCCCCTCGTCTTCCGTGGCCACGAACAGACAACCGCAAATAGTTTCAATGCACATATTAAGTATTTGTATATGTAATAGGACTACTTGCTGTCCAATTTGGAAATAATTGGATGAAAAAAATTCCGAGGACAGCCAAAATTGGACGAGGCCGTAGGCCGAGTCCAATTTGGCTGTCAGAGGAATTTTTTGAATCCAATTATTTCCAAAATTGGACAAGCATGTAGTCCTCTTACTTATTAATTATATAGCTTGTCAGATGTAATTTGGCATCTCCCAAACAAGTATTATCCTTACCATCACTGAATAGTGTTCTTGTCTTCCTCGGAGGCCAAAGTGTTCAGTGACATTTTTTAAGTTTACATGCATGAGAAGCATTTTTTCGCTTTCCGTAACCCTGCGCTCGTAATTCTCTTGCTTTCGCTTCAAGTTGTTGTCTTGATTGTGCAAATTCACGATCTTGCAAAATACTGTTATTTCTGCCACAGTTCTTCAAATGACGGTCCAACGAGCACTGCATAAAAGCCAAGCTTTCAGGCTCATATTCGTCCCCGTCTTGTTTTCTAATTCCGCGAAGAAATGGCAAAGAATTCCATCCAGCTCATTGCGAGGGATGTCTCCAAACTTTCTTCGTTCGTTACGCTGTACTTTCCACTCGTTGAAAACATTCAGCCAAGTTTTTGTACTCTTGGAGGTGTTTTGGTTTTGGTTTTTGCCTCTCAGATTCGCAAGGTCTTTTTCTTGCAGCGTAGGAAATCTTTCATTTGCGGTGTTATCGCTTAAAAGGTCTTGAGAAATGGAAAATTTTGGCAAATCTGCGTTGCTTAATTCGGCCATTATTCAACAACAAGACACAGCGACACGACGTCCTGTTTACCGCGCTGACGCAATGCTTTAAGCTGATTGGCTACTTTCCATTTCCTGTTGTATTTTCTTGGATTTGATTGGCTCATACAAGCTGTCCTATTTTTCTTAAATTGGACAGTTTGCCATTTTCAATAGGAAAGTCCTATCTAAAACTATCCAAATTAATCCTTAATTGGACAGTTTTTGAAAATTAAAGGATAATAGCTATGCTGACAATATCGGATTAACTAACAGCTATATAATTAAGTAGGAAAACTGCAAACTTTGTAAACACATGTTTGGGCTCAGACCCAAATTACGCGACAGTGCCCCTTTAAGTAGTCCTGGTCAAGCTACACACGCGAACGGCTCTTCGTCATCTTCAAACGTCAAATAATGGTTCCTAAATGAAGTACAGTAGACGTAGGTCTATCAAGTTGTTGTAAAAAACTGAATTGCTATCGGCGAAATAAAGCAAATAAACGTATAAACTACTGAACATAATCCATGTTCATGTTAAAGTGCTGAATTTGCGCCGTAGTTGGCGATTAAAGACGTATGAAGGTTGACTCTATCTTTGAAGCTTAAGTGAACATTCAAGATTAAAAAGAAGTCTTTGCTTCAGTTTATCACCTGATTTGACTGATCTGAATGAAAATGGTTGGGGAGATTTTGTCCCCCAAGTAACTCAAGCATTACATTGCACTATTTCTTCCAAACAGCTTTTTGATCGGAAAATACGGCGTGTATGATTTGTGCCTGGTGATGAAAGTGCAACAAAATGCACAATAGGAATACGTGGCATTGTTTCATTGGTCAATGTACAATAGAAAGCACGTGGCGTCATTTACGTATTTAACGATGAAAATTCATAAATTTGCATACGGTTGTTTTTGTGTAATGTGACACCTTCCACTACCTTGCCCAAGTGAGGGTTCAAGGTTAAACAATCCACTTCGATCGACTTGAACAAATTTTCCTGCACATATCTTTGTAACGTTGTGAAGATTTTAATACAGTAGAGTCTGTCCGCATGAAAAGGTTTGAAGCCTCGCACGTGCTGTGCTTATCCGCGGATCGATAGGAAGGATGTCACAACTGGATCGCTGTGACAGTTCTATATTTAGAAACAAGTTTGCGAAATCTTGGTTTTCACGTGACGTCAGGAAAAAAACTAATTTAAAAAAAATTGAGTATTTACCTTCGTCAGGTAAATGGCATCTTAAAGATATATCTGCTGGCCTGTTTTCAGCTCGGTCAGTAGCATGCTTTGTCTTGAAAATGCCTGACATCTGGATTGCTTCCGAGAAACATCACATAAAGGGCAATATTGATTCGCCTTGTTTTCGAGTTCTGAATGTTAAGAAAAGTGTCTATGCGAATGCTTTTAAGTTTTAGCAGAGAGAAAAGATATTTTGAGAGAGCCAAAGTAAACTCCAGATGTTTCCACTGGTTTCCGTCATGTTCTATATTTGGAGGTAAACAAAGAATACGGACGGAAACTCTCAAAAGAGTTTTACGCGCTTAGCTCGCACGCAAACAAAAAGGCCTCGTGCGAACCCAAAAGCAAACCATAAGCCAGATAGTTTTTGAGAATAAGAAAGCGTGTCCTACTTCTACATCACAAAGGTATCCCGAGTAAACGCTCATAAAGCGTCTTGTTTCTTCGAGTTTTATTAATAGGTCAGCTGTAATATTGTTCAAGAAGCGTCATAAACGTTCTGCATTGTCATAAAAAAGTTGCCTGCTCTTAATGTGAATTTAAACTTCTGAATTTAAAGTGCTACTACGATAAAAAAATCACTCGTCTTTTTTCTTCAAATTTCGAAAGTGTGTTTGCTTAACAACCGACTCGCGAAATTTCAAGCTTTAATTTGGATTAGTCATTTTTTTATTTTGACTGAAATATTTCTTTTTAGTGTCCGCCATTACTAACTTTAAAATCTTGAGAGAACTGGATCGAGGACATAATGACGTAGAAAGCTCACAAGCGTAATAATGCAGTGTGTGTAAACCCGGCTGATTTAGTATGTAGCACGGTAATTTTGAGCTTTCAGACTCTCAAACTCGTGTTTTGCATACTTAATAAGCTGCATTCACACACACTCCGAGGCCTAATCGGTCAGTTATGAACGTGAGTAATGGCGGACCGTTAAATTAAAAAGTTGTACTCGAAGTAAACAGTCTTCTGCTTGAAATTAAAACTCGAAATTTCGCGAGTCGAGTGTTAAGCAAACACTTTCGAAATTTGAAGAAAAAAGACAAGTGATTTTCTGATCGTAGTAGCACTTTAAGGCTTAGCAATATCTATTGCTGAGGTTTGAATGCAGGCAAAACTTAGTGTAGTTGGGATGAGAGTTAACGACCAGTGTTGGTGCAACGGAGAAGACGGTAAACTGTAAAATAAAATATAAATAATTTATTTGAATTACTATATGTACATTTCGTAACCAAATTTACACTGTTTGAGCTATGAGATGCAAAATAAATTAGTTGATTTTACTTTCTTCATCCTTATCTGTTTACTCTGTTTTTGGTGTAAATTATGTCGTCAAGCTTACGGATTTTAAAACAATGTATCGTCAAGTCATCAGCGATCCGTAATGTGCTTGCTAGTTTAGTCAGGTGTGGCACTCGAACTGCAGTTCGAACGGTTTGCATAAGTTCCAATAGGCTGATTTAACAAAGACAACGTGACGACTGTAACGACAGCGCGCAGATCTTAAAACTGACTTGACCAATGACAGAGCAGCAAATTGAGCACCGGAAGTGGTGTTAAGTCCCTTCCGCGCGTTCTCGCGTCCTCAAATGACGTTCCCATTCTGTTGCTAAATTAGGCTAATAGATCTTTTGGATACTGGCGATGATAGACTCTAAGACGTTAAAAGGGAGGATAAGAAACACATCAAAGTGACTCAAACCACTGTCGTATAAACACTAGTCTGACGAGACCCGATAAATGGCAAGCATCCACACGTCTTATCCACTGTTCTCCAAATCTGTCTACTCTTCTGTTGGTATATTTACGTCGACTCCAAATTGCCTGGACAGCTGTCTCAGTTGTCGCTCATACAACACATTTCTTTCGACAGATTTCTGGTAATTGTACTTCAAGTCTTCAATCTCCTCAAAGAAGGTGGGGTCAAATGCCTCGAGCTCCTTCCGTAGCTGAAAACGAAAAAAGGAAACCATAACAGGAATTAGCAGTGCATGACAATATTAAACGATCTCTATGTGGTGTACGTAAACCAAGAATAATCGTCTTCTTTTTCAACATTTTCCAGCCAAAGACTATCATAAACGTTGAGAAAAACAAACTACAGGAGAATAGAGCAGTTTTCAAATGAGTGTCGTAAAACCAATACCAAACCAATTACTCCAGCCAATCACAACTGAGGCACACGGTACAATGAGCCAATCAGAATTGAAAGCAATTACACGTAACCGGCGCAAAGCGCGGGAAAATGCGCGCGTGCAAGTCGCGATTGGTTTTTTTTTTTTTTTGCTTCCCACTGGCTGAGAAAGTGGCGCGAGTGTTTCTGGCCAATCACAGAGCGAAGCAATGCAAAACCAAAGCAAACGCAATTCACTTTCGATGTTCAATTGAAAATCTCTCCAATGGCATTTGGCACTAACAAGGATAGTCAAAATCTATTAATTTACCAACAGACTTAAAATTTATAAACCATCTAACCAACCCTAGTACAAGTATTAACACCAGCATCAATATCAATACTCAGTAGCCTTCGCTTGTTTGATTTTTATTCAAAACGCATCACAGAAACCTTGAAAAGAATAAATTAAAAGTTAAAAGCCCAACAGAAGACAGAACATTACAGCTCGGATGGCTTTCATTCCGATGACCTCAGGTCAGGAGTTTACCAAAGATTTCCAAAACAGTACCATAGTAAAGTACTGCTCGATAGCTTTGGATAGTGCCCAGTCCAAGGGGAGACTCACTTTCACCTTCGAGGTCATGAAGATGATGATGATGATGATGATGATTATTACTATTATTATTATTATTATTATTATTATTATTATTATCGTAATAAGCACAGTTACTAAAATACAAACTTTTTTTAATTTACTACTGTTAAGAAGCAATACTTAAGACAGAATTTTATCCAAATTCCACAAACGTACTGTTCGCGTATCTAGAAAGGGAGGAGTGAACAAAGGAATTCCTGTCAATATCAAGTGCAATTGCCTAAATCTTATCATTTTTCTTTTTTTTTTGTCTCCTCCCCTCGCTCGTTGGTTTAACTATTGACCTTTAACTGAATTTTAACTTTTTAATTTTCCTAAACGAATTTTCTGATAGCTGCGGTTATATTCTAGTACATAGCATTACGAGTGGCTCATCACATGATAGCGAACAAAAGTCGTTTTTGGCATAAATTCCCACTCCCCACAGGAGAGGGGACTTTGAAACTTTGTCTCATGCATATAAATTAAATTGCCTTCGGTGGGAATCAACCGACTTCTTCAGCTAGCGGACGCTTCTTCAAAGTGGTAATACAACACATAGTTGTTCTTATTAAAAACAAACAAACACAAACAAAAACAAATGTCCAAAAGATTACAAAATGCAAGAAATGGTTTGAGCAAATTCAAAGTATATAGAGGATTGTCATTTATCAATAAGAAAGGTTAACCTCTTCACATATCAATTTGTAAGGTTCAATTTTTCGCGTAAAACATTCTCTTGAAAATGACTCTACAGAAACAAATGTGTACTTTACGACAAAAGAAACCTAAAAGGCTAGCACAGGGAGAACGCAAATTAATAAACCAGTAAGTAAATTAATTAATTAATTAATTAATTAATTATGCTTTTATTGTCGGTAATCATTACCAGCAAGAAAACATAATTAATTAATTAATTAATTAACTTACTGGTTTATTAATTTACGTTCTTCCTGTGAAAATGTTAACAAATCAAGCTAATTGACAAAACAGTAAATACAACAGTTAATTGGATAAATTGCCTATGGTGGAAAATCAACCATTTCTTCCATTAATCACATACTGGATTTAAAAAAATCGTAGAAAAACTGTACACAATGTAGAAAAACTGAATTGGGGCAAAAAATATTAAATTTCAATGCGGATAGAGTTTCAAAAAAGTGACAAATTTTAGAGAGTAGTATCATGACAAGAACACTAGAACTGTCCTGGTCTCAAATGTTCGTCAAGTGCTCTTTCAAATTGGCTCAGTTAATAAATCAACGGCTTTTAAAGACTGAAACGTTGTCCCTGGCGAGTGGAATTTCAAGGGTTCTTAGAGCAACCAGGTATAATTCCATAGGCTTTTAAAACAGTGAGTTGATACACACTCTTCGATTCAGGCGGTTCAACGGTTGCGCAATGATTCTCACAGATTCGCTCAAACTCAAACAAATTCGACAGTTTCTCCACGAGTGAGTTGTTTTGCACTCCAACAGCATTTATTCTGGACAAAGCACGGTGGTTCCGTTCCTTTGTGGCCAAAGGGTCGATACCATAAGCCTTCAAAACAGCGTTGACATATCGCTTGCCAGAGCCATGAAAAGGCTCTTCCATTGCATGGCTGTCATTTGCTTTCTTTCTCACAGAGTTGTTGGCAGAGGGTTCCTGGTAGTCTGATTCATTTCTGGATAAGATGGTGGTGTGACGGCCTGCGCCATAACGTTTGTCATCCATCACCAACAAATTTATAGATTCACAGTAGTATGACAACGTGGAGGTGCTAGATTGCAAAGAGGAGTTTTCCCATCAGGGGAAACAGGCTTTTTATTTTTTTATCTGCCTGCATCTTATGTAATTATAGTTATGATAATGTTAGCCAATAGCCTATCATCACCTTTGTTTGAGCAAGGAAACGATTGACGCCGAAAGACACAGCGGCAGTGATGTTGGCAATAAAAAGTCTCAAGACCTTTGGTAGGACAGTACTTGATATTCAGTGCACTTTAGTGAAACACAACATTGTGTTAGTAGACTCCGAAATTTTAAAAAAATGTTTTTTTATTTTTTTTATTTTATTAGCTTCGCCATTATGATACCAAAAAAAACAAACAAACAAAACAAAACAAAAACAAAAAAAAAAACGTTACAATCAATACGTTTGGCAGGGACATCGCATCAGCTAAGTAGCCAATTACTGCGGGCCCAGATATAGATATATATCCCATTTCATACGCTAGGTTCAATGTTGAGAGATTGTGCTGGTTGAAGATCGTTGAGATAAAAAAAAAAAAAGAAAGAAAGAAAGAAAAGAAGAAGAATAGTTACAAGATCAGAAACGGCAGTGAATGGATATTGAAAATTGGGGAGAATAATACGACAAATTGACTAGTAGGAACGCTGTAACTCTGAGGCTGTTTGGGACCGTACAGTAGAGTAGCAGGAAATCTTCTATGCATACTATAATGTAATTTAGTTTCTATTCACTCCTGTCGGGCGGTTTCTTAGTGGAGATTTAGGGACCTTTCTTTCTAATGTGGCGAAAACACTCATCCGAAATCACAGAGCGAAACAATGCAAAACCAAAGCAAACGCAATTCACTTTCGATGTTCAATTGAAAACCTCTCCAATGGCATTTGGCACTAACAAGGATAGTCAAAATCTATTAATTTACCAACAGACTTAAAATTTATAAACCATCTAACCAACCCTAGTACAAGTATTAACACCAGCATCAATATCAATATTCAGTAGCCTTCACTTGTTTGATTTTATTCAAAACGGATCACAGAAACCTTGAAAAGAATAAATTAAAAGCCCAACAAAGACAGAACATTACAGCTCGGATGGCTTTCATTCCCATGACCTCAGGTCAGGAGTTTACCAAAGATTTCCAAAACAGCACCGTAGTAAAGTACTGCTCGATAGCTTTGGATAGTGCCCAGTCCACGGAGGGAACTGACAGCCACCTTCGAGGTCATGATGATGATGATGATGATGATGATGATGATTATTATTATTATTCTCGTAATAAGCACAGTTAGTGAAAAACAAACTCTTGTTCAACAATTAACTACTGTTAAGAAGCAATACTTAAGACAGAATTTTATCCAAATTCCACAAACGTAGTGTTCACGTGTCTAAAAAGGGAGGAGTGAACAAAGGAATTCCCGTCAATATCAAGTGCAATTGCCTAAATCTTATCATTTTCCTTTTTTTTTTTCGTCTACTCCCCTTGCTCGTTGGTTTAACTATTGACTTTAACTGAATTTTAACTTTTTAATTTTCCTAAAACCAATTTTCTGATAGCTGCTTTTATATTCTAGTACATAGCATTACGTGTGGCTAATTACATGATGACGAACAAAAGCCGTTTCTGGCAGAAATCCCACTCCCCATAGGAGAAGGACTTTGAAACTTTGTCTCACACATATAAATTAAAGGCCCATTATCACCCTTGATCCAACGCGGTCGTTTGTTTTTGTTTTGAAATCGCGCCATTGTTAAATGATGCCTCTGATTGGTCAATTATTTTTATCGGGCTTTTGATCTGGGTCATCGCGCCGAGTTGTCACTTGTCACCGGTTTCGCAAAACAAATGGCAACAAATTTAACTTGCATATTTCTTCATATTTCTTCATTGAAACCGTGAACAATCCGTTCACAGATTTAAAATCAAAACGGCAAAGTATAGAGCGATCCGTTATTGATAAAACTTGCTGATTATTTGCCGAGGATGGTGACAAAATATCCACAAGAAAATATTTATTGTCGGGTAATGGTTTCAAATTTGCAGTAAGAAAAATACTCATACGTTCTCATTCAATTCTCCTGTCCTTTCGCTTTATATTGTGTTCAAAATACAGTCGACCATGCGGTTTGAAAAAAGGAGGAAAAGGTTGAACTCCGCATTAAAACACGGGAGGAAACAAACGCGGTTTATAGTCCTCAACGATCACCGACATCTCGGTGAGAAAGAGAAATTAATTATCACGCAGTTTAGGCAAGCTGCGAACTGGTCGAACGTAAAGCTAGAATGCCTGATGGGGCATAAAAATAGAAGTCGATAAAAGACTTAGCGACAAGTCCGATTAAAAACACTGAAGAGTTGACCAAAGCTGCACAACCCATTACACAAATTGACCTTGAGCTACATGAAAAACATCAAACATCCAGACACGTATAATTTTTAATACTCGCCATCAAATCAGTTTCCAAATCGCAGTGAGTCGGCTCCAACAAGCTCACCAAATTCTTGAAAGCTCCGTGGTAAAAAGCACCAAACTTGAACAACGAGTCTCTGTAAATCCTCCACCTTGAACCTCACTTTGCCGACAAAACAACGCTGCGAAGTTACCGCTACCGACTATTGCCACACTGACTCTTTTGACTTTACACGGGCCAAAATTTACATACATACAAAACCATAGTTAGTAGAGGAGATTCAGAGGAATAACATGATGGTAAAGTTTACTTGTCATTTCGGAAGCATTCACTCCTCGACATAGTTTATATGCCTCTAACTCTTTCACGAGCACAGAGACAGTTACATTGCGCATCGTCCGTCGATATCTCAGGTACAGGTCATGTTCCTCTACAAGAAATGATCCAAATACTTTCACAGTAAAACACAGACTTTCATCAATGATTATCTCCAGCTCTGGCAGCAGAAAACGTTCGACGTGTTTCCTGAGAACAAGTCTGTCAGCAAATAACTTGTGGTTCCAATCATTAATAGTTTTTAAGCCTTTCACTCTTTGACACAATTCACTGAATGTCTTGTAGTAAACACTACTCGACGGAGGTTCCTCGCAGTCTTTCACCACCGATCTGCCAGGTCTTGGCGTTGGCTTCGTCGTTTTGTGACTCTTTTCCGGCATATTCAGCGTCGGTAGCGCACCAAATCGCGGTTTCTTCTTGGTCATTTTGTCAGATTGAACTGAAATAAAAAGAAAGAGGCAAAGTTAAGACTCGAAAGCCATTAAAATCAAGAGAACAGCAAGATAATAGAAAGGCCAAACTGTAAACAGTGCGAAGTCGAAGTGTAAATAAAAGCGCAAATCGGACGTGTTATAAAAAAAACTATACTTACAGATTTCAATATCTTCAGCTGCTAAATGCTTCTCACATGTGAAGACACGGTCTTTTCTATCAACTCCTTGAAACTCTGATCCAAATCCCTCGTCTTCTTGATCTCTCCAAGCCATTCCTTCCTCCACGTTGAATGAGCCGCGTCTTTCGCCAATGGCAACTTCCATATACCAATTCCTTTCGTTCTTCGACAAGATCCGCAGCCAAATACTGCGCAGTTCTCTCCTGGCATCACTTTCTCTTTAAATTCTTCTCATTAGATTTCGAAACATACACAGAAAGTTAAAAAATACTTGTCAAATAGAGCGCGACTCGTAGCAAGTTACTTACGAATCGACATCTTGTTGATTTGTGTGCAGGGTCAGGATCACGTGACTAAGCGAAAACCATAACAAAGAGATGTTTCTTTGAAGTCCGCCGGCTTTCATAACCAGTCTCCTCTACTATGACAAAACGGTCCCAAAATAATACAAGGAAAACGAAGAAGAATAAACAGAGAACATATTTACGACCATAAGTTTGGAGATTTGTCCACGATGCGATAAAACAAGAGCTTCGAAGTCTGAGTAATTTCGTGTTACACGAGATTCCAGTTTTAACGGTCGCGGCGCGCGATGCATCAAGGGTGACAATGGGCCTTTAAATTGCCTTCGGTGGGAACACAGGCAGCCCAGACATACTGTATGTGTAATTATAAGCTTAATGTTCTGCATATAGTCAAAATATTGATGTAAAAGTTCAAAAATAAATATTGTTTCAATTTAATATCACTATGTGTTTGTTGTGTTGCTCAATAACTGGTCTCTTTTACGGTGCTTCTGGCCTGTTCGCCTGCTATCATAACCGCTTGGGAGCCATTATTCTTACACCTATAATCACGGTTCAAAAAGTGTCAAAATTCGAAATACTCTAAAGAAAAGCTCACTTACCTTTAGCTGAAAGCTTCCTTGAGTGTCCTGGCCGGTTTAAATAGCGATTTTTCGCTTTTTGTTACCAGACGGATCTTCCACTAAAGAAGAATTGAAGGCAGGCTAGACCAAAACCGACCATCTCCACGCAAAGCTACATAAATTCTCCAATAATTGTCGAATTCGCTCCAAATTGCGATCAGCTGAACGGCGGTTAATGTGGCTTCCTGTATATTGCTCCCTGGCTTTCAAAACCCATCGCAAGTGCACGAGCATCGCTCATTTTTCAGCATTTACCTGACCTTTTCCCTTCGTCAGGCACTGCATTATCGACGGTTTTACTAGGCGATTTGAATATCCAAACTTAGCGACCGCGTCCCTTCGACAAAATGGCACTAGCCGAGGGAGGGACCGTACTATTGGCACTCTACGACCAATAGTATCGTCCCTCCCTCGGCTAGTGCCATTTTGTCGAAGGGACGCGTTCGCTAAGTTTGGATATCCAAATCAAATCTATTGGTCGTAGAGTGCCAATAGTACGGTCCCTCCCTCGGCTAGTGCCATTTTGTCGAAGGGACGCGGTCGCTAAGTTTGGATATTCAAATCGCCTAGTAAAACCGTCGATAATGCAGTGCCTGACGAAGGGAAAAGGTCAGGTAAATGCTGAAAAATGAGCGATGTTCGTGCACTTGCGATGGGTTTTGAAAGCCAAGGAGCAATATACAGGAAGCCACATTAACCACCATTCAGCTGATCGCAATTTGGAGCGAATCCGACGATTATTAGAGAATTTATGTAGCTTTGCGTGGAGATGGTCGGTTTTGGTCTAGCCTGCCTTCAATTCTTCTTTAGTGGAAGATCCGTCTGGTAACAAAAAGCGAAAAATCGCTATTTAAACCGGCCAGGACACTCAAGGAAGCTTTCAGCTAAAGGTAAGTGAGCTTTTCTTTAGGGTATTTCGAATTTTTAGACACTTTTTGAACCGTGAATATAGGTGTAAGAATAATGGCTCCCAAGCGGTTATGATAGCAGGCGAACAGGCAAGAAGCACCGCAAAATAGACCAGTTATCGAGCAACACAACAAACACATAGTGATATTAAATTGAAACAATATTTATTTTTGAACTTTTACATCAATATTTTGACTATATGCAGAACATTAAGCTTATAATTACACATACAGTATGTCTGGGCTGCCTGTGGTGGGAATTAACCGACTTCTTCAGTTACCGGACGCTATTTCAACGTGGTAATACAACACCTAGTTGTTCTTCTTAAAAAACAAACAAACAAACAAACACGAATGTCCAAAAGATTACGGAAAATACAAGAAACGGTTTGAGTAAATTCAAAGTATGTACAGGTTTGTCATTTATCAATACGAAAGGTTCACCTCTTCACACATGTTCAATTTTTCGCGTAAAACATTCTCTTCAAAATGGCTCTACAGAAACAAATGTGTACTCCACGACAAAAGAAACCGAAAAGGTTAGCACAGGGAGAACGTAAATTAATACATGTAAACCAGTAAATAAATAAATTAATTAATTAATTGTCGGTAATAATATGTTAACAAATCAAGCTAATTAACCAAGCAGGAAATACAACAGTTAATTGGATAAATTGCCTCCGGTGAAAAATCAGCCATTTCTCACATTAACTCATTCTTGCCCGGCTCTGCAATTTACCGGCCGCTGAAGACCGGTGCTTTGAAAACCTGTAACTTTTCCAAATCCCGGAGTATCTTTCAAATGAGCCATTATTATTGCCAAATACTGAGTTTCTTAGACTTTATCACCCCGTAAACATATTGAAAGTACCGATTTTCCTTGAATGTGACTGTTTATTCTGTTGCAAAACCAAACAACGCTCCAGGACAACACCAAAAATAAGCAACTTTGTTTCGAAGTTTTGAAGACAAAAAATACCCTTTTCAAGCTAAAAGTCTACATTGGCAGTAAACTTCGACTCAACTTCTTGCAATCTGTTCCGATTTGCCCACTCACTTCCTTAGCCCGACCTGGGTAACGCTATTTGATTTCAGTTGCTCTCACTGGTCTGACATGTTCGCATTTGTGACCCAAAGGAATTCTGGGATATACTAGGATAACTGCCGCGTGTGAGTCCGCCAATTTTCATTTCAGATATTTTTTAGAACCGTGTCGAGCCACCCGGTCCTGCAAGCAAAATATTGCAGCGATTGCATTATTTACAAGTCAAAACTCGCCAAAACTGCCATGCGAGGCCCCGGAATCTACTCACAGAATGGCTAGGAACACAACTTCACTTCGTGAATCACCATGACTCGATCGAAACCTTTCGGCGGCTCAATTGGTGTGAAATTGCTTACCGCCTCTGTCTTCTTTCAGAGGATTGCCTCTACCCAGCAACCCAGCTTTATGCAAGGTTGTCAATAAGATTTTCAGTAGAAGGAGATAATTTAAAAGTAGACGGCACTTGGGGCTTGAGGCCCCCCTACAGGCGAGGGGTCTGGGGGCCGCGAAGGCCCAAAGCGGAGTACAGGGGGGTCGAAGCCCCCGGAAGCAAAATGAATTTAACGTTTGACATTACCAAAAAATTGCCTTTCCTCAGAGAAATTCTGACATGTCTCACTTCCTGAATAGTACTATTAGTACTATGATTGATTGGTTTGAGTCCATATAAAAGACAGACCTGTGCAAATTTCAAAACAAAAGGCAAAAATGAAAATATACAAACCTGATACGCTATTTGAATTTGCATATCATGCAGCACACGAGAACCAATCCAGCGAAAAGTTTAATTGCGCGCAGCTTTCAAAATACATCGAAATTCATGAATGAAGCCAAAGAGTATGTTAAACCTACTTTCTTTTTCTTTTCTTTCTTTCTTTCTTTCTTTCTTTCTTTGTTGTTTTTCTTTGTAATTGATCGCTTTTTTCCCGCTTATCTCCGCCAATTTGCAGCCGGCGAAAACGTTCAAGTAGCCGGCGATATCGCTGGTCGCCGGCGCTTTTTGACAACCCTGTTTATGATGCCAGGCAGAGGGCTTCTGAGGTGGAAAATGGCTCGAAAAACACACTTATAAATCAAACACGTACCGAGTTGTAGCTGAGTGATCGTTTACAAATAAACGACAGCTAGCGTGACAAGCGTGACATGAAAGATAGAGCCTTCGATGTTGTGGACCAGCGAAATCTCTGTGGTAACCCCTTACCTTACCCCATAACCCGATCGACTTGACCTCAAACCCTTGAAAACTACAGATAAACACGTACAAAATGGCGGACAGGAACGAGTTAAACACTTACTGGCAAGGATTGAAAAAAATAATGGTAGCTTTCTCTTACATACACTATTTAATCATACCAAAACCAGAATGTAGAAAAGTTGAATTCGGGCAGAAAATATTAAATTTCAATGCGGATAGAGTTCCAAAAATGTGACAAATTTTAGAGAGTAGTATCATGACAAGAACGCTGGAACTGTCCTGGTCTCAAATGTTCGTCAAGTGCTCTTTGACTCTGATAATAAATCAACGGCTTTCAACGACTGAAACGTTGCCCCTGGCGAGTTTTCAAGAGTTTTTAGGGCAACCAGGTGTAATTCCATAGGCTTTTAAAACAGCGAGTTGATGCTGTGTCTTCGATTCAGGCGGTTCAACGATTGCGCGATGATTCTCGCAGGTTCGCTCAAACGTAAACAAATTTGGCAGTTTTCCCATAATTGAGTTGTTTTGCACTCCAACACCATTTATTCTGGACAAAGCAAAGCTGTTCCGTTCCTTTCTGGCCGAAGGGTGGATACCATAAGCCTTCAAGACAGCGTTCACATATTGCTTGCAAGAAACATGAGACATGGCCGCCATTTGCTTTCTTTCTCAGAGTTGTTCGCAGAGGGTTCCTGGTAGTCTGATTTATTTCTGGATAAGATGGTGGTGTGACGGCCTGCGCCATAACGTTTGTCATCCATCACCAACAAATTTATAGCTTGACAGTAGTATGACAACGTGGACGCGTTAGATTGCAAAGAGGAGTTTTCCGATCAGGGGAAACAGGCTTTTTATTATCTGCCTCCATCTTCTGTAATTATAGTTATGTAAATGTTAACCAATAGCCCATCATCACCTTTGTTTGAGCAAGGAAATGATTAACGCCGAAAGACACAGCGGCAGTGATGTTGGCAATAACAATTTCTCAAGACCTTTGGTAGTACAGTACTTGATATACAGTGCACTTAAGTGAAACACAACATTGTGTTAGTTTTCTCCGAAATTTCAAAAATAAAACCCCTTTGATACGCAAGGTTCAATGTTGAGATGTTGCGTTGGTTGATGAACGTTGAGATGCGTGGAAAAAAAAAGAATTGTTACAAGAACAGAAACGGCAGTGAATGGATATTGAGAACTGAGGAGAATAATAAGACAAATTGACTAGTGGAACACTAACTCTGAGGCTGTTTGGGACCGTACAGTAGAGTGGCAGGAAATCTTCTATGCATACTACAATGTTATTTAGTTTTCATTCAATCCTGAAGGGCGGTTTCTTAATGGTGATCAAGGGACCTTTCCTTCTAATGTGTCGAAGACACTCACTCAAAAAACCTTTCATGTATGAGGGAATTACGAATGAAGTGTTGGAAGATCCTAATGCTAAAAAAAATAGCGTTCTTGCCAATGGTAATTATATCAATAGATGAGTTCATCTCAGAAGAACTTGAATATCTATCCACAGAAATCTCTTACAAAATCAGGTAGAAAAAGTAGGTGTAGAGATCCGTGTAAAGAGCTATAACAACACCTCAATTAAACTAGCAAGTTTAGACAGAGAACATATTTTTTCCAAAATGCGTTGATAGTTGTTAGTAAATTCTGAAAAGATAAAGCTTGTATTGTTCGGCACACGTTAACTTGTCTTCAAACTACCACACGTTACGATAACCTTCCTCGGTCAGGAATTGACTCCTACCCCTAGGTATTATTCTGGACTCAAACCTGACTTTCACTGAGCACATTTTGACCTTGGCGTCCTCTCTTCTTTCTAGCTCGTACCAGATAAGTAGGGTTAAACACTTGTTTACCAATCATATTCTAAACATAATCCTTAATTCTCTTATAATTAATAAATTATTTTACTGTTCAACCGTATTGTCCGGTACTTTCAAACAAAATATTAGGCCTAATCACTAGAGATAAGTGTCTAACCCAGCCGTTCTTCTTTGAACAACGTGTTGTTTCGGGTTATATAACGTCACCAAATGTTCCACGATAATTTTGAGATTTTATATTGTATATGTATCACGAAATGTCTAACCTTATTTTGGAGTATCCATTCCAGTGATAACCATTCTAGTCACGATATATTTCACAGTTATCTGTTGAGTGGCCAGGCCTTTGAGTGGAAGCGAGGCTGGAGGTGATCTCTCTGTCTTTCGCATGCAAATGTTGACTAGTTAGCATAAGAACAACATGATTTACATGAGAAAAGAGGTGGTCTGTGTCAAAACAGGGTCACCGCCAACCTCGCTTCCACTCAAAGGTCTGGTCACTGAACACACAACCGTAAATTGGGTCTGCAAAAACATTTTCATCACGTTGCCCTAGCGCGCACCGGAAACGTCTGACTTGAACGTGATCTCTCGTGATTGGCGGATTGATTTTTTTTCCATGAAATGCTGTGTGTTAATTGGCTGGAAGCTAACAGAAGCACGTTAACACAGGAATATATACGCTTATGCAATTACATCACGTTTTCAAGTTGCTTCGCAACAAGAAGACCCAAACATCAAACAAATGGAGGTGATCTCTCTGTCTTTCTCATGCAAATGTGGGCCAGTTAGCATAAGAACATGATTTATATGAGAAAAGCAGTGAGGTCTGTGTCAAAACAAGGTCACCGCCAGCCTCGCTTCCACTCAAGTTCTGGTCACTGAACACACAACTGTAAATTGGGCTGTTCATAAAAGGAGTTGGTAATAAAAACATTTTCATCACGTTGCCTTAGCTCATACCTGACACGGGTGACTGGAACGTGATTAGACGCGTGACATGATCTCTTGTGATTGGTGGATTAATTTTGTCCATGAAATACTGTGTGTTAATTGGCTGGAATCTAACAGAAGCACCTTAACACAGGAATATATACGCTTATGCAATTACATCACGTTTTCAAGTTGCTTTGCAACAAGACCCAAACATCAAACAAATGGAAGGAACTCTAAGGAGGAGGCAGACGAATCTGTTATTTTGCAAGCGTTGCTTGGGAAAATCATCGACTACTCCTGCGGTCAACGAGGAAATTCGAGGTTTAAGTCCAACGCCGTGGCTGTTGGCGAGGTTGCTTCGCTTTAGGGCACCAGAAGTGTTGGAGACAACCTTCAGAAGTCTTCGAAAGGCTTTAATACCGTCCTAACAGACTAAAAACATTGAAAAAACGAGAAAGGTCTCAAAACAGAGAAAGGTCGCTGTAACTCTCGTGGGAAAAAAAGGGAGTTTAAAACAATAGAAAGAATAGTTGAAACGCAAAAACCAGTCTCTCAAGCTTGCTAACAGCCATTTATTCAGTTGATAAATCACGTTCAATAAAAGGTCGAATAATGCATAGTAACTATGAATAGTGGTTCTAGGCAGGAAGAATTCCATATCCCTTTAAAACAGTGTGTGAAAATTGTGTCCCCAATTCTGGTAGTTCAGTGCCAGGGTACTGACTTCTTTCTGAGGGTGGTACAGCACCAGAAACAGCCTCCAAAAGACTCCGCAACTTTCCTGTCATGGACTTGGATTCACATCTTTTGTTTCTCTTATTGGACATGACAAAGCCATTTCGCTCCTCTGTGGCCACATGGACGATGCCATAAGCTTTCAGAACTTCGTCTTCGTATTGGGAGCAAGAATTTATAGGAAGATGTTCCACTGTTCCTTTCTCGCTCATGGAGATGTTTTTGTTACGTTCCAGGACCCATCTCTCATGGTCGGAGAAGATCCACGCGTAACTGAATTGTTTGTTGCTCGCAACGTCCATCGTTAATCTTGCAGGCTTTTAAATATTTTAGCAATGTGGTAAAACCTAGTTTAAGGATACTGGTTGACTGCTGTATCGAGCGAAAGAACCGGTCGTTATTGAGGCAAACCGAATTTTTTTTTCTTTGAAGCTACCCATAACTGGCTAAGGATTAACCAATCATTAGGCGAGTATCATATTCACAACAAGCCCTGAAGACTCTCGAACGGTCAAAGAGAGCCAATGCAAAGCAGTCGCATCTGTATGCTGCGGTATCGTTTTCTTCAATGCGTAAATACGTCATTATCACCTAACGGCGTAAACAGAGGCAGATAAAAGGAAATAATAACAATAAAAAAAAAACGAGAGACAAATGACTATCCTTCAATTCAAACCAAATCCTAGTACAGCTCAAGGCCGAGACAACTAAAATACACCGATCTGTTGTTGACTAAAGACTAGTGACCTTTGACACATCGCGCGGCCCGTTCGCACGAAATGTGAATGGGATTGCTAATGATAACTTGAACTGATCGAAAGCTCATCGATAACTTACCGTACTCTTCTGGAAGATTCGCGTCCCATTGTGAACGGGCAACTCAATCAAACCCTCAGGAACTTTGCAAAGCCGAAAAGCGCTTTGTTAATTTTCGGTTACATAACTAATCAATTCGTTTGTGGCGTGAATACCTACCTCAATTATAATGCGAAATAATTTTTAGTCAATGTACTTACTGTTTATTATTGTACACGAGAATAGAGTATACGCTGTAATCTGTCGCTACAACTATTAGTAAATTTTAATACGCTACACAAACACAGCAGTTTGGATCCTGAACCAATCAAACCAGGGCACACAACGAAAACCATCCATTCATGGAATGGAGCCCAAGTTACATAACATTCCACAAAATACTTTCGTTGTTAAATATCATTAAATTCCTGAAGGATCGTGACACACAAGCACTAGGCGTGGAGAAATTTTATTTACTTTTTTTTTCACCAATCATAGGCATTTCTCTGTCTTTCAAAAGGTTGTCAGAGGAGACAATAAAGTACCCTAAGAGATTGTCAGAAAGTCGCCTTAGCCAAACATTCTTCACGTTATATTTTTTCGTTATTAAGTCCATCTGGGCTGTGTCAAGACTCTCAATTTCTTGGGAATTTAGCGGTTGCTATCAGCAAAAAGGGCGGGGCAGTGATCGGTACGTTTGATTCTATTCCATGGACAGCTGGTTTTCGTAACAACATATCCGTGTAAGCGGGACTATGGTTCTTCCTTTTTCATGCAGGGAACCGTGTAAACAAAATGGCCTGTACACAGTACAACTTTTGAGCCGATCCAAACTGCAATGAAACCCAACCATATTCACCTTAGCAATTTCGTGAGACATTCGATCTCGCTCCAGCTCCACAGTTTTTAAACGCGTTCTGCAAGAAAACAAACAGACAATCATTATCATAACTAAGTGAACTACGATCGTCCGGGTGATTCTAGTCCTGAGAAATGCTGTTTGTGATGACACTGACTGACGTTTCGACAACCTGAGCGGAAGTCATCATCAGAGTCAAGTGATTTGTGTAACATTAGTAGGTGGTGATGTTATTGGTCGTGTGTCAGTTGTACCGTGATGTTATTGGCTGTGAGAACTGTAAACCGTGATTGGTGCGTTCAAATGTTCGTAGGTGTATTGTTAGTAAAATTAGTCGATTTGAACACCATTTACTGACAAACCACACATTCGACTGGGGCTCTGCTAAATGAATTACCTCCTATACTAACTACCACCAACGGATCACACTGGAAAGTTGGTTTACTAACTTAGAACAGACACCACTGAACCGTTGCCAACAACTTCCCGCACCTTGCTAAGGACTTATTGACGATATCAACAACAGACAAACAAAAGGCAAAAAGACTAATTTTCCTGACAATACACCTACGAACATTTGACTAACAAAAGACGGATCGAAACGCACCAATCACGGTTTACAGACTCCTGGGTTCAAACCATTTACGATTTAGACAATCAATAAACAAGAAAAAGGTAGCAAATGCAACAAAAAAGAAGAGAACATTTGGTTTAAAAAGAAGTTATAGACACGGTCGATAGAAAAAAGACAGAGTTGGTCTAAGACAACAGATTCGTCTCCTCATGATTTTCGCTGGGTGAATAAACCGTCGTTTGAGAACGTATATATGAAAATCATATATTTGAACTGCAGATTCAAGAATGAAGATGTGACTGATCATCGCAGTTATGAACACCACTTTAGCAGTAGTGAAAATAAAGCATGAAAAAATAATCAGGCTTGTACGGGGTTTGAACCCATGAGCGCTGCACCGGTATCGCAGAGGTCGTGGATTCAAACCCCGTAGAAGCCTGCTACTGCTTATGTAGCGTTCATAACTGCGATGATCATTCACATATTCAAACCGTAATTTATAAGTAACTCATTATCATCTAAGATGTACAAACTTTCTTGGCCGCGAATTGTAACAGACTTACCGAAGCTCTATATCATCGGCCATCATTCTGTCATAATTCCTTAACTTTTCAAGAACTTCATCATTTTCCTGAAAAGGGAGAGAAATCAAATGTGGATTCAGTGTAGTCATACTGACAACCTTTCACTGTTACATTTAGCTTAAAAAAAGTCACAGAAATGTCGAAAGTTATGTTCGTTTCTAAAGTAGGATAAAGGGTTCAACCTTAGACACGGAGTGAAATTGACTAAAACCAACATGTCACATGTTCGGATCTTCCTGGTCAGTTGGGAAGAAAACTGACCTCGCAATGAGCTTAGAAACAGTAGCTGCAAATGACTTACCAGGTCACGTGGTAAATCTCCCGCCTGTCCCATTTTCCGGAGCTGTCGCACTTCACGTAATATCTCCTCTTTCTCGGACTCGAGAGTGGCCAATCGTAACCTAGGTAATAACGACATGATCATTCATATATTAGAAAAATAGACTATGGACAAGCCGTGGGGGTGAAAGTAATTTACCACTGCACCACAAAAAAGGAACGTACATTCGGCCGAAATTAAGTCAAAGGAAAATGGTGAAAGGACTGCCACGTTAGTCAGTACTCAATAACTCCAACACATTCGCCAGAAATCTCTCTTTTGTGTTACACTTACACTCTTACGCTTGAGGAAGATTAAGCCGGAAACACAGGTTTGGGATGATATTGACAAGAGAAACGGAAACAAACTAGAGAACAAAAGCCCGTGACCTTGCCATTTAGGGCTATAACATTCGCGAAACTAACTATGAAATATATAATAAAAGTGGACATAAAAAAACAAAACAAACAAAAAAACTATGAGAAAAGAGGTAAACGAAGTCCAAGTCACGTTTGATTTCCCCTCTGCCTTATCTCCTCGCACATGAGTGTCACAAAGGCCATAAAAGCAGCACGTACAAAAATACTTGAAACCGATACAATCACCAGAACATGATTAAGCGTCACCTTGATTGTTGAAATTCTTTTACCAAGTCACTGTCGGATTTAATATTTGTTGGAAATCTCTCCAAGATTGCAACCTGCAAAGAGGGAGACCAAATCAATTTATGAACAGCCTATTAAAACGAGCAAAGTTTGAACCGAAATGTTTTCGAGGCACTGAACTCACTGATCGAAACCTGGTAAGAAAAAGGCAAGCCGATCTACTAAGTCAGACGTTCTTATTACGTTCCAAAATCTATGGTAGTGTTCGAGTGGTATTCGAAAGTCCCCAGGGCATACTGGAAATGCCAAGAGGTATTTTTACATTTCATGAAACATTCTTGCATGACGCTGCTTGAGGTGGCTGAAACGGGTTGCACTGCACTTTCCAGCAATTTTACTTTGATGGATCATTTCTACCACTCTTTATACTTTTTCACCTTCATCTGTTTATAGCGGTATCAAACAAATGCCCGTTTTTTTTTTTTTTTTTTTTTGAAAAACAGTTTCAGTAAAAACCCGCAACTAAGAACCTACATTTTTGGGAAATAGCCTAAACAGGTTCTTATATAAATGGTAGTTAACACAATTTTAGGCTACTTAGGTTCTTAAAATAGGTTCTTAATTCTGGAGAAAAGCAAATAAAACTCAGCTGCAAAAAAAGATGGTTATTGGCCTATTTTCTATTTTCAATAAAAAAAAACAACTCATTTTTACAGTAATGAGAATCTGCTTTTTTCTTCAAATAGGATTCTTGCAGTGCAGCTGTAATGTACTAAATATGATTTTAGAAAATAAGAACCTGTTTTCAATTTTTAGGCTAAATAGGTTCTTGTTTATAGGGGGTATAAAATCCAAATTTTAGGCTAACAGGTTCTTAATTTTCAGGTTCTTAGTTGCGGGTTTTTACTGTATGTAAAGTGAAAAGAAATCGTAGAGCGGCCTGAGAGCCACCTACATTTTCGAAAATTTAAGGTGGCTCTGAATTTACTCCTATGAATTTTTTAAACTTTGCAAAATGCTGGATATCAACACGTCAATTCTTGTTTAAAAATAAAAAATATGAAAACAGAGGTCACCGAGCTCATTTCTGAGTTATCACTTAAAGCCAATATTACTAGGATGTTTCTAACAAGTTACACCATTATACTGTTGCTATGGTAACGCATTATGCCATAACTTGTTCACCAATGATTGGGCATTTCCTTCATACCACTATCGTGGTATAAATTGTAGTATCTATCCATCAAAGTGTAGGAGATGGAAATTGATGGAAACTGGTGTCAGCCACCTTACAGCCAAATTCGTTGTATTGCGCTGCGCGTTTTCGAAAAAACAAAATTGGGTTTTTCTGTTCCACCAATCATCTGAGTGGGGACGGGGTTATGCAAACCACGCAACGCGTTGTGATTGCATGGGTATTTGCATAGTCCTGCCCCCAGTCAGATGATTGGCGGAACAGAAACACCCAGCCAAAACTTGGCTGTAATTAGCGGTCTTCAGTGGTAAAAATGCTTAGTGTAAATTACCCATTAACGAGGTCGTAGCCACAGTATGGCATAATTACCGGAAAATAAAATATGTTCGTGTCAGGGTACCATGCCTTCCTTTTACTGAAATTAAGCATTACCACAACTTCTGTTTTTTCAACACTATCACACCACAACAGTTCGCTTTCTCAAAAGGACACTTTTTTACCAAAACTGTATCTTTAAATGGAAGCTGTGTATGGTGCGTTAAAATATCTTGGAAACTTCGTTGGTGCTTGAAGGCCATTTACAATCTCCAATGGTGAACCAATGAACCATCGTGCTTAAATAACCCAAGTGCTACAATAAATCACTGCACGCTCTTATTACTCTATATTCTTTGCAATAGAATACTGCACCTTTTCCTCCAGCTCGTGTTGTTTCTTCGTCAGCTCGGTTTCTCGATTAGCGGCAGCTTTTAAATACGTCTTGATATCTTTCAAAAGATTTGTCTAGACGAAAAAAAGAAGCAATAAGTAATAGTACCCTTATAACTTATAACTCGTTGTATTTCTACATCCTTAAGTCCTTTGGTTACCTTGGACTCCTTGATTTGGGTTTACAACTGGTAGACAGAGGGTCACAATGTGCTGAGTATAAGTGGCCGACTATAACTAAACAAAACATTCACTAAAAACTCAGTTATCTTAAGATAATTTCCAAATGGAAATGGAAATTATCTTAAGTCCCCTTTTCGGAGCATAATATTAGAATTCCGAAAAAGAAGGGGATAGTGTAAAAATATCTTCCTGTTACAGCACTCTTGAAGATGGAAATCCATAGGTTTCGAAGCTTCTTATATTGTCGCTCCTGCAGGATAAAGTTTCCCGAGAGTTAGAAGACGTTCTTTTAGCTACTTTTCCCCTATCGCCTCTCTGTTAGGATTAATAGCATAGACGGGTTGCCACTATCTAAAACAACGGATAAATTGAAAACAAAACAGTGTGACACGTAGATGCCCAAGGTGCTACTTCCGCTGTACCACATATTAATATAAGAATTTTCCATGCTCACGACTAATACTAAAGATGACCACTAGAGAAGCAATCAACTCCCACCTTTTTCTCTAATTCTGCCTCTAGTTTTTGCATTTTATCTTCATATATTTTAGGCAAAACCACTGATTTCCATTCTTTACTATCAAGTCCGCTCATGTTCGAATCTGCAACTTTTTGATGTAGCTGTAAAAAACAAAATACAACATTTCCTGCTTATTAAGCGATTTTAACTTCATCCAGAGTTCCAGTCGATTCGATAGAACATAAATATTTTCCAAGAATATACTCACTAAAGAAAATTTGGATCGCGTAACATAACCGCCACAAACTTCCATTCAAGTTACAGGGACCATGCCATTTTTTATACATTAAAGAACAGTAACAGGATAAGAAATCTGGCATAAATCCTGTACTCCAGATCTTATTGTTCATCAACGTAACAGTTGTGTCTACCTGTTCTAATTCTTTCACCAATTCTTCTTTTCTCTGTTCCAGATTAGCGTTTGCTGTTTTTAGTTTTTCCACTTCGTCCATTTCCTACCAAGACAAAAGCACGAGGATTGGCAAATGTTGGAAGAAATTGTGCAGAATGTAATAGCAAATTAAACAAGGCTGCCTTTTTAACCGCCACTGTTCTCAACAACCTTGTGTCTCTTTTAGGCCTGTTGTTGGCCTGTTGTTTTTAGGCCCAATTGTTTACTTAGTTGTGTTATTTCTGTTCCCAAATTAACCTTGTATGTTTGTATTTTTCAGAAAAAACCCTAATGAATCGCCATCCAAACGGGAATAGCCTGGTGATCCTAAGTAAATAAGGCAACCAGTTGCTAATACATCCCCTCCCTACCTACTGTAGTCAGTTAATATTTCCAGGGTGATTTGGCCGTGCATCACTGAACGACCGGCGAGTAGTGACGTAATCCTGATTGCAGAAAATGTGTAAAATAGTCTCATCGGAGCTGGCTACTATAAGGCCACATTGTGTATGTGTTGTCAGTGTGGATGGTTCAGTGGCCTAGTGGTTAAGGCATCCGGCCGGTAATCTGAAGACTAAAACTTGACTAGTTATCGGCTTCATTTACGAAAAATGTTCGCGTGCACAAACTACAGTTTTGCTGTCACTTGCCCGTAACGCTATTTGGGTTCGAGATACAAAAGCCAAGCAACTTTGTCCTTCAGATCTAACCATGTTACCAATGGCCTCATTACTGTAAAATTAACAGAGGTCTTGGGCTAAACCTCTCGGCTAAGATCACTCAAAGAGCACATGTTAATACCTTCTTCAGATCCTTTCGCAGTTTCTCGTTTTCAGTCATCAGTTTAGATGTATTCGCCTGAGCACTCACTCCACGCGATGACTGAGCTCCAGTCTTTTCACTGACCTTTGCTTTCTCCAACTCATGCTGGTTTGAGTAAGGAAGTTCGATCAGCTGTAATTCCTTTTTCGGGATCGGGGCGTGTGTTTGGGGAAAGAACTCGGAGGCCAGGAAAAAGAAAGGAAACAAGCAAACAGAAAACAGCAACAAAACCTAAATTTCACTTATCTCGGTGATTGGAAAACTGCACAATAAAAGAGCACGCAAATGGACTTCTCCCCTTTACTTTAAAAAAATCTTTGAATTCCAAAGGCACTTTAACCGCAACGTTGGCCGCACCCTAGGGAGAGGGGACCTGCTCCAATGTCTCACAGGTTACGCTATATAAGCGACCTTTGTGGCTAGTCTAGTTTTTAGCATACAGTCGTGTATTCTGCTAAAATAATAATCACTTTATTTAAGTCTCAAATCTTTCTAGCCGAGCACAGATGCTCTACTAATTGGGGAGACTAAATCAAATCAAATCTAAAAAAAGTAGAATGAAATCAAATTACAAGTCCGTAATCTAAGTTAAGGCATATTTTCCTCGCTTGCTTAATGACACTGTACCTTGAGCCGTTTGTTCTCCTTGATGACCTCGCCATACTGCGGTCCTCCAGCACCTACAGTTTTCTTCAACTGATCATTTTCACCCTGAAGTCTTTCCACAACTCTTCTCATGGCCGCGATTACTCGCTCCAGATCCTCCACGCTCTGTCCACCCATACCAGTCCCAAGGCTCTTCTGGTGAAACAAACGACTGACTTAGTAAACTAATGAAAGAGAAACAATGAAGCTTGGAAATACTACTCAACTGATCCAGTATGATGTTTACACGTGGGGACTTCACGCATGGATTCAGACACTTACAAGCATTATGAACGTCATCATCAGCAAAACTCTCATATAAGTGATAGGTACTATAGTGTTCTACAGAGATTTTTTCGTTTGAAATCGGTTGAGTTTCAATTGACAGTAAGACCAGTTTTTAAGACCACGTTACCTGCTTTAAACACGTGTTCCTCACAGTCCCCTCTGAAGGGTGCAGGAATGAATTGCGCTTTTTGTTTGGGGGGTGGGGGCTTACATTTGGAAAGGGTTTGTATTCAGGGCCACGCCTGCATTCGAAATTTTGCAGGTCGCACCGCACAACAACTTTGATTTTTCTTTAAGTCACTCTTTAACATGTAAACGCACAAACACAAAAGTTACGGCCATTTTATGCGGTGCAGCAAAACTAAAAGCAGTCTATTGACACGGTGGCCATCACTTTACACTTCAAATCAATTATTCAGGCAAGTAAAAACTAACGATATAATGTTTCAACGTTTCGGCGACCTCATGACGCCATTCTCGAGGAATGAAGAATACAAGCGAGTTCAACGGAGTAAGATCTTAGATTTACATTAATGGGGTTAATTTAAATAAATGCTTTGGCGCGGATCGAATCTGTTTGTACATTCAAGCGTGGTCTTTATTGTTTGATGTACAGCATTTCGTTAATTAAAAAATCAAATTTGTTCCTGCATTTTTTCAGTACTTTGAAACAACTAAGGAGATCTTCAGGGACTGCGCTCGCGTGATCATTTTCATAATGTTCCGCACAGAGGATGAAGTGCTGTTGTGGCCAACAACGCGTGCATACAGATGTCCACGAGTATAACCAACATAGCTACCTGTATGGCACAGGTTACATTGAAAACAGTGAACTAGCTGTGGTTTGGGTTCAAATTCTTGGAGGTCTTGGCCAATGTTGCGACTAACAAATACGGGTTGGATTGTGGTATGGAGCTTAGGACTAAGATCTTTCAACTGAGTCTTAACAATGTCAGCGGAATTTAAAAGGAATGATCACTCGGGTCACGTCATTTTCCACCATTACTGGCGAGGCTTGCGGTGTCTGCTGGTCAGCAACTCTCAAGTTGATAAAGGTGTTAATGGTGGAGTTGATGAGGTGTAGAGGGTACTTTAGGCGTGAAAACACAGACTTCAAACGTTCGCACTCATCCGAAAAGTAAATCCACGACGAGGATAAACGGTAAGCACGATCCAGCATGGCTGTTAATAAGGTTCGTTTGTACCGGTTGTCGACATGACTCTGGTAATGGAGAAGTAAACCGGTATTGGTAGGTTTCACGTAAACCCTGGTCTCAATTTGGGGCGCTCGATTTAAGAGCTGGGTTCCGAGAAAGGGGAGCATCCCATCCTTTTCGATCTCCATGGTAAAGTTGATAGCAGGGTGGGCGTGGTTGAGGGTATATATCGGGCATAACTGTGAGGGTATCATCGACAAATCTGCGGTAATAAGGAGGCAACTTGCCAACCACCTTCAGTTCTTCTTCCAACGATGACATAAACACGTTAGCTAGCAACGGCCTAAGGGGGGACCCCATAGCCACTCCATCGATTTGCTCGTAGAGGGCGCCATTGAATTGGAACAGCTGGTCCTTCGTAGCCACACTCAGGAGATCGACAAGGTCCTCTCTTGATATGTTTAAATCGTATGTAGAGTTAAACCAGTTGTTCTTGAAGGCTTTCTCAGCGAGGATCTCGATGGTTTCATTTAAGGGCACGTTGGTAAATAAAGATGACACATGTTATACCAAAATAGTACCAGCACTGACTCTAAGATGTTGCACTTCATTGACGAAATCAAAGATGTCGGTAATTGTAGGCTGATTCAAAGACAACGGCTTGAGTTTGCTGTCGAGCCACTTAGCTAAGGCGTAATTATAAGAGCTCGTTGCCGATAGAATAGGGCGCATAGATAAAGCGCCCCAAATTGAGACCAGGGTTTACGTGAAACCTACCAATACCGGTTTACTTCTTCATTTCCAGAGTCATGTCGACAGCCGGTACAAACGAAGCTTACTAACAACCATGCTGGATCGTGCTTACCGTTTATCCTCGTCGTGGATTTACTTTTCGGATGAGTGCGAACGTTTGAAGTCTGTGTTTTCACGCCTAAAGTACCCTCTACACCTCATCAACTCCACCATTAACACCTTTATGAACTCGAGAGTTGCTGACCAGCAGACAGTGCAGGCCTCGCCAGTAATGGTGGAAAATGACGTGACCCGAGTGATCATTCCTTTCAAGGATCAAGATTCCGCTGACATTTTTACTTGCCTGTGTATTTCTAAAGCATTATTGATAAAAATCAATTATTACGAACCAAATCAATTATCTAACTCAAACGTACCTTGCGAGCTCTTTCTCTCTTCTTGCTGGCTTCGAGTTCTGCTTTCAGAATTTCCACATACTCTTGTAAATCCTCGACCCGAGCCTGAAGCAGCAAACAAAATAAATCACCAAACGTGTCATCGCCAACTGTGTGACAAGAATCATGTAAATGGTTGTTTCTTGTGGAATCAAACGACCGCAGTTTCCCGTCATCAAACCAACATAAGCATTAATCACAAGAGTCAAAACTGTTCAAAATACCCTAACAGAAATGATAAGTAAACGGAGAAGAAATGCCAAGAAGTAGGCGGGGATTAGGGGAAGTAAGGGAGGGATGGGAGGGTGG
This sequence comes from Pachyseris speciosa, assembly GCA_016490735.1. Classification (NCBI taxonomy): domain Eukaryota; kingdom Metazoa; phylum Cnidaria; class Anthozoa; order Scleractinia; family Pachyseridae; genus Pachyseris; species Pachyseris speciosa. The sequence goes on from JAEMWC010000006.1 coordinate 2,157,134, forward strand.
TGTCAAACATCAACCCTGGAAAGCAAATATCTTTCACAGGCATTACTAAACCTTACCTTTAGTCGAGGATTTTCCTTTCTGGCTTGTTCGAAATCGAAGCGTAACTCCATATTTTCCTACAGAATTGAGAAACGTCGATGCGCTATTATTTCTTTTCAACATTAAATTCTTTTGTTCTTCAGATTGTGGCCTCGTAAAAGATCACCACCTTTTTAATTGCGTACATACTGGGGTGCATATTTTAGGAGGTTTAGCGTCGTGGAGTCTAAAAAGGACGTATTGAAGGAAAGACAATCGTTCTTTCTTTAGACTGCTTCCTCGTGATGGCCAAAAATCCATTATTGGTTCGCAACAACCAGTGATCAGCGATCAAAGAGACGTTTAGGAAATGTGACACGTAGAGTTCACTGCGGATACCTGCATACCTTGATGATTCCTCAGTTTTAAGTAGTTATAAGTAGGAACGACAAAACAAGCATAGTATAGAAATGCACACTTCTTTGTGTGTTGTCCAACAGGTGGAAAGACGAAAAATATCCACCTTGCCAGTAGATCAGCTAGAAAGATTAACCTTATATGACTCTCCTTTAGCTCCCTGGTTAGAGCAACTGACTGATTTGTTAAAAGCCATGGCTCGACTCACATTGACGATTCAAAATTCTTACACTTTTAACCTGAGCTGGCGAGATCATCCACCTAACTCACTACAATAGGGAACATTAGATCAAAGTTGCAAACTTTGCACATCTTGGTCACCAAAATTGGGCTAAGGAGTTGACCATCCAAATTTCAGGTACAAGTTCACTAGGTAAGACCACTACAATTTGCTGACCTCTTTGGCTTCCAAGAGTTGTTTCTGAAGAGATTGGCTTCTTTGATATAATTCACGATACATGTCTGCGTCGGCTTTGTCTACAGAACGCTGAAAAGAAAACAACCAAAGCAATCCGGACATCAGTTGAGAATTCCTAGATTCCTGATAATGCATCCTCCCTTCACAGAGGGGTGGTCTGCGCTCGTGTTTAACGCTTTGATCAAGAGTCACCTGTAGAGCTTATTTATCATTGCACTTCAGACTTGCGAGTGAAAGCTACCAAGGAGTACTTCTCTGCGGAGCCATTTGCTGCGCTGCACAGGATATTCTTATTTTTAAATCTGTTAGTGAATAATCAAATCAAATCAATTTATTTACGTTCGATTGCGCAGAGAGTCGTTGGCCCAATCTCCCGAGCCAAGGGCTCATGCAATAATGAATGTGGTCATTCAAAAGACACTAGGATTCAAGTAAGGACTGACTGACTTTGGAAAATATATGTTTAAATATAAAGCAGTCCAAGTTTGGGGAGCTATTCCAAAAGAGCTCAAGCTCCTTGGCAGTTTTGCTTTCAAAGAGAACTATAAATCTTTTCCCCTACAAAATCAATCATAGCTAAATTGATTACCTCTCCCTTCTTCATTTCTTTCTTCCTCTCTATTTAGTTTTGTTTTTTCCCCTTGTTAATTGTCTTCTTACTTTTATTACAAAATTCATGGCCATAATTTATTTGTTCTTTTTTTAATTCGATATTTTTTTTCTTTGTATTATCCTCTAAATAGTGCACAGATAAACTTGAAACTTGAACTATTGTGCAGCACTTTGTTCTGCTGCTGTTTATCATACTGTATAACATCGTTCAATTGTTTGAGTCTGTGTGTGTGAGTACCGAGTCTAACACTACCTGTTCAGACATGCGACCAGCAAGGTCGCTTTCCAGGCCTTCAATGTACTCAGTTAGCTGTCTGTTCCTTAGCTCCAGTGCCTCCATTTGCCTGTCATGCCCTAGAACTTTCTGCCGCCTTAACTCCTGGTTCTAAGGCAATGAAATAGGCGATACCACGATGTGAAATGACGATTTACAAGCAATATTATATTGCAAACAAGATTAAAATAATCTCACAAACACGAAAAGAAATAAACAGCAAATAAATTCATAACAAAATAAATGTAAACAAATAAATAAGTAAATAAATCCTGCATTTTCCGAGGAAATCATTCAAACAGGCAAGTTATTTGATGGATACTTGAATAGACTTGAACCCACTGTCATAGAAAGAAATCATGTCGAGTGAACGTACGTAATTGCTGAATATACCCAAACAACACGCCGTTATCAATTATTTTTTCATATGTATTATACCTCTTCTTCCAACTTGAATATGTTGTGCTTAAGGTCCTGCACAGCTTCGTTTCTGACAAGAGGTGGTCCACCGACTACTGCTTTGGCAGAGCTACAGGACACGATGTAAAGAACACGGGTGTAGGAACAATTAGTATAAACGCAGGTTAGGTAAAATCCCTTTATCGTTGATTCTCACTTTTCTCATCATCTGCCTCTTCCAAAATTTCAACGACATATACAAGGATCGAAACATCTCGATAACACTTGAGCTTTTAAGTATTTACTTCACATGAAAGTCCATGAGGTAAAGTAACGCGACTATTACGTCCAAAATGGCGCATCGGCAAAGGGCAGGATCGAAATCGATGGAACCGCCAACCTCGGAAATAAATCGCTGGCACTAAGAAAGGGTACATCCTATCTTAGTCGAACCAATCCACTTGTCTTTTTAAGAATGCTCGTCTTGCATGAATACACTGTGGATTACCAAAACAGGGATCCACAGCACAGTGGGGTAATCCCAATCATAAAAACACGTCATGCATTGCACTATTGAGTACACAGCGTGACAAACAATAACATAGACTTATGCAGAAAACCACAAGCTTTTGATACACTCGTGTATTATGTAGCTCCTAACATCTACTTTAACATTGTAAATGCATTAAACTCGTAAATATTTTATATTTTGTCACTACTGTCTACAGTCTTATTTCTATCTTTTATTTTTTATTTTTTTTTAACTCGGTATGATCGGAGGAAACGTTTTTCTCGAATTATACATTAATTAGACTTTCCCCAATTAGTGGTTTCGTACATTACTGCTATCATCCTTTGGCACTTAAATAAAGTATACAGTTCAGTTCAGTTCATCTTACACAAACACAAGTGTGTTTTATATAATAGGTCTTCTATAGGAGGTACATTGGAGAAAGATTGTATGTTAAGTTAGACCTGTAAGTTGTAGAATGACCAATCTGTATAGTTTTCCATATGATATGCATCCAGTAATGAAATAAGCTCAAATACCTCAAGGGCAAAGGCCAGAACATATGCCCTTCTGATGTCAAGATCAACGCGTGAAACATTCCAATAAGAAGACATTGGGACGAAAACAAGGAGAACAGGAGTTAACACGACTCACCTTTTTAATCTTGTATGAAGTCCGGCCTTGTCCTTCTCAGCCCTATTGACAGCCTCTCTCAACATGGCGATGGTTTTCTCCGCCTTCTCCTGCTCGCGTGTTTTCTCAGCCAGTTTTCCTCTCAGTGCCTCAACTTTTTGCTGCCATTTTTTATTATCTTCCCACCGAGCCACGCCCTCACTCACAACAGCTGCCTAGAGAACAAGGTCATAGGGTACTGTCAAAGGAATCTCTTTTCAAAGCCACATCACTATGGAAAATGTAATGAGCAGTGCTTTCCTCCCTCTTATACTTTAAAAGGTAGCAACACCTTCCCGTAGTAATGGCCATCACTCTAAGCAAAGCTATTTTCCAACCTTGGTTTGTATATGGATGGTTTCTGTTGCAGCAATTTCCTTTTTATTGATTACATTCGCGTTAAAACAATTCAATTTTCCTCCGAGGTCCTTTTAACAGGTAAAGAGTTCGTATCCTTACCCTATCTTCCTTGATGACTTCTTCGACCACAGGTTTCTCGTCACCAGGCCCATCAACTCCCTCCTCATTACTCTTCGTCTTTTGCTGCTTCAGTTTTTCTTGAAGCCCTTTAACCCTTTCTCGGAGCTTTTCCAATTCTGAGCGTTCTTGAGCATGCTGAAATTGAAGAAAGAATTTCCAGTTTAAGCCAAATAGTTGAGGTGGATAGCTAGCGATAAATATTATTACGAAACAATAGTAGCGTTTTCTTAAATAAGCGCATGAATTTGATTTATGTCCCATTTTTTCAGTCTTGCAACACGAGTTCAACTTTAGGCTGTTTCAACGGGACGATTATTATTGATACACACTCTATAACGGATTGATTAGCCTGGGTTTCAGACAAAGAATTTATTGAGCAAAACTGTAGACTTCGAGTTGTAAAAGAAAAAGAAATAAATAAATATATCAACAAACAAATAGACAAATAAATAAATAACAAATGATAACAAAAAATAACACCCCCTTAGTGTCAGTATACATTGAAGAAAGGAGCTTGGTATGTTACACAAGGGCTCAGCCTTACGAATACATAAAATAATTTAATAAGTCTCGTTTAGCGTTACCGTATTCCTTTCGGTTCTTAACTCCTGCTCCTTTTTCTCCAGCTGTTCTTGTACTCTCTCCAAATCTCTCAGTTCATTGCCAAGCTTTAACAGAGCGGAATCTTTCTTGGAAAGATCCTGGTAGAAAGGAAAAGAATAAGTACAAAACCAGAAAGAAACACTGTTATTTACACAGGGTCACCCTGCAGGTTTTATGACGAAATGACCGAGCCACAGTAAGGTATGCAAGTGTATCGCACGCTACTCTCCAGCATCACGTTGGGCCTTCCCATTGTATAATGCGAATTTATTTGATATTGCTGTAAACAAAGCTACATGCTAGCCCTTAAGGAGTTCCTTCTTGCTCTTTGTTAAATGTAACACTGTGCTGTAGACATGTTTACAAGAACGAAAGACAAGGTGATGCTAAGTCTCTTGTCTAGAGAAAGAATACAAAGGCAGAGGTCAATTTCCATACTAATAACTTTCAGCTACAACACCAGACGCTTTGACCATATCCATTATATCTCTCACTTAGTACGCGCGCTGTGATTGGCCAATTTTGCGGGCCGTATTCTACAGTACGGCCCGCTTGACTTCACTTAGGTTTCTTTTCCAAGCGCCGGATTAACCTCACTCCGTTTTCTCGGTCCGTACTGTAAGTTACGGATCCTCGTTTTTCCCATTAATTTATGGCCAGCGCGCTTCGCGCTTGGGCCATAAATCAAAGGGAAATTAAAAAACTCGATCCGTAACTTACAGTACGGATCTCGAACTCGGTTAGTAAGAGGTATGTATACACCAGTTTTGCGTTTCTAGACGGTGCGCATAGAATTGCATGAGTTGAACATTTTATTTGTACCTGCTTCATCTTATTCTTTTCTTCCACCAAAGCGACTTCTTTGTCCCTTTGTCTCTTAAGTTCTTTTTTTAACTTCTCCATTCTCTCTTGCAGCTCCTCTATACGCCCCTGAAGTCCACAATCAAACGAAATTAGACAGGTCAATAAATAACGGATTGACACGTTATAAGACAGAGCGCGGTCATTGCAGCAAAAGAAGCCACAAACTAAAGTGAGACTGGAAGCAAGAGCGAACCTGCAGTCCAGCGGTCTCTTTGTCCACGATCTGCTGCACATTAGCTTGCTGTTCTGCTTTCCTAGCGTGAGCCTGACGGCAAAAAAGGAAAATCAACCTCATGTTACGAGTGTTGTCATAAAGATGTTTATATGTGGTAACAATCTTGTACCCAGAGTCCTCAGGCTCTTTGGCCCGTAACGGCTTCCATTGTTTTACCCCAGATTTTCTGGAAAAATGGCGGTCCATTATCCCAGAGTCTCTCCAGGCGTCCACCCGCTGACCAAACAGCCCGAGGACTCTGGCTACGAGATTGATTTGGTGACAGAAAGGGAGAATTGAACATCACAGCTTTAAGGTGTGACACAAAAACCCAAGAGAACTGAATCCAAAAGATAGAAATGAACTGGGAATAGAAATCGACCGAAAAAAAACTAGTGAAAAGGAGGTTCCCTAGGGTCAGATCAAAATCAAAAGCAAGATACGTTAAGCTAAGTGTGCAACTGTTCCCTCAATACGGTCGTGAAGGTGGCAAGAGAACTGTAAAAACATCCAGTAGAAAACTTAACCAACTATATTTTCTTATTCTTTCAATGTTTCTTTGCACCATCTCTATCCCTTACTGCCTATTCAGGCTTGTGTTGCGAAGGAACTTTTTTTTATTTCAGAAATAAAAGATATACCAGCTCAACATAACTGACATCAACATGGAGTTCACCAACCTGGACGTTTTCCTCAGCTGTTGATACCATATCAGCTCTCAGCTGAAGGAGAGCGTGACTTAGCGACTGAAAAGAAAATAAGCGCAAAAAAAGACGTAGATCAGGAGTAATGTTGGTGGGCTTCCTTTCTAAAGAAAGAAGGAAGTGGGAAGTTAAAGCCGGTTTCATTCTACGATCGAAAGACGAAAGGTACATTCCCCAAATGGAACGGGTCACCAAAGCACACAGATGCGGCATTCTTCACCCCTTACGGATCGGTGTTAGATTACAGCCTGAACTAAACAAGGACAGCGATCTTCAACCAACTCCTGATCCGAAAGGATCACCTGCCTTGTAAACAGGCCCTGTGACTCATACCATTTGCTAAAGAAGCACATACTAAGAAGTGTTTTCAGCTACAGTGAACTCTCTCAATGCCAACACCCCTGCAACGCACACACCACTCTAAGGCAGACACGTGGCCCTGGACGAATTCCCCCATACTGTATTCTCTGTAACGAAACTCCCTCTAAGACGGATACCTCTCTAAGGCGGACACCTTCACCTGGCCCCGGCCAAACTTCCCCACACTGTATTCTCTGTAATGAAACTCCCTCTAAGGCGTGCACATAGAGCTGGTCCTGAAGTGTCTGCCTTAGATGGAGCTCACTGTACAACGTATTTGATCCGGGTAATTAACTTTGCTGCAAGTAAGATTTACAGAATCGGGGTACGTTTTAACAGATATCAATACATCGGCGATGCATCGCATTGTTATTTCAGAATGTCTCACATTACCTTCTGTTGTTTTTCCTTAAGAGCCAGCTGGTTGCGAAGTCTTTCCACCAAATGTTTCATGGTTTTGCTCGGGGCTCGTTGAGCTGCTTCCTTTGCTGTCTCGAGTTCATCCTTTAACACTTCAATCTGAGAGGAAAAAGCACGGCAACGTCTGTCATGTGAGACCAGCCCATACTATGAAACACCACCCAACTAGCCAGCTAGCTGTTAATTAAGTAATCATAAAGGGTCTGCTAAAACGAAAGCTCTTGGAACGTTAAGCACTCTACTAGAGGTCCTTTTCATCAGTTTTAGTCTTTCAACTTTATCAGACTGCTAGAGCATCCACTGTCACGGATACGGTTGAATGAAGTGCCTGTTCGATAGCCAAGAGGCCGAAACGTTTGGAAAAGGTACCAGAACAGAAATCCACGATATTCTCCTTAAAAGTTCCAGTCTACTTAATCATAGAACACAAACACAACTGCAACAAAGAGTGTCTTGGACACAAGTGATAAAGAGGGGGAAGGGTTAGATTTTAGCTTGGGAGCTTCAGGCTAAAGTTTAGAACTTCTGTGCTTACCCTATTGTTATATGGTTTGCTTTTTCTATAAAAAAAAATAATGGCTACGCCCCTCGTTTTTTCACACAAGCTCATTTCGAGAATGATCAAAGTTGGTTATTCAACCTTTTAATACAGCGGTGGTCAAGAAAGAGGTAATCATCAAATTCCCCGCAAGAAGCAGTTGAGAAGTTCGTGATGATGTTGCGCTGGAATTGTGGTCTCGCTCGACAGTCCATGAATACATGCGGACTGCACGTGGGATAAATATCGGTCAGGACGGAGTAAACGATGGTGTTTTACAAGGGCCGAGCTCACCTCTTTACTTTGTTCCATTATTCTATCGTCTCGTTCCATTTTGTCACTGCTGAGTTTCTTTATTTCATTTGAGTGCGCTTCTTCTTTCCTGTAATGAAGGGGAAAAGAGCAAACAAAAGTTGTGTGATCTCCTTCGTCTTCGCCTGCCGTTCTTGCAGTCCGCCTCCAAAAACCCCACCCTACCCTCAACGAAAAAAAATGAATACTCACAGCATCCCGAACCCTTCTGCACAGCACCGAAATCGGTAGCGAAACAGGCATAATAAATAGTATTTGTGTTTCTTAGAACATTACTGTTAATAACCTCGCCATTTGTTGTTTAAAATTGTTCACTTCTTCTTCATGATCCTTTTTCATTTTGCTGATTTCATTTCGCGACTTCTTGTATTTTTCTGCGGCTACAGCCAAAGCATTATCCTGCTCTGCCACCATCTCCTCCAACTCTGACAAACGTGACAGCTGGAAGAAAAAATGCACCAAATGTCCAACAATGAACCGATGGTTGATAGTCTAGATACGTTAACTTTGGAAAAAAATCCTTTCAACACAATACGAAGTGGATATGTGGAAAAGTAATGCATTTCTGTACATCATTGAACTCAACTGCATTGTTTTTCCTGTATAGTATTACCCTCCACTCAGCAAACTAATAGCATGGACAAGAACTCCCCCCCTCCCCGCCTCCATTACTTACTCTAACTGACATAGCATACGGCGACAATCTTCGAAGAGTAGACAGCAGTAGACAGTCTGCCAGTAGTCCGAGCTTAAATTCCATGCTGGACGAAAAACAAAAAATATTCTACCAACGCTATCGCATCCTCAAAACGTCAATCCTCGAAGATTCAGTTGCTTCCATGACAACGTAGACATAGCGGTCCCGTATACAAGTATAAACCGACCCTGATCTTTACCTCTCTCTTTGATGGCTTCAGATAGTTGAGACGGAGCCATCAAATTAGTGCCCACCAGAAACGACCTCACGAGGTTACGTCCTATCTTCTGCATATAATAAACCTGAATTTTAAATATGATGAACGTACTTCAATGTACGGAATATTAGACTGCTAGCATTCCATCACTTGTCGCAAGCGAGAGGGCAAAGCTAGTAAAGACTTGGTTCTCTGGCGTGCTGACTTAACGTGGTTAGCCCAGCCAACCTGTTGACTTTCACAAGAGGACATGCCAGCAGTCTACTATGACACATCTATGTTCATGATCACTTCATTCATTACAAACCTGCCTGTGGGTGGGCACTGGAGGACCTTCAGCACTCACAGAATCCTAATAAGCAGAGGACATATACAGCAGGTTAAATGGATACAAAAGAGAAAGACAATTTACCGGTAAAAATTTAATAAAGTCTAAACTGGAAAAGAGAGAAGAAAAAGGAAACAGGGGTTCGGATGGCAATGGTAGCTAGCGGAAAACAGTGGTATAAAAAATGCCGCGGGCTTACTGCTGTTCCCTTTTACTGACCATATGAAAGCTTTTCTTCCTTCGGAAGGTCTCGTCCGTCTCTAAGTGCAGTCTGTCCTGAAGTAGCTGGATTTCTGCTTTGTGTTGCTCGGATTGTGTCTTCGCCTCCTGTTGTAAAGAATTAAGAGAGTGTTGAAAAAAGCACTCTATGCATGAATCAATATGAGTCCTCCCACTGGGACCCGCACTTTCAAGGTCCGGTTTGATGTTCTACAAGTGAGCTGTGGGAGACCAGTTTCATGGAGGAATAAGACCAAGAAAAACATAAAAAGCCCTCTCTAGTTTAAATTTCTGTCCCTATATTTGAATCACTGTGACCTTTGCTCCAGATCAAACTGAAATTTGTTAGCGCACGAAGGCTATTAAAAGCGAAAGTTAATTCCACAACCTACAAAGTATCTTTGGCTTTTGTTTTTATTTGGTTCTTGTAGCCGTTGACGAGGGAAACATTCCCTTCGTTGTCACCAAGTTACAAGTTTAAGGCGGAATCCTTACCTCTCGTGCGTCTTTCAACATCTCCTGGTATTTCGCTAGCGACTCTTCTTTGCGAGCCAGCATTTGCTACAAAACAAAATAATAGTCACGAAGACTCTCAACAAATAAGGGAAACTTTTATTATTCAATCCCACCCAAGTTAAGGTTTTTTCTAAGAAAAAATGCTGAGCTGAACAAACAAATGTTGCGAACGGGGCCCATGAACATAACAGAAAATGATTAAGAGGCCCTGCTGCTTCAACCAGGTTAATCAGCATACCTGGAGACTGGAGACAGTTGCTTGTGCTACTTTAAGCGCCCGTTTAGATTCGTAGTCCTCCTCCGTTAACCCAGCTGCCTTTTTCGCTTCTGATGTGATTTCTTCACGCTCGGATAGTGGAAGACGCAGGCGAAGCTCATTGATTAACTACGAAAAAAAGAAAGAAACTGTACGCTATTTCCTGCACTCAAACTTGCTTTATAAGGTCACCACTGGGAGATGGAGTAATGTAACACAACGTGTAGGCCGGCCACGTAGCAACGGGCAAGACTGTACTCTAAGAAACATTTTTGGGAGCCCAAAACTCTTAACCTTTGAAATCCAGAGTGCCCAATATTTAAATTTCGTGTAAAAACTAAGATTTCCTTGTCGCCCAGAGGCAAAAGTTAGTCGCTAGGGACCCCCCGAGCACTGCTAGAGCACAGCCTTCACGAGAAAGTGAAAGTGAAGATTGGACTTAGTAAACATGGGGAAGAAGTTTCAGGACTTCCAAAGAATGACTCTTTAGTACACCTTTGAGTATAAACATCAAAGAAGCTTCGTATGTATACATTGTTGAGGGCAATCCTTTTCATTCTCTCCTGTCTGGAGTCAAAGCTAGAGACATCTAAAGTTGTTCTAATGTGTTAATTGAGAAACCCAAACACGGCCATTTGCGGCGGAATTTTGTCTATAGTGCAGGCTGTTGAAGGGCCTTGTAACCGTTCATATCCTGGAATAAGACATTAATGACCAGTAAAACAATGATTCAGTTTTCAAGTGCAGTTACGAGCTAAAGGCAAATGCAATTTCTAACTCAATAAACGCCAGAAAATATATATACGCTACTCCCAACATGGGTGTGGGGGAGAGGATGCTAATTTACAGCACAAGCTTATTGGATATGACGGGTTTCGGCTTGGTTAGGAAGGTATTGATAAAAGCCAAGGGCATTACCTTGTCTTTCTGAGTTAGCCTCTCTTCTGACTGCTTGAAAGCTTGATCCAACTCGCCATATTTCTGCAAGGTTGAGATACAGTTTGCGTCAGGTGCAACAAACGATATTGAAAGTGCTTTGTAATGTGTCTATAAGAATTGATAGTATATGGGGATCGCCTTTTTTTGTCGTCTACTGCAAAATAACAACTGCGTGGGAAAAAATGACAATTTTAAGTCCTCAATAGCAGGGTTAGAAAAGAATTTGCACAACTGTACTAGGGTTTAAGGGGTCCAGTGTTTGACGCAAGATCGAGCTGAAATGGCAACTAAGTGCTATCAAAGCCCATAAAATGCGTTGAAAAAATAAAACTAAAGACATCCGAACTGACTTTCTCAAGGGCAGGTTAGGAAGTATCGAAGCACAATCAATTTAACAATTTTGCGAAAACGCGTATTGAGCTCTCTGGTGTTTCTTTTCTAGGAAACCTGACATTTTTTTCATTCAAAATTGACCTAAAATCGATGGAATCAGGCTTGCTAGTAACCTCAGGACAACTGAAGAACGCACAAACGCGATGGAATTTCATTTACTTTTCATGATTTTACTCCATTGAAAGGTAACGTTTTCCTATGTCTCGTTTTTAAACAACATAATTTACACCTTTTTGAGTTGTTTGTTTTCCTCTTTAGTTCCCACGATAATCCTGATGTGCTCCTTAATCTTTCTTATCGCCAGCTCCAGTTGATTCGCAACTGGTAGAGTAGGGTCTGGGATCGAACCCGTAGCCTCCTCAAACTTGGTCGCCGCGTCTGCCAGCTGTTCTTGTTGCTTCTCAAGCTTGTCAATCGTGCGTTCAAGTTCCACCTCTCTCTGTTCCCATAGCAACTGTCGTTCCTCGTGCTCTTTAGACATCTGAACGTTTTCATCCTCTAAGTCGGAGATTGTTCGTTCGTGCACTTTCACGATATTTTCTAGGTACTTCAACTAAATTAAAACAAGGCAAACCAGTGGTTAACGCATCTTACAGTTTTAGAGTCTCAAGGCAGATTGTCGCATACAATTTCGAGCACGTGTGTTTCAACAATTACAAAGGCCTCGGAAAACATCAAATTCTCAGCCAAGAAAATAGAGTTTATCCTCAATAAGCAATGCAACAACACTGATCCAATAATAATAATAATAATAATAATAATAATAATAATAATAATAATAATAATAATAATAATAATTACCAGACTGCCTGTAGCCCCGTTTAGAATTAATGAAGTAACTAGTTGAGTTATGAGTGCCCCCGTAATTATCGAATTAATACAGACACTAGGGGTGGTCACTGCCAGAGATTTGTGACGTTCCTAGTGGTTCTTTTACGTCTCACAGAGTCAGATTAAGTGAAAGTATTGTCAGACGGGTCCTACGGTTTATCGTCCTTATCCGAGAAGATTGTAGATGTCCTTACAAACGCAACACTTATTCCTCAATTATTTTAAGACCCTGAGTGTTAGTCCGGCCGAGGATTGAACACGTGACCACCCGCACGATAGTCCAGGGGTTAATTTAATAAACCTTTTTCACTTGTAAACTACAAGTCGGACCATAGTATTTACAAGCGCAGACGAAAACGAGTTTAATAAACATCGTTACAAGTCCAGGTTACAAGTGTCCGACTTGTAATTACAGGTGTAGCGCTACACGTGCAAAAGATGGTAAGTATCCAATTTAATAAAACTTTTACTGGAGTCCGACTTGTATTGTTACAAGGGTTCAACTTGTAAATCACAAATGCAAAATACAAGGCGCATGTCACTTGTAAACATCGAGTTCGACTTCTAAAAAGGACGCGTTGTTTCTCGGTCTTCAGAAAAAACGTTAATAAACCACAGGAAACTCAGAAAATAGGCTCTGTATTCCCACTTAGTTACAAGGCAGCCCAATAATACGATTCACATTGTAGCAAACCACTGGGAAGTGGCATTTTCTTTTCCAACTCAAAATCAGACAATGGAGGACAAATGTCCTTGGGACAGTTCCAGGAATCCTTTCAAATTTGTGCCTTTTACTCTCGCCATCATTATCATGATCCAGGTCCCACCCTAACCCCCTTCCCCCTCCCCCAGGTAATGTTGAAAAGCTCTCAGCGACCATTGACACTTCTTTTGCTTGGCTAATGTCTGTCCAACGCTCCCAGTTCAACCTTGTTTGGGGGGAAGGGAGGATTGGAGTGAATTTTGCTCTTATCGCGTTGACTGTCCCAACTCCTTCAGCCCGCATTGTAGTTCAAAGTAACTGCACACAACGATAACATTATTATCTGCAGGGTAAACAGTCGCTCCGGTTCGCCAGTGTTGGGATAGGGCTAGTGCCGCTGGGTCGGGTTTAAGGGTTTCCGAGGCTAAGATGAGTTACCTCTTTCGATACGGCTTTAAGATCTGAGTTTGTACACAAAGATTTTTATTCTAGTTTTACATCATACGAGAGTTCTTTCCCTTTTGAAAACGCTTTTTCGGTTTGAGCATGAAACACAAAATGATAATGATGATAGCATTCTCATTTCTCTCCCACACCGGGCAAGTACGCTCGCAGAATAGATAGCGCCGGAGTAGCGTAGCCAGTCAGAGAACGGCATTCGTGATAGAACGGTAGTAGATTTATACTAATGGCCCACAGAACGTCTCTGAGGGTTTTGGTGCAGCCAGCTATTTATGTTCGCGCCAACGCCGTTTAATTGAGTGCAAATCGTTTCCCACGCTTCCTGTTTTGCCTTCTTTGTCAATGTCGGCAAAAATAGCGCCAAAACTTTCATTTTGTGGTCCCTCACGAGCTGGGCTAAAAGCAACTTTTTTTGTTTGGATAACGTGCTCAACGATTTTCTCATGAATATAACTGAGAACGAAGGAAGCAAAGCCGCATATATTGAAAGAACAGCAGAGATTTTGCATGTGTAAAAAATACACGTACATTCAAGTGTAGTTTATAGTTGTAAGGCTACAATTGTAATTTACACTTGTATCCTGACTCGGGATACACGTGTAAATTCCAGTGTGGAAAATTCTTTTATTAAATCCTGTATTTACAAGTCGGACTTTACATGTGTAAATTCCACGTGCAAAAACCAGTGCTCTAACAACTGAACTAACCGGTCGGCGAACCAACGAAGAGTTAAGTGCATTGTAGATATAATTTCTGAGATAACAAACTTACAATAACAAATTCTTAAACATTCATTTTAACTTTCGAGTGCGCTTTGAAAAAAGGCTGCATTACTCATCATGTTACATTAAAAAAAAAAGTTAATGCATGGGTATTGTGCGCGTGGTAACGTGATTTCTTAACCCATTTCCTCAACATCGAAAAATTAGTAATAGTAATTGGACCGAGTGGAGTACAATTCAGGGAGTAATCGCGCGAGTAATTTCAAAATCGGACGAGCGCGAAGCGCGAGGCCGATTTGAAAATACGAGCGCGATTACTCCCTGAATTGTACGACACGAGGTCCAATTACTAATTAATCGTATCTATAACAAATTTCGGAATTAAAAATTTCTTTTGGGAAGGTCTTTTGAGCGAAAACGTCTGTAGCGCTTTCCATGTTTTGAAAACTGCAGGAAACGTTTGCAAAGGAAGCCATTAAAGCGCGCGTAATTGACGTGAAAATCACGTGGGTATCCAATTACAAAAAGTTCAAATTGGATACCTGTAATTGGACACCCACGTGATCGCGCGCCGATTACGTGACAAATAGGCGCGCGGAGAACCAATCACGATCGAGAATTTTGTTATAGATACGATTAATGAATCTAATAGCACTTACTGGAGTCCAGTTCGGTCTGTTATCATACGAGTGATTTTAGCAAAATCCGCGGGAGCCCGATTTGTTTCATCACGAGTATGATTACAGACCGAATTGGAAGACACGAGGTCCTGTTACCAATTAATCGTATCTATAACAAAATTCGAGAAAGAAATAAGTTCAGCATCTGCGCTTTCTATTGCTTACGTACCTCTTCCTGCAGTCTGCTAATAGCACGGTTCAGTTTCAAGTCCTGTAACCTTATTTCTCCCATCTTCGCATGCCACTCAGTCACTTTAGCAGCTCCTTTTCCGTCTTTTAGCGTTGCCATCAGCTCGTGTAGCCCATCATGTTGAAGTTTAAGCTCAGCCAGCTTGTCCTCTGCTGCTTCACGGTCAGTCTTGGCTTTCTTCAATTCTCCTTCAAGCTTACGTTTGTCTTCATGAAGTGAACGCATGGTCTCTGCAAACTTTTCCTAAAGGTGTCAAAAAATTTTAGTTTCAATCTAGAGTTTAGGTAATAACTTACTTATTTCAGCGTATCAAAAGTGTTGGTTGTGGAATACGTGCATGTACTCACTACAGTAATTTAACTGAACTCCACTAAACTTTATAAACAGTAAAGTAATAAACCTTGGGAGCTTGTTTGTTCCAGATTGCTTTCAACCGAATTTGGATCCACACAGGCCGCTTCCATTTAATCAGAACTCGCCAACCAGACAAGCCACTGAGTTAATCAGATCCCAATGCATCAATTTGGAGTATTCATTACTCTTCATTTCTTCAAATTCCCTCTAAACTGGTGCATTCCAATTCCGCCCTTAGGAAGAAAAAGCAGAACTAGGCCTTCAAAATAGGCCATTGTCTTCACAAGCTGACCGGTCTGGATAGTTTGTTCTGACAAGTGGTAGGCGCCCACAAGTGTCCCTTAGCTCAGTAGCAGAGCCTTTGAGCATTCATTGTGTTGGGACAACCTTTGTCAGTGACTGGAAAACACACCATTCCAATATGCAGTCTGCCGTAAATCCTCTATTAAGCCCCCTCTCAAATAAGCCCCCCCCCCCCCCCTCCCCCCAATTATTCTTCACAACCAAGTTAGTACATGATAGACTGTATTAGCGGAGATCCGGCGGCCCAAGGGCCGCCAAGCGGAGCACCATACCTATAGAAACCCGTCAACTGCTTTTCTCATGGTAAAAATGGCTAGCGGTATTGCTCGTGGGCGCGTACGCACGACGACGTTGCCCAATAATTAATAATATCCTAATAATAAGAATAATCAATACATGAGTCCAACATGGCGGCCATACTCCACCTGACCAGAGCCTGACCAGCTAGTTTACAACGCAAGAACAGCGCACATCTCTGATATTGGACATCCATGTCATGGTCAATTGACACCTGTCAAAACAAGGCATCCGCTGACCAGTATTACGTGAGCATATCGCGGACTCAAGTTTAGAGCTCATCAAGGTCAGATGTTTTTTTGAAGTTGACCGCTGACCAGGTACTAGCTTTCGATTGGATCGCAGGCTCAAGCCTGATTAACTTAACCAAAACGCTTTCTCCCGTGTGGCAGCCGTGCGGCTCGAAATTTTTATGAGCAAAACATTTTCATCTTCTTCTTCTTTTAATTCGCGTATAAAGCATAACAATTAAGAACTTGTTAAAAAATCCTCCAGAAGGTGAATTTGTAAGTGCTAAAAAGCCGGGAGGCGCGAAAGACTTTTCTCAGGAACAGCTTCAAACTTGGATCGATTGTGTGGTTGAAAACAAAATGATTTAACGCTTCGAGGGCTTTGCTGTTACTTTACCGCGGCATCTTGCAGCTCACCAAGGAAACAGATCACCGGCATTAATGGGACGAACGAGTAGCTCAAACTCTTTGGAAGAAGTTCTTTCTTTGGACAAACCGTTTGCTTTTTGCGGATGCGTGTTTTTACTAAAGTGGAGGCTTGCGTATTTTCAAGTGGTAGAAACCTCTACAACACAGTAAACTGAGACACTGAGGTAAATTAAATAAATTGAAGCTTAACATTTGATTTAATCGTTTGTTCAAGAATCTCTACTCGTTATGTACGTAAAGAAGTAGTTGAATTGTTTGCTTGTTTTGTTACGTTGCTTTGCGAACGGGTGTTTTTAATCTGCTTGGCTGACTGTTTTTCGACCCGGTGCCTCGACAGCGTTAAGAAACTTTTGCCCTTATCTTATTAACAGGTAATCGCAATGAGTCCTCGTAAAATTAAGGATTAAAGCCCCGGCTAAAAGATCACACATTTTCATCCAACATCGTCAGTTGTCAAACATACCTTTTGGGTGGCTAAACGTACAAACAAAATGTTTGACGAAACACTAGACAGATTGAGTCCATAGAACGATTTTTTGCGTATTATCGCTGAAATTTTCGACGTTATGTGGTTCATTTGATTGCTTTTTACCGTTCGTGTACGATTTGCTTGTTGGAGTCGTTAAACGATCAAACATTTCTTCGTAATGCGAAATGTTGGATGAAAAGGTTTGATCTAGATCAAAATGTAATATTCCCACACCAGTGAACCATACCGAATAAACTGTAACTTGTTTAATCAATGCTCAATCACAAAAGCACATGGTCTCTGTATCGTTTTATCCTGTAAAACTACTGGAGGAGCGGTTACATAGCTGACACAAACAAGACTATTCTACACTCCCCCACTAAGATGAAAACTTGAATAACAGACAAAATCAAGCCCTTAAGAGTCTTTTGACTTCATCTTAGCTACTAAACAAAAAAAGTCACTTAGAAACATAGTCTCTCAGATATCCAGGAGGATGGCGGTTCCTCATTGGATAACGTCTCTCACTGTTCCCTTGGACATCAGCAGGTTCAGTAGTAACAGGCACCTCTGGACTCACAGCGTGGTCCTCCACAGGCTGGACAGAAGACTTTGGCTCTTCTAATTCTGATACAACTATTTCAGGGACTTCTGAAGGGATAACTGACGGATGATCACAAGATCTCTGAATCAAGTGATCCTGATGGTGTCTCCATGTTCTCCCATCTTTCAATTCAACTTCATGCGTTGTAGGGCCATTAGACTGTCTTACGACTCCAGGTACCCACTTTGAACCTTGACCAAAGTTCCTGGCATAGACCTGGTCTCCTTCCATCGCGGAACGCTCTTTAACATGTAAATCATGCCTCTGCTTCTGCGACATTTGACCACCACGTACTTTGCGACCAATCTCTGGGTAAATAAGATCCAATCTTGATTTCGGTTTTCTGCCTAGCAGTAGTTCAGCAGGTGAGACTCCAGTTGTAGTCTGAGGAGTGATTCGGTATCGGCTTAAAAGGCGTGATACTCTGGTTTCCAAACTTCCATCCTTCAACTTCTTCATTCCCTCCTTGAAGGTTTGGATAGCTCTTTCTGCAAGCCCATTTGATGAGGGATGATAGGGTGTAGTTCTGATGTGACGGATGCCGTTTTGTTTCAGGAAATCTTCAAACTCTTCGCTCACAAAGTTGCTGCCATTGTCTGTAACCACCATTTCTGGAAGTCCATGGGTTGAAAAGGCAATTCTTAACTTCTCAATGGTAGCGCTAGATGTGGAAGTGTTCATTGGAAATGCTTCTATCCACTTTGAGTGTGCATCTACTACTATGAGGAACATTTTGCCAAGAAATGGACCGGCATAGTCTAGGTGTAAGCGAACCCAAGGCTTATGCGGCCACTCCCAGGGATGCAAGGGGGCTTCAGGTGGCAACTTCCTGTTTACTTGACAGATCTCACAGTTTCGCACTTTCATTTCCAATTCGGAGTCCATCCTTGGCCACCATACGTAACTTCTAGCCAACGACTTCATACGGCATATACCAGGGTGTGTCTCATGCAACTCTTTTATCACTCTTTCTGTTGCTTTTGGGGGTACTACCACACGATTTCCCCATAGAAGACACCCATCTTGAAGACTTAATTCTTCTTTCTTGCTGAAGTATGGTTTGAGTGCTTCATCTGTGTTACTGGAAGGCCAACCATACTGTACAAACTTCATTACTTGAGAAAGTGTGGAATCAGATCTGGTTCCTGCTTGGATCTCTTTGACATCCACTGGTGTAGAATTAAGAAGCTCTATTGTCCACACAGTTTCTGCTGGTACCGGCGTCATCCGGGGCGTAACTGGTAATGGCAGTCTACTGAGGGCGTCAGCATTGCAGTGCTCCTTACCCGGTTTGTACTTGATGGTGTAATTGTATGCAGCTAGTGTCAATGCCCAACGTTGGATTCGAGCAGCTGCCATGGCGGGTATAGCCTTCTTCTCATTAAACAAGGACTCGAGAGGCTTGTGGTCCGTCTCTAATGCAAACTGTCTACCATACAAGTATTGATGAAACTTCTTAACGCCAAAGATAACTGCAAGCGCCTCTCTCTCCAGATTAGAGTAATTCCTCTCTGCGTTTGTTAAGGTTATAGATGCAAATGAAATGGGATGCTCTGAACCATCTTCCATCTTGTGCGAAAGAACCGCTCCCAAACCATATTGGGAAGCATCGCATGCCAAAGTCAATTCCTTTTTGTCATCGTAGTGGACCAATAGCTTTGAAGACTTGAGAAATGACTTTATACCATCCTTGCTCACTTGGTGACCCGGTAAGTTACTTGAGATTCCATGAATACGCACTTCCCTTTCTTCAATCGCAATCCAGCTTCTGCAAGACGTTTCAACACTTCCTCCAGGTTTCTTAAATGATCATCGTCGTTGGTACCCGACGCCAATATGTCGTCTACCCGGACAATCACATACGGAATGTTCTGCAAGAGATTTTCCATGTTGCGTTGGAAGATACCAGGGGCAGACGAGACTCCATAAGGTAGGTGATTGTATTGAAACAGCCCTTTGTGTGTGTTGATGGTGGTGTACTGTTTAGACCAGCTGTAGCTGTTAATAGGCTTGACTCATGTCCAGCTTTGTAAATTTCTCTCCACCACCTAGGGTAGCTAGCAAATCCTCCACCAATGGGATGGGGTAATTATCCACCTTTGAAACTTGATTGACAGTTGTCTTATTATCACCATAGATCCGAATGGAGTTGTCTGATTTCAGGATTGGCACAATAGGGGCTGCCCATTCAGAGAATTGTACAGATTCAATTGTTCCTTCTTCCTGTAATCTCTTGAGTTCTTCTTCGATCTTCCCCTTCATGGCGTATGGCACTGGCCGTGCTTTGTAGAATTTTGGCACTGCACCTGCCTCCACATGAATCTTGGCCTTTGGTCCCGTGAAAGTTCCTGAGCCTTCTTCAAACACTTCTGAGTACTGAGTGATCAATGTCTTGAGTTTAGATTCAGCCTGATTTCCATCAGCCTCCACTTTGCTTGCACTGTTTGCTTGCACTGTTCCTTGTTTAAACGGTTGACTGGTGATTCCTTGGGCTTCTCCACCGGGTTGTCTTGCTGTATATCGCGCGTGTTTTTGTCGGCTATTTCCATAGCTGTAGCTAATTCCAGTGCTTTCTTGAAATCCAATCGGCTTTCGGCCAACAGTCGACGTTGAATCCTTTCATCATTCACCCCACAAACCAAACGATCTCGGATCATATCTTCCAATTGATCACGAAAGTCGCAATGTTCCGAAAGACTTCGCAATTCAGCGACATATTGCTGGATGGTTTCCTTCGGTTGTCGAAGGCGGCTGTTGAATTTAAAGCGGTAAACAATAGTCGACGGTCGCGGGTTTAAATGGTTCTTCACAATGTTTACAAGCTCAGCGAAGTTTTTGTCGGTTGGTTTCCCTGGCGATACTAAATTCCTGATTAGCTTGTACGTTTTCGCTCCACACGAGCTGAGTAACACCGCTCGTTTCTTCCCAGCATCGGTAATTTCGTTTGCCGTAAAATAATGCTCCAGACGTTCTGTGTACTCTATCCAATTGTCGTTTTCCTGGAATTCCTCCACTTTACCGATTAAAGCCATCCCATCCTCGTCGCCAAAATGTAATATTCCCACACCAGTGAACCATACCGAATAAACTGTAACTTGTTTAATCAATGCAAGACTATTCTACACAAACATGGAAAGCCATTTAATGCACTATTGAGAGAGGTGGCTAAACCTTCAAACATGCTTGTCCAAAGATGTTGAATGAAAATATTTGATCGTTCTTTGATTGCTAAACTTGTTTTCGAACAAACACACGCTTCGACTGTATTGTTTTCTTGTAATGTTTTGAGGTTTTTGAACCGCAGTCAATTCCTGTTGACTGCTCTAAATATAAAATATTGGCGCAAGGAAAGCCATGCGGTGTTGCTCAATACTAGTAAAAATAATAATAATCGTGGAGCTCCGCTTTTAGGCTCGGCTAAATCTATATATTAGTAATTAATAACGACTGTAACACTTCATGTGGACTGATCCGGCATGATTTATTCGCGTGCTGAAAGTTTGGGTTTGCACAGCTGCATGACCTCCACCTTCATGTGCTTGAGCTTTTCCACTTTGCGTTCCAGTTCTTTATGGAGAATTGCTACCATCTTCTGGTTGTTTGAAAAAGCAAGGTTTGGACAAGTGAATATAAATGTTGAAAATAATTTTTACAACACGTATAATATCACTCAAATCTCCATATTAGACAGTCATTGCCCTGGTGCAACACCGGAAGTAGGGAAGCGTAACTCTAGTCTGTTTCTTCCTCCTTTTTTGATAACGGTAATACGTTTCACTAGCAATTAACCCCCCCGCCTCCACCTCAAAAGTGCTTAAAATAAATAAGCTCCCCGGGGGGGCTTAAGGTGGGACTTAAGATGAATTGGAGTGAAATTTTAAGGAGTTTAAAGAAGGGATTAAATGTACAAAAATGTTTTCAAACACCACCAGACAGTTGACACCCCAAAGGGGCACTGAAGGTTGCTGGGGAACTGTTTTGGTGTCCATCTACTAATTTTCCACTTCAAATTAGAATTTTAAACCTTCATTAAATCTTCAACATTCCCATTTCCCTAAATTTAACAAATCCTTTGAGAAAAATTATCTCTTCCCAAATATGCGCAAAAATCACCAAAGAAATTCACAAAATATCCCACAATACAGCTTCCAGGGTAAAGCATAGGGATTTTGGATTGCTTGAAACGCGAACGAGATATCAACGGCAAATCCATGTCAAGCGATGCAAAACGGTGTTTAGGTTAAGTACCCCCTCAATAGAGGACTTAAGGTATTTGCAATTCTTAGACAATTCTCCTCGATCCATTCTGGAGACTGGCATCGTTTTCCCTTTTTTGAGCAATTTAGTAACAAACGAAAAACAATGACAAGCAATGACCTGCTTCATGAGTGGCAAAGCTCCACTGTATTGCCTACGCAGATCCTGGATTGTTCTTTTCAGAAACTTTGCCTTGTTCCTTGCCTCCATCTTGGCATGATAAAGAGCCTGGTCCTTTTCATCGATCTTCTGTTCCAGCCGCAAGACGTGTGCTTCTTGTTTTGAGAGTTTCTGTGTTGCAGCCTCCAGCTTCCGCACAGCTGTGCCCTCACTGACTTGTAGTGCGACGATATGATGATGTAGTTTACCTGAAAATCACATCGCATGTTCGTAGATATAAGTACTTTTTTTTCATTTTCGTGTAAAACGTCGGACCAAGAGACTCACGGCTAAATGTATTTGCTGGCATGCATTCCCACAACATATTTTTGTGATTGACTTACGAGCCACTTACGGTTGTTCACAACGAAAGACGTCGTAAAAAGTAAGGGCCCATTGTGAGGCCAAACAGACGATGATTTTTATCTCAATTATGTCCTAAAACAACAGCCAAGATAAATTTTTCTGTGACTGAAGAAGCCCCATCACGTAAGGGACAGAATGTCCATTCTTGGGTTCAATATTACCTTCCCACCACCATTTCAATAGCTAGTACACGAATACCCGACAATTCAAGAAGAAACTAGAACTATAAGGCAGCCACCTCTGTGCGAAGAACATACACAAACGCCTGACCTATAATCGTCTTGTCGTCACTCTCCATCTGCATGTCATACAGCTGTTTCCTTAGTGACGTCAGCTCTCTGTCTTGAGACTCCTGTTGCGCTTTGATGGCTTCAGTCTGGTGTGACGCCACTTCCGCTACTTCCTTCAGCCGTGACACTTCCACCTTCAGCTTTGTCTCGGACTCCTCCAGGGACTGCACACGGTGCACCACAGATTCGTGAGTTTCTCGCGTGACAGAATCTAAAAGTGCAACACAAGCACCCTAATTACTCACAATTTTCACCACACCACAATTTCTTGCAGGAGTTCGCACACTCTTGTAGTTTTTTTAAAAGGATACTCAGGGCTCCTATTGATAGCAAGTCAGCTTGTATGAGCTGTCTGACAGGGCCACCCCAAGTTAAATGAATTTCAGAGCTGCATGACGACATGAAGTAAAAATGTCAGAACTTACTGGAGAGATCTTCCCGAAGTTGCCTTTCTATTCTCTGTGATTCAAGGTTAAGTTTGCTAATCTGCAGAATAAAAGATAACAATGGTCTGCTTAAACTTTTAAAATTTGCTTGTCTTGGCAGTCATCATAATCATTCCTGCCCACTCCAGTATAAGATCATAGGACCAAGGAGCCTTGTGACTGTTTTACGACTGCTTTCCGTGACCAGCTTATAGCGCCCCCGGACCCCCCTAGTTGACTCACGCTAACGCGTTCGAAGCGAGGCCCCCCAGTTGCAAACTTGCTGTGCGGACCCTGTATGTTCACCTTGAATGTACCGCCATTGCCGGCAAATGTAACCTGAAAGAAAAGGAACTATGCCCTTCGCATCCTTTTTCTTCCAGAGTTAAAGGGGCTACAGTATGTCGCGAGTGATTGGTATGAATTTAACAAGCCACAGGAGATGTTTGTACTGATGGAAGAACGCTACAGATTTGTTCAAAACTACTCTCCTAGTGCAGTGTAAAAACTAAATAAGACTCCTTGCCTACAGATGGTCAGGATGGAAAAGGATTGCAACTTGAAAAAAAGTGGGCCACTGTTTTTCAAGTTTCATCTCTCCTGTATTGAGAAGAACCATCACGAACCGATTATGCGTTGGTCTTCTTTAAACAAAATAACTTTTTGTCTTTTTTTAGATCTAAGACCAATTTGTGTATCAAAATGTCTTTAATTAACCCGAATTTTGCAACAAAGACCGAAAATAACCGTGTCATAGCCCCTTTAACACTAACATCGGTTGGCTACCAAGCAAGGAGGGCTGTTTGTAAAGAAACTGTGATCTGTGTCGACGACGAATTTGGTTTTACCAACAGAGTTGATAAGGTAAATTGGCCACCCTGCAGAGATTTGAGTAGTATCAACTCTATTGATAAAGCCAAATTGGCTCTTAAGCAACCAGGTCAAAATCTCAAAAAGAACATACCTCCGCAAATTTCTGTTCTAACTCCACATTCCTTTCCTCCAGCTCTTTCAGCAGCGACTGAAGCTGGTCATACTTCCGAGTAGCATGATCTGCGCGTTCACGTTCATTCAGCTCCTGTTCATTTTGAGATTTATAATAATTAGACACTAAAGCAATTTTAACTTTAGTTTTACTACTCATTGTCAAATTACGTAATTCAGCCGTGAGGCTGTGAAGTAATTTAATAATATCTTATCTTATCTTATCTTATTTTACCTTAAATTGCTTCAAATACATGCACCTGTTGAATGTCAACTCTCAAGATGACTCCCATCTTCTTACTGACAAAAACATCGGTTGTTTGGCATTTTTAAAAGCAAATTTTACCTTCATTTCTAGCGTGGCGAGCTTTCTTGATATTCTGTCAATCTCTTCCTGGCGCACGCTGCTGGTATCCGCTCCACCCTGTCCTCCCTCTGAACAAAAACAACGAAGACACCAGTTGGTAAGATAACCGAATATGACAAAGTTTCATTTGCCCAGATTTGCTCGAGACAAAGTGAGTTGTCTTTATAGTAACGTGTTGAATACCAAATGTTTCTCATTTCATGATCGGACTGAAACCTACCATCTCGCTTTCAGTATTAATGTTCTCCAAAGAGGATTCTTGAACTGTCCATAATAAAAACCACTTCGAGTATTTCGTTCATTCTTTACCCATCCACGTCATAAATAAGGGGTTTTATTATATGACTGGCTCTTTCAGCGGTCAAGATTAATCAATTCTCCTGCTGTGATTGGCTACCCGCGAGGTCAAGATGGAGCCATCTTGACCGCTCGGGATAGCCCGTTCGTCCCGCGTTTTACTGTCTTTTAATAGCGTCCTTTGGGTTAATAAATCATTTATTGACCAAGCTTGTTCGGTCAAGATGGCGGGATATTGGCCTCGTTCTTTTTTTTGCGTGTTTATTGACCTCGACTTCGTCTCGGTACATAAACGCGCAAAAAAAGAACTTGGCCAATATCCCGCCATCTTGACCTCACGATTGGCCAATAATCCATATTTATTAGGGTATCTAGGAAATCAAACAACTGCTTCAACTACTACTTTGTCGGCAAAAAGCATGTTTCAATTTTACCACTCATGTTCGAAAGGTTCATATTCCAAGCACCTTTTGACAAAAGGTCATTCATCATCTGCTCCAAGCTGTGGTTTCGTTCTTTCAGTGACGTCATCTCTTTCTTAAGCTCAGTCTCTCTCTCTTCCAAAGCCTTATTGTCAGCCTAGCGGATAAAAAGAGTTTTACTAGTGAATAAAGTAAAAGGCAAGTGCTAACAAGAATACCAACATATTCTCTTCCCTGCTGGTTAAAAACTAAACAGAACAGAACTCTAGTTTTAAAGCTTACCTCTAGATTGTCCACTATGGCTGACCGTGCCACCAAGCTATTCTCCCTTTGTATAATGTCCCGGTACTTGGCTGTGAGTTCGTTGTACTGTTTGTTAGCTGCTTCAAGTTCTGATGCTGGAACACTGTCATCCAGCGCCTTCTGCAGGACGCTTATTTTGTATGTTGAAGTTTCCTAATAAGATACAATTGAAAACGACACTTACTGCCAACTGGATAACTAACAGTGTTCAGCAGGCTGATTTAATAAGCCATTTCCGAATTACCTTTGACCTCTTTCTCAGAGCGAGGCTGGTGCTCAACCATTCATATGAAAATGAGTTTAATCTTCTTAATTTTCATATTTAATGATGAGCAGGACTAGCTTTGAAAAAGAGGCCAAAGGCAATTCGGAAATGGCCTATTTTTTTTATTACATGCTGCCGGGCAAAAGATGTCAAATTTTCTCCTCTACCAATGATCAAGCATGTAATATCTCTCTAACTGCAACAAAACAACAAGGCCCGGGATCAGTTTTTGAAACCTTCCAAAGACGTTTCGGAAGCGAAAATTATTTTCAAGTTCATGTTCTATTGATTGTTGGTAGCTTTTCACAGTCGAAAGAGTTATTACAGCCAACTGGATAAGTAACAGTGTTCAGCACGCTGTTTTAATAAGCCATTTCCGGAGTTTGAGGAATCTTGTAAAATTGAACCCCTAGTCCTTCAAGCTGGTAATGAACATTGTGCCCGCAAGGTTTCCATAAATTTTGAGAATCGTGCACCCATTGCACTACCTTCAAAGAAAACGAACTGAAGCCTCGGATCATCAAAGTCTTCTTAAGGAGCGAGTCTGCACAACAAATTTCACCAAAGTACCAACGAAAAGAAAATTATGTCAAAAATTACGTCAAACCTCGATGAACTTGAACTTTCGTAAACTCAAACTGTTTTAGTTTTCGAGATTTTAGTGCATGAGAAAGATCCATGGAAATAACCATGTACAGTAACTTCCTATGCGAGGCAGCGAGTTCGCGTGGTGGTACAGTATACACATTGGACGTCAACTCAATAACATTGAAAAGTTCTGTCAAAGCATACGAATTTCATACTTTGTGCCTTTGTAAATAACCCAATCGTTCGGTAATGGCTGTCTCCATAGCAACCACGTCATTCCGGTACTTCTTGTTTTCTTTCCTAAGAGCGGCCTCTACTTCCTGCATGGCGGTGTATCTCCGGGAGAGCGACTTCTCGTTCACTCTCAGAACTGTTATTTTTCTTGTCATCTCACCAAGTCTCTTATTTTGCTTATCTTCATCTTTGTCAAGCGTATCAAGTAATCTCTGTAGGAGAAAGTAAGAACTAACTGAAATCACTCTCTCTCTCTCTCTGAATAACATAGTGGAAAAACGTGGACGTAAAACAAGCAGAAAGTATTGACTTCACATAATAAAAGAATCTCTAGACTGACGTTAAAAGAAATCCACCATGTCCTCGACACCCCCTCCCCCTGTCCTTAGACTGGCAAACAGACTATGAAAGAGAAAAATTAACAACAGCTGGAGTATTTTAGCTGTACCTCGAACTCCAGGAGCCTGATTTTATCATGTTCCCTGGCCAACGCTGTTGAAGCCTTTTCTTCTTCAATTGCTCTCTTCTCTTCTTCCCACTTCTCTTTTCCTTTCAGAAAGTCAGCGTATAGCAGCCCCTAAAGTTAAAAAGGTGAAGTTGTAATGAACAGCACCAAAAAAAGACACTAGGGTGCAACAAGAGGTTGTCTCCACACCCTGTAAGGGGGGGGGGGGGGGTTGCTGATTTTTGTTGTGTTCGTAAATTTTACTCGTTAGCCAAAATAAACGATTGTGGCAACGGACTACCGTCTAGAACCTGCTTCAAGCTGTAAAACTGATGCTCTCTACGATTTGATTTATGGTGTACCAATCGGGAGCATGTCTCCATGGGGGATGATTGTCAAGGTGTGGTAGCCTGGTGGACAACCAAGTACTCTGGGACAATGATAGCGGCCTCTCTTGTCTTACAATTATATGTATGACGTTAACCTGTCAGTACCAGGTGACTAAAAAAGTGTAAACAGTTAAATGTAGACGTTCAAGCTACCTGACCTCTAAGCCAACATGTGTTAAAATAAACTAAAAAAACTTGAAAAGCACATGTTACCTTTTGGTGAAGAATCACCGAAAACTTCCGTTTGAACAAGCCAAGGTCCTTTTCCATCTTCTCCAGCAATTTTTCCTTGAGCGATATTTCCTTTAATATAAATGGCATTCCATAAGTGGTGGGTGTTGGGAAGAGATGATAACACAGGGTTTAAAATTGGCCTACGAGGGCCAAGTAGCCTCTCCCCTTTGAAGATTCTGGAGAGCCTTCTTTCACAAAAAAAGGCCCAGAATATTTGAATTTCATCCAGCGTTTTCATCGTGGATGAGATAAAAAGCAATATATGTATGTTACGTTAGCAGGGATGCAATTCTTTGCCGAAGCTGCTTAATTGCTAACTCTTTTTGCAATTGAGCGATAACGTTTCGGGAGGAAATTAGTGCGTGCCTGTTAACAAGCAGGTCCAAATTTTCTGCGCCAGTACATTTTCATGAAGGACAATTCGGTTACACCACAGCCTTGAAACAAACCCTGAGAAGGCCCTTCTTACTTTATTCAGTGTATTTACTACACTGCTAAAATTGAATCGCAAAAATGAATAATAATGCAAACGTACAAGGAATTCTTAACTCATCGAATAGTGCAACAAATTATGCAACTCAAACACAACCACTAAACAAGTTCAATGCAGCCAAAAGCAGAAGCAAGCTTCCTTCTTTCAGTTCCTACAAGACGTCTTTTGCGGCTAATTACTGTACAACAAAAAGACGATCTCTCAACATGGTGTTGAGTTCACGTTTATATTATTTCACATGGTTGCTACTCCAGAAAAGTCCTTATATCATGCCCCTGTAATTGTGATTTTTTTGGAAAGAAGAGGGATTCTTTTGAAAACCAAGCTCTCCAAGCAAGGGTCAAAGAGTTAGCTTGACACGCTGGAGGCTCATATTTTGGGACGACAACAACAGCACATAAAACTTAAACAAGAAATAATAAGAAGAGTTTTCATTGTCTTCTAACCTGAAGTACTTGTATGAGATGCTCATTGAGGCTGGCAATGATCTCTGTTGATGAAGGTGTCATTCCTTGCGGCAGGGGCAGAGGCTGTAGCTTCACCGCTCCCTCGCCTAACATGTAACAACAAACAGGAATTACTTTTAATTGTTTCCATAAATCCACAATCACACATAACAGGAAGTAAAATGCCATGAATCTTACCGATCTCTTTTAAGACTTGCACTTCTTTTTCAAGATCCTCAATCTTGTAAAAGGTAAAGATAAAAAGTAAGATCATAGGAACCATAACAAAACGTTCTTGATAGTAGGAAACAAATTATAGATTGGAAGAAAAACACATCACTTTTTTTTTTTCGAAGCATGTTTCGGACGCGTCAATAGCCATCGTCGCAAATTTTTTAACTTGTTTCGTAGCTGACAATAGGACGGTTTATACGAGAGAAAATGTGCCGCGGCTTACTCTGGCCGCGGCTTACACAATACGCGAAAGGAACTACTTATACGAGTAAAACTCCTAGGCCAGGATAAGCCGCAGCTTGAGAAAGCCGTAAACGTAGATTTAGTACCATTTATACGGGATGTTCGCGTCTTATGTAAGCCGTGGCCAGAGTAAGTCTCGGCTTATTTTCTCTAGTATAAACGGACCTAATGGTTGTTGTAGCGGCCAAAACATGACTTCCAAACGTGTTGAGTTTTTCACGCCTTCAAATAACCATTAAAAACAGCTTCAAGTCCGTTAAAGTCACTTCAAGCTTTACAAAAGATCCTCTCACCTTGGTGTTCTTCCTCTCTACCTGCATGATAGCCTTTGCTGTTTCTTCTCTTGCATTATGCAGCTCATGACGCAACTCCTCATTTCTTCCACTCAACTGCTCAATCTATGGATGAATTTCATTTTGAACATTTTTATTGAACTATTCGTTTGCTCTCCCAAAACATTCTTCCTCCTTCATTTCACTACTTTGTTCTTTGTAAGCGAATCCGTACCTGAGCTTTTAATTGCAGGGTGGTATCATACTGGCCAACGGCATTTCTGGATTCAATCATCTGCGAAGAACGAGTCAAATAAGTAATCTAAAAATGATTCTAAAATCTTAAAATGTTTAAAGGCCGAAAGAGGTACCAAACTTACAGCCATCAGCTTTTCCAACGCTGGGACCTTAACAAGTTTACTCCCTTCTGCATCTACGAAGTAACAACGTTTACTAAGCAACAGGCAAACATTTGAAAACGAACAGCAAGAAGAACTTGAGAACAGTAAGTATTCCTCAACCAAAGAATAATGCAATAAGAAAGTGGAGGCAAGAATGGGATTAAATCATTGTTGTTCTATTTATAATCATCGTCGTCGTCATCATCATCATCATAATCATCATCATCACCATCATCACCATCATCATCATTATCACCATCAGCGCCATCTTTCCTTTCAATTTCTCTACACTGTATGACTGGCACGACTACATTAGCCACCGCTACCGGTGGGCGAGTCCACATCCACTAACAGTCCTGGATGAAGTCGAAAGAGAAGATGAGCCATGTTCGGAAGGTTATGTGTTCACTTCACATTAGCGGCTCAGATGTGCCTTTGCCAGATGCTCAACACAAGGTGGCTACTTTATCAATTTTAAACGTAGAGGTCAATTGTAAAAAAGGTTTGGTGCTAGTTTGCTGCCACGTCAACAGCATCATTGGCAATCAGTCATAAAAAAGGAAAAGAAAAACGGATGGCAGAAACTAAAAAAAAAAAGAAAAAAAAAAAGAAACTAAATACTAAATTCCGTAAATCTGCCTTTTGCTGGACAACTTAGTTAGGGATTCATATCATTTCTAATACGTGTGTTGACTGGGTGGGTTTGACATCATATGAGATTAATAAAATCATCCTGACAACATAGTTACCAAATTCAAGACTACATCTTATATGTACTTATTGACTGAGTGGGAGGGCCGGACGGGAAAATATTTGGCTCGAGGTCATGCCGTACGGACCGAGCGCAGTGTTTTATCATATGGCCTCTTTAGACAAACAGCATCCTTATATTTCTGTGTTTTAACAAACCTTGCTGGGCAGATTCCCTCAACTGTGCTAAAATCTCTCTCAATCCTACTTCCATCTGCTTGTTCTCATCTTTGAGCTCCTACAGAAAAAAGAGCCAACATCACAATGGTGTTCAAAGGAAACAAATGCTATTTTTGATGCACAGTTTTAATCTGTAAATAACACAAAATTATTCACTTCTGACCAATCACGCGCAACAATGTTTATTGCATGTATTAAATAACAAGCCTTATTTGGGAGCAATTAATAAAGTACAGCCTAGTTACCTATTCCTTAGTAGATCGTAAGTTGACGACTATGACTTTTGCAAAGCACATTATAGTGAGAAATACACTTTTAAAAACGGGCAAAATACATTGTTTTACAATTAACAAGCCTCAAGAGTTCCCGAACAAACCTGTTTATGTTTACGAAAAGGTCATGGACACATTGAGCAGCCAGAGAGCGTTTAGCGTTTAAGTAAGAAAAGAAGTAAGGACTAAACTACACTGACTGATAGGCTTTCCTATGTGATGCTTATTTACCTTGTTTTCAGATTCAATTTTTTTCATGTCTGACTTGAATTTTTCAAGTTGTTGCTCATTCTTTTCCACCTCTCCTTCAAGCCTCTTGTTCTAAAAAAAATCAATCATACAACAAATTCAAATAAAGCGTTTAAAACATTTCTTATTAAGAAGCCTTTTAGACTGTTGCTCACAAAGAGAACTATATTGGAACAATCATTTCTGGGAAAAAACTGTGAAGCTCTTTCTCACACTAGAGAAGTTTGAAACCATTGCCAAGAAACTTCCTTTCAAAACATTCCTTAAGTAAAAACATTTGACCCATTCCTCAGAATAAACATGTTCCAAACTTTACTTTGGCAGAAACCTTTCAAATTACTCGTGTAAATATAACTTCTTCTCAAAATGAACGATAATTTTCTGACTCAAGCACATTAAAAAAAACACACAAATGAGTTACGAATCTTTCCTCTCTAGGTTAAAAGATATTTTCATTTATATTAAAAATACTATTGCACACTAAATGCACTTAAAACGTACCGTGGCCTTAGTGACTTCAATGTCAGAATCGGCAACAGGAAGTAGTCTCCTAGGAGAGGAGACAACCTCTTCTTCTTCAGCCATGATCAAGTCTTCTGCAGTGATCCCTAACTCTACAGCTCTGAAGTAAAACAGCAATATTGCATAAGATGTTAACATTTCAGCAACTTCAAACTACCATACCTAATGGTCTTCGTTTTCCCATACGATCGGCTGTTAAGCATCCATACTTCCAGAATATCAATTCATCATCCCCACTGATGTTGTGAGAGTGAACTCTTCAAAGTATGGCCTCCTTTATTAAATAAATTCACTTTACCTGGCACCTCGGTGCAGTGCTTGTTTTCTGAGCTGTCTCTTGAGCTGCAACCGTTCTTCCTCCAATCTTTCAACCTAAAAAGTGGCATTGACAATGATTCGTGTCTGGAAATGCTCAATTGCGAAAGCCATTTATTTCAAAGGGTGACAATCCAGTCACTTCATCTCACAGCTTAGTTCTACAAAAGAATCTTCCACACTGCTGGAGATCTGGAAAGCAGATTCTACTGGTTCCGAGTCACATCACCTGGTAAGCACCAAAACCTAAGACATAAACCCTGGTGTCCTTCGGCAGTATCAAACAAACTGATACATCTTTTAGACAAAGATTTAGAACACTTGGACTCAATCAACATGCTTGAAATGACAACAGTAAGGAGCATGTTTCTTTTCCTAGTTAAAGGCACTACAGAATGCTTGCAAGGAGTTCCAACATTATCGCTTGACACTTTAGAAAGGTAATGACCTCAATTTCATCTTAGTATTAAAACAATCAAACATTAGTAACAAGTTTAGCTTTACCTCTTTTGTTAGTGCTCTGTTCAATGCCACAGCTTGCTCTGCTTTCACTTTCTTCTTGTGACGGACATCTTCGATGTCCAGCTTCTCCTTTGGATCCATACCCAGTCGCTCACGTAGCTCCTCATTCTCCATCTCAGCATCGTTTACTTCAATCTCTAAATTATTCACTTGGCTTGTTAGATCTTCAATATTTCTGAAGCGGAACAACGGTAAAAATAAATCCATCATCCATAAGCATTAACCGGCGTCTACCAACCTGAGTTCAAAAGCAACCGCGGAGGTTCAAAAGAGACAATTTCTTACTGATCTCTGATGCGAATCTGAGCCTTGCAGTCCTTAATTTCTTGTACTGCTTCACTTAACCCATATTCTCCCTGGAAAAAAAATTGAGATCTGCATCAAAGCATTGTAAGATGAGATGTGGGCCTTCCGTTGGTTTAACTGAAAACATGTCATGTATTGACTTTGCTATCCTTAAAGCCAATGTAAACTGGCTGTAAAGTTCTTGTCTCTGGTTGTCTCGTCATCAATTTATTGAATAGCATGGTATAACATAAATTACATGTAGTAGAGATATTATTTGATCTTTAGCGCTGTAGCTAGTCCACGACAACATTAGAGTCACGGAAACAGACCTTGGACTATGCAGTTACACTCATCTCAGAACAGTATTGCACGATTACAGTCACATGTGGAACATTATCACGTACAAATGCCTTTTATGATATTCTTACCCTTTCGTACTGCATCATTCGAGCCAACAAATCATTCAACTGTCTGTCTTTCACAGCTGCCGCATTTTCTGCCTGTGAACAAGAAAGAGTGACTCTTAAAGTAAGCCCAAACAGAACAGGAAAGATAACAATTAATTTTAAGACAAGTGAAAATAGAAAATATCTCTCAGATATCTATCACTAAGTCAGTTAACCCTTTTCCTGATGATCCAGGAAACATTGACATTCGTTCAACAAAAGTTGGACAAATGTTGGCCAAATGATGGACGCAAAAACAAAGTTGTGCGGAGGCCGTTCAAACGGTTCCAACATTGCGCCAACAAAGGAACCAACACTTTGAGAAAATTGATTGCCAGGAACTAAGAACTAGAAATGATAGACGTCATATTCAGTTTTGTGGCCTGATGGGAGCAAGCGTGTGTTCTACAATTGTTGAACAGAGTGTTCAAACGTTTCAACACTATTCAACATTTTCGAGAACAAAGGAAAAGTGAAATCGATGTTGAATGAAAGTTTAAACCGATTTAAATTTGATTCAACACGCTTTCAACAAGCTTTCAACATTTTTGTAATTTATTAATCATTGCCAAGTTCATTGTGTGTGGCAAATAAAAAAATAAATAAATAAACAAAAATTGGACGACCTGTTCAAAGGAATTAACCCGACATTTGGTTGGCAACAAAGTGTTGAACGCATGTTGAAACCGTTTAAACGGACCTTCTTGCGTTACCGGGCGATTCCAGTGGAGAATAAATCCCGAAGTGCAAAATAATGTTACACTACTTTCAAGTAACAATTTGGTTCCTCCTGGATGTGGTGTCGTGGTCTTAAGGGAAGTAGCTTTAGGTTGATTAGATGCGAAAGTAAGGTGAGACATTGGAAGTCGAGAAGAACTGATTTGCGATTAGATTAGATTAGAGTATTCGAGTGTAGACGTTGGAAACAAAGACCGATACGATGTGAGATTCACTAGCCTTTATTCAGGACTCTACATTTGACACCTTAGGAAGGCGTAAGGCTAGCTGACCCTTACCATTGTCATTCTGTCTTTGACCTGGAGAGTCTCAAGTTGTTCTTTTTGCAATGTACTGTTGAGTTCTTTGATTCTCTTCTGCTGGTATGCTGACGGAACGCCTACAAACCAAAGCAAGTCTCAAAATCAATCATTGACATTAACAAGAGCAGCACGTCTTGATTGCAACAAACACAAGTATTATTACTCCTCCCTTGGATGGAGGGCCAGAGAGAAAGTTGCTTCTCCAAGACTTTCCTCAGGATTCCTTTCATGTCTAATGTCGTGTCATACGACATCGATTCACATTCGAGTTTCACAACTGGCGACTTTCCCCTACACAGCCAACACTTGGTTTTCACGATCAGGCAACACCAAAGCATGGATATGCCATGCAATATGTTTCTTTCCCAATGGTTTCATCTTACCCGGTGTAAAACAGTCCCCACTGGTTAAAAGAGCGGATAACGTTATCCAACGGATTACACACTCTATTATTCAACACATGGTGACAACGTCCAAATAAATTATGGTCAGAGCGCGCTCAATATTGGTCGTGCACACTCAACAGATATCCTGCCATATACGTAATTTTGTGTGTCGCGGAGAAAAAGCTTTTTTTGCAATAAACGCAGAAAATCGTGCTTTGTAATTGATTTGTTGAATAATAAAACAATTATGCTGCTCAATCTTGCGGAATATCCTCTGATTTTAACCAACTCGGCCTACGGCCTGTCGTCCGCTAAGTATCAAGCGCTATGCCGTCCGATTTCGCAGGATAATTTAGCTGCAATACATTTTATACGCTGGTTAGGGAATTATCCGCTGGATAACGTTACCTACCCTATGGACAACAAGGGCCAGGACTGGAATTTTGACTATCAAATCCTATGCAACATCATGTGCACTCACCCTTTTCTGTGAGAGCTTTGACTTCGTCCGCATAGGAAGCGACTCCATGCATCGCGTTTGTCGCCTGCAGGCAAACACATAGATATAACAGGTAATCTTTCCTAAAAAAATGCGCTTGGGATTTCGAACTTGGAAGTGAGTCGCTTGATATACAAACACAAGTTCATTTATGTACAGTACGCAAAGGAACCACTTGTTATTATGATTTAGGTTGAATTAGTAATTGACAAACTCAATCTAACTGTTCTAAAACGGCTTCAGCATAACTACACAAATGGCTGCAAACAGTACCTGTTCCAGATCCTTCTTGAGCATTTCAATCTTTTCATCCTTCTCTGCAACTGCCTGCAAAGATTTGAGATTACAATTAACACAAGCTTAAACTTAAGAAGATTCAGTGTCACTGAAACGAATGAGCCACAATGTATATAATATAACTTTCGACTCCTTATTGATAGTCTTCATAACACGAAAAAGTAGACTCGTTAAACATTACCATTTGTGTTACGATGGTTGGCTGTGCTTAGTAGCAGTCGATCTTCATTCTAGGGTCCAAAAACTACTATGTTTTAGACCAAAAATTTGATAAACACAAAACAAGTGGCATTTTAGAAGCTATTTTCACCTGTTGCAGCATGGCCAGTGATGTTTTATCCGAGTCCAATTGAAATCCATTGACTTGCTGTTTGAGTTCCTGCACTAATGACTTGTACTGCTCCAATTCTATCTCCTTCGCCGCAAGAACAGCCTGCAAATGAGAGGAAAAAAGCAACAATTTGGTACATCCTTTAACACCACCATCCACTAAATAGTAACTGTTAACGTTGGGTACAAAACAACATCAACTGTTATAATTAGGAATCATGACCAGCGTTGTCAATATAATGTCTCAGGATAGCACCACCAGCAATCTCATGCAAACAATCCCAAGACCATTGACCAACAACATTCATCCAAAGTTCTTGGTTCCAACCTGTTAGGCGCGTTTGACCAGCCTGTTGGGTGTTGTAAAACGTTGCTGTCAGTTGGAACAACAACACCCAACATGACGTTCTGACGCATCAAAAATGTTGGACCCGACAATGTTGGGAGGCTTTGCACAAGCCTTTACGGATAGCGTAACTAGCATTATTAAAGTGCACCTAACACCAAATTAATTTTTTTCGCTAAAATAAATCTTTGCACCCGTCACAACAACATTTCGCCTTTATTTCCAGTTTTGGACATTTTTGTGGGCTTCAAAACGTACAAAAAATGAAGCATCATTTGGTCCACGACCGAGTCAGAAGAGGCTTGGGTCTATTCTTGATTTGACGTCACAAATTGCTTGGCGTGAAGGTTTACAAAGACTTCATCCGATGTAAATCAGTTTGTGACGTCAAATCGAAAATAGACCCAAGCCCCTTCTGACCCTGTCGTGGGACAGACGATGGCCAGATTTTGCAACTTTCACAGCCTATGAAATGTCAAGATAACTGGTCGTGATTTGGTTAAGAAGGCGCAATGCGTTTTAAACAGCTGCAAAGATTTATATCTGTGTCCCCACTACCCTTAGTACTATCAGGTATGACTGTATAGAAAGGCCTTTTAAACTAATCGTACGTGACACTTGACAAACATGGTCATGTTACACTCGATATTCGTCGCGCGCACTCGACAGATTTCATGCGATATGCGTAATTTCGTGCGTTGGGGAGAAAAAAGCGACTTTTCCGTTTTCTCTTGTAATAAACTTAGTAAACTTTGCTTTGTTTTCAGTGTTCAACAATAAGACAATTATCCTGCTCAATCTTTGGGAAAATCCCTAATTTTAGCAAACACGGCCTACACCTTCGTCGGATAAGTATCAGGCGATATTCCGCGCGATTTCGCAGGATAAATGTTAAATATAGGACGGGACGATGGTGAGCCATCTCATCTCTTGTTTATCACCTCAGTAGACCTCGGATTGGGTTATTAAGGGGGCTAGGTCACGCTGTGAGTCTGCGTACTGGGTCCGTTTCGTCTTTCATCACGGATCATGAAAATTCCACCAATCGGTGAAACTGCGTCTAAATAGAGTTTAGTAATTGTACTTGAAATTACTAAAAGATCAGATAAGTTCGACGTCGCGATTGCTCAGGATTGAACAGATTTAGTTCGAGTCGACGGTTATGGCGGACAATTTGCAAAAAGGTGTCCCACTCTTTTTCAAAGTTGTTGGTCCCCAGTGCGTATGGGCGAGTCATGACCTAGCCCCTTTTTTTAGTAGCCTGTTCCAGGCTCTCAGATATTTGCGCCGAGCAAAAAGTGAACACGCAACGAGTGAAGAACGAGGGAAAAAAATCGCGCGGGGACTGGGGGGAGGGGGCGAAAGGAGAGCCTGCAAGACTTTTGCGAAGAAGGAAAATGAATGCTCTAGACTTCCACAAGACTTTATTCTTGATGTTCTCCTTACAGATTTAAGACCTTCCGACCGATTTTTAGACTGATTTTCCGACTAAACGTCTAACAGATTTTCTTCCGAATCTACAACCATGTGCGAAGTAAAATTCCGAGATCAGATGTCAATCAAGACATCATGCTCCAATTGGCTAACTAGACAAAGAGTTCAAAATCACGTGCGAGTAACGAAATCTATTTCTGACACACTCCCCCCCCCCCCCCC
>JAEMWC010000006.1:2200000-2245000 GCA_016490735.1 Pachyseris speciosa
TCCGGTTAGAGTGCTGTTTCGATGGACAGCCGTTCAAAAGACTCCCAGAATGGATACCAGTCGATATGATTCCCGTAGAACTTCTTTAACTCGAGTTTCGGCAATTTGGAGTGGTTATGAATAGAGGATACATTCGAATTCGTCACTGTTTGAGCGCTCGTTTGCCTGGTGTTTAAACCAGCTTTAGCAGATTGCGAAACGAATGCCACTTGTTGACTCCTTCCTTGTTCCTTTTCCCGTATTAAGGCTGTTTCCAGATCCACAATACACGCCTGTATTGCACTGGCGAAGTCACAACTATAGCTCACATCTTCATCGATTTTCGGCTCATCTAGATATTCAAGAACCTCTTGATCCATGCCTTTGTCCTGAAGAGTAGATTTAAAAGATTTAAGCTTCTTGAAATCAACGGATTCCCCACCATCCATAGACTCCTTTGCTTCAGGGATAATTTTCTTTACGAAAGTTCGATGACTTTCACGGATTTTCGTCTTCTTCTTCAATTTCTTTTTCGCTTCGGCCATGTTTACATTCACATTCC
Source organism: Pachyseris speciosa (assembly GCA_016490735.1). Lineage (NCBI taxonomy): Eukaryota > Metazoa > Cnidaria > Anthozoa > Scleractinia > Pachyseridae > Pachyseris > Pachyseris speciosa. The sequence continues at coordinate 2,200,542 of JAEMWC010000006.1, forward strand.
TTCACGAAGCTTGATTTCAACGATCTTGACGGAGAATTCCCAGCGAAACTTCCCGGGTCTCGGCACCAGCAGTTGTGAAGAAGGAAAATGAATGCTCTAGACTTCCACAACAATTTATTCTTGATGTTCTCCTTACAGATTTAAGACCTTCCGACCGATTTTTAGACTGATTTACCGACTAAACTTCTAACAGATTTTCTTCCGAATCTACAACCATGTGCGAAGTAAAATTCCGAGATCAGATGTCAATCAAGACATCATGCTCCAATTGGCTAACTAGACAAAGAGTTCAAAATCACGTGCGAGTAACGAAATCTATTTCTGACAACTTTCTTTAACGGACCACTTCTGGTATACCAGCTCCTGGTATACCCTCCGATTGGTCAATCTTGACACCATTGACAGGAAACATCAACACCCGCTGTGCGGTTGTTATTCTTTTCGATCAGCATCATGGTGAACACGGTTCGCCCGCGTGCCTTAGAGGAATCAAAGATTTTCGTAATTGTACTTGAGATTTTCAAGACGTGAGAGAAATTTCCATCCTAAAAACTTGGCTTGCTGGAAAGACGTGTTCGTGATTATATCGAGCGGGTTCGGCAAGAGTTAAATTTTACACCGCTTTGCAAATGCAGAATTTGCTTCGGTACTACGGAGAGCTGCGGGCTCTCAGAATCCTGGAGAAAGAAGTTACGATTATTATAAACTTGGACGCCAGGAGATCGCGATAGTGCTGGATGAAGTCTTGTCCGTGAGAGAATAAATACAAGCCTGCTTGTGTTTATGTTTTCCATTGTCAGCGTAAAGATTGTTCTTTGTGTTGCTTGTATTACCGCACGCGCGTTTGCCAGTGTGATACACTTCAGCGAGAGCACTAACTTTAAGGATATTCCAGTACATGTGAGTTTTTTCTTGAAAATTCGGCTGCACGATCCTCACATGTTTACTCGCCGTTATATGTAGATGACTCGGGCTGGAACGATTTGCGTTAATTGACATATTGAGATGCTGACGGTAGAAATTCAATTAACTGAATGTGGGCGGAACGGGCTCGTTAAAGAAAATCCCACATGCTCTCTTTCCCTCTCTTTCCTCTCTTTCCTCTCTTCCCTCTCTTTCCTCTCTTTCCTCTCTTCCCTCTCTTTCCTCTCTTCCCTCTCTTTCCTCTCTTCCCTCTCTTTCCTCTCTTTCCTCTCTTTCCTCTCTTCCCTCTCTTTCCCTCTCTTTCCTCTCTTCCCTCTCTTCCCTCTCTTTCCTCTCTTTCCTCTCTTCCCTCTCTTTCCCTCTCTTCCCTCTCTTTCCCTCTCTTTCCTCTCTTTCCTCTCTTCCCTCTCTTTCCTCTCTTCCCTCTCTTTCCTCTCTTTCCTCTCTTCCCTCTCTTTCCTCTCTTCCCTCTCTTTCCTCTCTTCCCTCTCTTTCCTCTCTTTCCTCTCTTCCCTCTCTTTCCTCTCTTTCCTCTCTTTCCTCTCTTCCCTCTCTTCCCTCTCTTTCCTCTCTTTCCTCTCTTCCCTCTCTTTCCTCTCTTCCCTCTCTTTCCTCTCTTTCCTCTCTTCCCTCTCTTCCCTCTCTTTCCTCTCTTCCCTCTCTTTCCTCTCTTTCCTCTCTTTCCTCTCTTTCCTCTCTTCCCTCTCTTTCCTCTCTTTCCTCTCTTCCCTCTCTTTCCTCTCTTTCCTCTCTTTCCTCTCTTCCCTCTCTTTCCTCTCTTTCCTCTCTTCCCTCTCTTTCCTCTCTTCCCTCTCTTCCCTCTCTTCCCTCTCTTTCCTCTCTTTCCTCTCTTTCCCTCTCTTTCCTCTCTTCCCTCTCTTCCCTCTCTTCCCTCTCTTCCCTCTCTTTCCTCTCTTCCCTCTCTTCCCTCTCTTTCCTCTCTTTCCTCTCTTTCCTCTCTTCCCTCTCTTTCCTCTCTTCCCTCTCTTCCCTCTCTTCCCTCTCTTCCCTCTCTTTCCTCTCTTCCCTCTCTTTCCTCTCTTCCCTCTCTTCCCTCTCTTCCCTCTCTTTCCTCTCTTTCCTCTCTTTCCTCTCTTTCCCTCTCTTTCCTCTCTTCCCTCTCTTTCCTCTCTTCCCTCTCTTTCCCTCTCTTCCCTCTCTTTCCCTCTCTTTCCTCTCTTTCCTCTCTTCCCTCTCTTTCCTCTCTTCCCTCTCTTTCCTCTCTTTCCTCTCTTCCCTCTCTTTCCTCTCTTCCCTCTCTTTCCTCTCTTCCCTCTCTTTCCTCTCTTTCCTCTCTTCCCTCTCTTTCCTCTCTTTCCTCTCTTTCCTCTCTTCCCTCTCTTCCCTCTCTTTCCTCTCTTTCCTCTCTTCCCTCTCTTTCCTCTCTTCCCTCTCTTTCCTCTCTTTCCTCTCTTCCCTCTCTTCCCTCTCTTTCCTCTCTTCCCTCTCTTTCCTCTCTTTCCTCTCTTTCCTCTCTTTCCTCTCTTCCCTCTCTTTCCTCTCTTTCCTCTCTTCCCTCTCTTTCCTCTCTTTCCTCTCTTTCCTCTCTTCCCTCTCTTTCCTCTCTTTCCTCTCTTCCCTCTCTTTCCTCTCTTCCCTCTCTTCCCTCTCTTCCCTCTCTTTCCTCTCTTTCCTCTCTTTCCCTCTCTTTCCTCTCTTCCCTCTCTTCCCTCTCTTCCCTCTCTTCCCTCTCTTTCCTCTCTTCCCTCTCTTCCCTCTCTTTCCTCTCTTTCCTCTCTTTCCTCTCTTTCCCTCTCTTTCCTCTCTTCCCTCTCTTCCCTCTCTTCCCTCTCTTCCCTCTCTTTCCTCTCTTCCCTCTCTTCCCTCTCTTCCCTCTCTTTCCTCTCTTTCCTCTCTTTCCTCTCTTTCCTCTCTTTCCTCTCTTTCCTCTCTTCCTCTCTTCCTCTCTTTCCTCTCTTCCCTCTCTTTCCTCTCTTTCCTCTCTTTCCTCTCTTCCCTCTCTTTCCTCTCTTTCCTCTCTTCCCTCTCTTTCCTCTCTTCCCTCTCTTCCCTCTCTTCCCTCTCTTTCCTCTCTTTCCTCTCTTCCCTCTCTTTCCTCTCTTCCCTCTTCTCCCTCTCTTCCCTCTCTCCCTCTCTTTCCTCTCTTCCCTCTCTTCCCTCTCTTTCCTCTCTTTCCTCTCTTTCCTCTCTTTCCCTCTCTTCCTCTCTTCCCTCTCTTCCCTCTCTTCCCTCTCTTCCCTCTCTTTCCTCTCTTCCTCTCTTCCTCTCTTCCCTCTCTTTCCTCTCTTTCCTCTCTTTCCTCTCTTTCCCTCTCTTTCCTCTCTCCCTCTCTTTCCTCTCTTCCCTCTCTTTCCTCTCTTTCCTCTCTTTCCTCTCTTCCCTCTCTTTCCTCTCTTCCCTCTCTTTCCTCTCTTCCTCTCTTTCCTCTCTTTCCTCTCTTTCCTCTCTTTCCTCTCTTTCCTCTCTTCCCTCTCTTTCCTCTCTTTCCTCTCTTCCCTCTCTTTCCTCTCTTTCCTCTCTTTCCTCTCTTCCCTCTCTTTCCTCTCTTCCCTCTCTTCCTCTCTTCCCTCTCTTTCCTCTCTTTCCTCTCTTCCCTCTCTTTCCTCTCTTCCCTCTCTTTCCTCTCTTCCCTCTCTTTCCTCTCTTTCCTCTCTTCCCTCTCTTTCCTCTCTTTCCTCTCTTTCCTCTCTTCCCTCTCTTCCCTCTCTTTCCTCTCTTTCCTCTCTTCCCTCTCTTTCCTCTCTTCCCTCTCTTTCCTCTCTTCCTCTCTTCCCTCTCTTCCCTCTCTTCCTCTCTTCCCTCTCTTTCCTCTCTTTCCTCTCTTTCCTCTCTTTCCTCTCTTCCCTCTCTTCCTCTCTTTCCTCTCTTCCCTCTCTTTCCTCTCTTTCCTCTCTTCCCTCTCTTTCCTCTCTTTCCTCTCTTCCCTCTCTTTCCTCTCTTCCTCTCTTCCCTCTCTTCCCTCTCTTTCCTCTCTTTCCTCTCTTTCCCTCTCTTTCCTCTCTTCCCTCTCTTCCCTCTCTTCCCTCTCTTCCCTCTCTTTCCTCTCTTCCCTCTCTTCCCTCTCTTTCCTCTCTTTCCTCTCTTTCCTCTCTTTCCCTCTCTTTCCTCTCTTCCCTCTCTTCCCTCTCTTCCCTCTCTTCCCTCTCTTTCCTCTCTTCCCTCTCTTTCCTCTCTTCCCTCTCTTCCCTCTCTTCCCTCTCTTTCCTCTCTTTCCTCTCTTTCCTCTCTTTCCCTCTCTTTCCTCTCTTCCCTCTCTTTCCTCTCTTCCCTCTCTTTCCCTCTCTTCCCTCTCTTTCCCTCTCTTTCCTCTCTTTCCTCTCTTTCCTCTCTTCCCTCTCTTTCCTCTCTTTCCTCTCTTCCCTCTCTTTCCTCTCTTCCCTCTCTTCCCTCTCTTCCCTCTCTTTCCTCTCTTTCCTCTCTTTCCCTCTCTTTTCCTCTCTTCCCTCTCTTCCCTCTCTTCCCTCTCTTCCCTCTCTTTCCTCTCTTCCCTCTCTTCCCTCTCTTTCCTCCTTTCCTCTCTTTCCTCTCTTTCCCTCTCTTTCCTCTCTTCCCTCTCTTCCTCTCTTCCCTCTCTCCCTCTCCCCTCTTCCTCTCTCCCTCTCTTCCCTCTCTTTCCTCTCTTTCCTCTCTTCCTCTCTTTCCCTCTCTTTCCTCTCTTCCCTCTCTTTCCTCTTTCCCTCTCTTTCTCTCTTCCTCTCTTCCTCTCTTCCCTCTCTTTCCTCTCTTCCCTCTCTTCCTCTCTTTCCTCTCTTTCCTCTCTTTCCTCTCTTTCCTCTCTTTCCCTCCCCCAGCCCCTCGTTCTCGCGCGCTCGACCCAAATGTGTGAGAGCCTGGAACAGGCTAATCTTTTAGTAATTTCAAGTACATTTACTAAACTTTCTTTTGACGCAGTTATTTTCACTGATCGGTGGAATTTTCGTGATGCGTGGTGAAGATAAAACGAACTCAGTGCGTAGACTCACAGCGTGACCTAGCCCCTTTAAAGTACCCAAAATGTTGCCATTAGACTGACAACTACTTCTTTCATTTAAGTGGCATTTGTCGTGCACAAACCTTCCATTCCTCCACTTTGGCATTACAGTTACCATAATCTGGTCATCAGTGTCTGTCTTGGTCGCGAACTGCACCCTGAGATCTTGAACCTAACCACACAACCAAATCAAGAAAACAAAAGATGATTCTTCAAGTGTTAAAAACGAAAAATTCCACAAATACCCTCTTTGGTATGACTGTTCAAACATTACGTACATTCAAAAGCCTCTTTGCAAAGCTATCGCTATGAACATTATTTTAGTACAACATCTTTTCGTTTGGTCGGCTTACTCTGGTGTCAACTTGTCATTCACTAACTCCGCTTAACTTCATCAGCACTGATGTCATAATTATTACTATCCATATGCAGCTCACTACATTGTGGCCTAACTTACACTCTCCAATTCACCCCACAAAGGATTTCTCAGAAACAGGGAGATGCACACACCTAGAGGCACTAATGAACAGAGTATAGAAGCTTTGAAATATGCTCTCCTTTCCTTCGTAGTGACTTTGTTCGAGTAGTCGACGACAATGAACCTCTGAAACAAATTCTAGCCAGACTATGATCCACGGAAAGAGAAAGAATCCTTCAACTGAGGTGATATACTTAGCTCCGAAAGTCTGTACATAAAACCGCACATGCCCATCTGTCATCTGCACTAAGTTACTTGAGTTCAGGAACTAAGTTTTCTGGGTGGTATTTTATAACAAATACTTAAGAATTAATATTCACTGTAGTTCCTCCTTTACTAGTTCCTTGTATCGATATATTAATGCAAATTGTGTCTTTAATGGGAAGTAGGTCAATAGCATTCAATCTTATCAATATGATAGTCAAGCAGGAGCTTCAAAACTTTCCTTTGTGAACTATATAGTTAGGTTCCAGCTACGCAGTGCTAATGTTACACTTCTTTCTTGTGAATGCAAAGGGCTATTAATCTGCCTCACTCGTGTACTCACTGCTATCTAGCTGAACGATCCATCTCACCTGAGCTCTGAGTGCATCCCTCTCTTTTCTCATGTCGTCAATAATCAAGTCTGATTGTTGAAGAATGGTCTGCAGGTGAATAACACGAGTTCAGACAAATATACAAGTACCACTTTCATGCTCCTACATCGTGTTAAGTACGTTACTTTACAGATAACATCTTTAACTACTAAATTAACTACAGTCGAACCTCCCGTAAGCGACCAGAGTATCATGGTTCGCTTTGATGAACTACCTAATAAGGCGAACGGAACAAGTCTCACGATAGTTACAAATGAATCTTTAATGTTGTCTAAACGTGAGGGGAACTGAACATGAACTAATAAGGACTGGATTTCTAGCTTGACAGAACTTTTATATTACTGATGATTTACATGTTAACAAGCGTAAAAAAACACTGGACCTAGCCCTCAGAAGAGTCCGTACTTTTTTGTATTGGTGGTCGTAAGATTGCGCCAGGTGTTCAAAATGAAAAGTCTGGAGAGACCGTGTGTCCCTTTGGTTGTAGTTTAGAATACATTAACAAATGAACAAGGAATGTCTACTAAAGCTAAGGCGTTGCCTTGAAATGCTTACAATTATTATTGTATATCGGTGTTATAATCACTAGGCCCAGTGCCATAGCTCAATACACTTGACTTTCTTAGAGGCCGCGAGCGTCACTTTACGTTGTGTTTTGAATCGTCACTGGCGTTGTGTATTCTTTACATAAACAAGAACAATGTACTTCACAAATGAGAAAACAACGTTTACAAAACCGATACTGCTTTAAAACTGAAACTTCTAATTTTGCTGTAATTATAAGACATTTAAGGTCGTCTCATTAAGACAGAGAGTACAGTGTATGTGCATTTTTGCTTTACATTTTTAAATTTTCAGTCATGTGAAAAGATATTGCGAGAAAAAATCCGGTACTTCCCAGTGAGAAATTTCCATCTCTTGTATTACCCAGGAATGCAATAATGTTACAACACCTTATTACCACAGATTCTGCTCTATTATCTGTCAAGTGGTCGCTTACAGGAGGTTAAAAACAAAAGAAAACTTCAAACTTTTAGCTCTAAAAGTGGTCGCGGTCGCTTACGAGAGGTTCCAATATAGTGATTTGACTTGGAACTTTAGGTATTTTGGAAAACTGGTCGCTGAGGAGAGGTGGTCGCAACTGGAGGTTCGACTGTAACTAAAATTACCAGGGATAAATTATTAGTTAATAACAAAGATACAGATAAAGATACAGTTGATGCACTTTTAATAAAATCAAGGTAACTACGTCGTTTGCATTTCACCTTGATTGCCACGCCTAAGCAGGGTTCTACTTTTATGCAGGCGAAAGACTATTTTTCGCCACATGTAAACCGCAAATTCATCTACAACTCTGATTTTCACTATAAAAAGATTCGAGAGAGATTTTTTGTGATTTCTTCGCCTATTCCCTATTGTCCATCTTCAATTCTCTTTGAAAAGGAAATCCCTGCCTAATGGACTCTACTATCAGGGACAAAACTAGTGGAGACACTCACCAAAAAGAAGTACCTTTTCGTTAAACGAAGGAATTCTCCGATCTCCACTCCTCATATCCCCCTTCCCCCCCCCCCCCCCCCCCCCCCCCCGCAATCTCCCTTTTCAATGTTGTAACCAAGCGAAAGTGGCCAGGAAGCATGTTTCAACATTAAGAAGGGGGGGAAGGGGTTGGCTATCGACGGAAAAAGACTTTTTTTTCCAATTACGGGAAGAACGCGTTTGTTTTGCTCAAATGCTCAAACATCTCAACACTTTTGTCCCCGACAGTAGATACAACTGTGTGTGTTTTCCACACTTGGTAAGACAAGAACCGTTTTCCATATTGCTTCCCCCCCCCCCCCCGAATGTTAGCTAAATCCTTGAAATGCCAGAAAAATACCATGGAACCATGTGATTCACTAACATTCCACCCAGCATAGAATTTTCCAGTCCCAGCAGTGTATACATGTTTTGCTGTCATCGCTCATCATTACTTCAGCAAGTTCAAAAGCTCGCATTAATTTTGTCTTTATAACGCACGTCATGTGTAAAGTTCTTTGCTTGTCCACTTAATCATGAGAAATGGCACCGCAGAAAAAAATGCAAACTGTATCGGCCTTTATGAAATGAATGGGGTGTGGTGTGTTAAAAGGTGCAGTAATTCTGTAAAATCCAAATATTGAACAATTATCTGCGAAATCGCGCAGAATATCGAGTGCGCTAAAATCTGGCGATATTCGGCAAGATTGAGCAAGATAATTGTTGTATCATTCAACACATTAACTAAAGTAGGCGGGGACCTGATAATTTTTTTTATTAATTTGAGTGAAAGTACAGACCAATTAGGCGGCGGTAAGTGTAAATTCTGACAAAGTAGGCGGCGATTTTCGCCGGTTGCCGGCTTCTAATGAAACCCCTGAGAGGTAAAATAAAATTAATTCAATCGCAGAAAATATGAAGTGTTACATTTAAAAACGTCTGATTCACAATACATTCTAGCTGATACACTACACAATTTTATATGGTACCTAGAACACAGGTTAGCTTTGTGAATGGCTTCATGAAGACAACCATGTACTTCTGGAAATGAATATTTGCATGACGATGGAAAGTAAAACTAAACTCACATGAACAAAAAATAGGACATGGACACAATTAGTTAGTGTATAAAAAAGCATACTTACCTTTATTTCATCCAGGTATTCAGACAACTCCTTGTTTTTCTTTGACATCTTGTCTTTGAACTCAGAATCTCCCCCTCTACGCATAACCATGCTCTCTCTCTGACAACAACAAATACAAAACAGGGTATTATCCTCAGTTGCCATTGACAACTGTACATGTACCATTTACGGTGTACTTTAAGGCAATGCTTGAAACACTCATTATAATGTACATATTTACTAAAACTGTCTTGTTCTATTGTTAAGTCTACTGTGCTGTTTTCTGAACAATCAAAGCCATCTAGTTGTGGTCCTCTGTGTTCTTTATAACATACAGTACCTTAGGCCTTGTTATATGAGGCACACTCATTGCTTACCCTAGACCACAGTGGCTAAAATGGTTGTTATTTTTAAACACCAACTCTTTGATGGATCGATACTCCAACAATTTTTCGTTTGTTTCCTTGAACATGGCATCAAAAATTTCCCAATTATTTCTCAACAAGTTGTGGTTACTGTTTTGACATAATTATAAGGGTACCATAGCAGCAGTACAGCCTCTTAGAAACACCCTCAATTTTGGCTTTATGTGCCTGTCACTCAAAAACAAGTTGGATGACCCCCATTTTTATTATTGAATCGCAATCACCATAGGAAGATTCATCTTTCTGCAAAGTTTTAAAAAAAATCAGTACACAGGGTTCAGAGCCACTTTAATTTTTCAATAATTTAAATATTTTTTACATGACCAGTATAAAAAAATTTCCCAATTACTGGGAAATTTTTTTATACCATGTTCAAGAATTCAAAACAAACAAAAAATTGTTGGAGTATCGATCCATCAAAGAGTTGGTGTTTAAAAATAACGAAACCATTTTGAGCCACCTTGTCTGACAATCTGAATCATTTCTCTTGCAATCAGCATCAAAAATGAAGTGAAATGGTCACAATTTTGAAATTGTTCATTGAAATTAACCTGATTGCCAAGTCTGATAGATCATAGACAGCAACTGGACATAATTAATAATATTATTATAGCATTTATAAACTCTACTTTTTTTCTTGGTAAAGGTAAAATATTGGCCTTACCATATTCATTCTAATGTGGAGAACCGCTTCAAAATGGTTCTATACTTTACCTGTTGCTCAATTTGTCGCTGCAAGTCTCTCATATCTTGCTTACCCCTTTCCAGCTGAAAAATGAAAACAATATCACCATGCATACAGTACATGTATTTAAAAAGATGCAAAAATGTCAAGTAACTGTCACAAGACAAAACCATTAAAAACATCTCAGCACCAAAATGACTCACATCTCTTCTCAATGATTTGTTTTCTCTTTCAGTGGCATCCATTCTGGCCACCAGCTAACAATGTAAACACATACAATTTCAGTACATTTATTAAGTACAGCAACTTAATCCAATATGGCATACAGGTGAATTAACACACACACACACACACAAACACACATACTGTACGTACAATAAACTGCTGACAAAACAAATTTTGTAACATTTTCTGAGAGCACATCAGTTGATTATATACAGTGTACAGTTGATTTCATGGTTGTCTAGGGATTGGAGGTCTAAATTCTAATTAAAATTCAACAACTGAAGCACCATAGATGTGTAACAGCTTATACTAGTGTAATAGTACACAACTGCTGTATGTCAAGGGAATGAAGAAGTCAAGCTAAACTACCAACATTCGTCAATGACTTACTTGATCATTTTTGTTTCTCTCCCTAAAAAAGGCCTCCTCCTTTTCATTTAGCTCTCGTTCCAAAGCCTGTCCACAACAGAAACATAGCCTTTCAGTAAAATTCATATAGAAAGCACAACAAGCACAAATTAGCATTACATTCATTAAAAAATAAATTATGATTTAAAATTTTGAAATGCCACATTGAAAAATGAATTTTTGAGACCTTCCAGAAATCTACATTTATCTGTACTATATATTGTCACGCATGAGCCAATCTATATCCATTTTTAAAGAAAAAAAATTGTTTGCTGTTTGAAAAATCTAATCTCAAGTGTAAATATTGATTCACTAGTGTAAATAGCTGTACAAAAAAAAATTGCTCCAGACACAACATGTTACACTCCAAAGAAATGTAACTTGTTGCTTTTTATAAAACCAATATACTATAAATTAGTAGGCCAAGTGAAACAATGATTAAACATCATCTAGTTCAATAATAACAATTTCAACTTGTATTTCACATGAAAGTGTATTAATATTTTCAAATCAAAGGTTGGATAGATGCAGTTCTTATAAACGTGTGTACCACAACATTTTAGACAGCATAAACAAAACAGATCTTTCCTCAACAAAATTTAAACTCTTTGCAATAAATACTATCTAAAATCTTGAAAAAATTTATACTAAGTCTGTTCAAGTTGAGTACAGCACTATAAATATACTACAATTTTTTTATAATATTAATTATTTTTGAAATGTCACGAATCAAAGGAACAATTTTTTCCTCAAGTAAAAATACAATGTATTTTACTAGATGCATTAAATAATCTGATGCCTCTGAAAATAATCTGATGCCACTTGTAAAAAGAATGTAGAAGAATGAAATATGTACTGTAATGCAAATCACTAATTTTTCACTCTTTTACAATTTCCTTGTGGTTCAATTTTCATTATCCAGTTTCTCTACCAGACTTTTAAATAATTATAGTGTGTATTTCAATATTTCTGATGAATCCAGCAGCCAAATTTTTCAGAAAGATTTCAAAATAGTGCGCCAGTTCCTGGCCACCTGACACTGGTTTCCAGCACTTTATACCAGCAATTATGCTTTGACAGGTTAATACTACGTACCACACTATATAAGTTGATGCTACAATAATGGGATGAAACAAATGTACATGTACAATCATCCAGTGGTAATTTTCAGGACAAACAGGTGTATGTAGTAATAGCCTGAGACCATAGAAACAGTATAAACATCCCTGATTTTAGCTCAAATATAGATATAAATTGAGTTTAGGGACCCCATTTTTGTTGGTGTTGGTGTTGTTGTTGTTGTTGTTGAACAGTACATGTGCATGCCTAGCCAGTCAAAATAAAATGTTTTGTACACTATTAAAGTTTAAAACAATTGTGAGAGTCCCAAAATAAGCTCACAATCTTAACAAAAGGGGCCAGAAAAATAAGAAATGTTAGTAATGCTAATAGGACTGAGTGGGCCGGAGTACAATTCAGGGAGTAATCGGGCGAGTGATTTCAAAATCGCACGAGGCCGATTTGAAATTACGAGCATGATTACCCCTGAATTGTACGACATGAAGTCAGATTACCAATTAATTGTGTCAATAACAAAATGCGAGAAACTCTAGACGTCAACTTTTTAAATTGTAAAATGTATATTTGTACAAAATAACCAATAGAAATTGTTGCTATTTTACAAAGCGCGAAAATTGACAACTGACACAACATGGCAGCCACTGCTCAACATACCCAAATAAGGTAACTGTCCGATTTGGCCTGTCTGATTACAAGTGTTTGTAATCGGACAGCTCAAATCGGACAGTTTGGACCTGAAGCAGTCAATTAAGACACAAATAAAGGCTGTTACGAACCAATCACATTCAAGCATTTTGTTATTGACACAATAATAATAATAATCACTTTATTTAAGTCTCAGATGTATTTAGCCAAGCACAGATGCTCCACTAATTGGGGAGACTAAATCAAATCAACTCAAACTAAATCAAACGAAATCAAATGTTGGTTTTTGGCGAGAGGGGAAAATCGGAGTACCTGGAGAATAACCTCTCGGAGTAGAGTAGAGAACCAACAAACTCAATCCTAACCCAGGACACAGTCCTAACCCAGGACACATTGGTGGAAGAAGTGCGCTCTCACCACCGCGCCAACTCTGCTCCCCAAAAGTTATGATTCAAGCAATGCTCACATTTCTCTTGCTCTCAATCTGTCGGATTTCTCTCATAAAGTCTTCTCCTCCAGCACCGTCATATTTTCTAAGTAAACAAACAGCAACAATGTAGCTGAGGTTGACAATTAAAAACAATTAACAATTAACTACCAGCAGCAATTTAGTCTAACAGCAAACAATTTGTAGCTCAGGTTGACAATTAAAAACAATTAACAATTAACTACCAGCAGCAATTGCTCTCAATCTGTCGGATTTCTCTCATAAAGTCTTCTCCTCCAGCACCGTCATATTTCTAAGTAAACAAACAGCAAACAATGTAGCTGAGGTTGACAATTAAAAACAATTAACAATTAACTACCAGCAGCAATTTAGTCTGTTTAGTAACATTAAAGTCCTGAATTTTTTTTGGGGGGGGGGGTTTATTTTCGCAACTGCATAAATTGTATTCACAACTGCGAGGATCATTCTTCATTTGATTAATTTCAGAGTTAAACATTGATAGCATTCTGGACTCGCTACTGTGGCAATTTGGTTCAGTCAGTGTATGATGAGTAGTTCCATTGAAGATCAGTGCCCTTTGAATTTATATCCTGTGTTGCTTACCATAAATTCCCTGTACCATCAGCCGGTAGGATTGAATCCCCTATTGCAGTTGTAGGGGTCAGTGATTTCCAACATAGGGCCTTTGGCCACTCTTCTCTCCTTTGCATAAGTGGCTTAGAAAGCTTCCCTCAAAATTACTTTATCAGGGTGATGGGCACTTCAGATGGGGGAAAGCTCACTGTTGTTACAGCCAGCAGGGGTCTCACTGCCAGTCAATGCTTAGCCTGCTTTCCTAGACCCCAACTGTAATACAGTTTTTTAAATAATAGTTTTCACAACACTACCCAATCACTTGAAATAAGCAAACTGCTTTTGAGCGCATTTTTTTAAGTGTGATCAGGAGTGTCACAATTGAAGGTCTATAAACGATTGTCAATGAGTGAATTATGCACATATGTACATGTATATTTACTGCACCATTTAGCTGCATAAATTCCATATACAAAACCTGTCTTACCCTGTATTGTTGAATCTCTCTTTGTAAGTGTGCGTAACATTAAAGTCTGAATTTTTTTTTTGGGGGGGGGGGTTTATTTTCGCAACTGCATAAATTGTATTCACAACTGCGAGGATCATTCTTCATTTGATTAATTTCAGAGTTAACATTGATAGCATTCTGGACTCGCTACTGTGGCAATTTGGTTCAGTCAGTGTATGATGATAGTTCCATTGAAGATCAGTGCCCTTTGAATTTATATCCTGTGTTGCTTACCATAAATTCCCTGTACCATCACCCGGTAGGATTGAATCCCCTATTGCAGTTGTAGGGGTCAGTGATTTCCAACATAGGGCCTTTGGCCATCTTCTCTCCTTTGCATAAGTGGCTTAGAAAGCTTCCCTCTCAAAATTACTTTATCAGGGTGATGGCACTTCAGATGGGGAAAGCTCACTGTTGTTACAGCCAGCAGGGGTCTCACTGCCAGTCAATGCTTAGCCTGCTTTCCTAGACCCCAACTGTAATACAGTTTTTAAAATAATAGTTTTCACACAACACTACCCAATCACTTGAAATAAGCAAACTGCTTTTGAGCGCATTTTTTTAAGTGTGATCAGGAGTGTCACAATTGAAGGTCTATAAACGATTGTCAATGAGTGAATTATGCACATATGTACCATGTATATTTACTGCACCATTTAGCTGCATAAATTCCATATACAAACCTGTCTTACCTATTTTGAATCTCTCTTTGTAAGTGTGCAATTTCATCCTCTAATTCTTGCTCTGTTAGCAAAACGAAGGTTACATGTTCATGCAATAGGTCCAACAAAATCAACTGGCCTACATGTATGTTGCTTCACATGGGAGGACCAATAATACCCACAATAATTTAATAATTCAAGAGAAGGGGGCTACTTGTGAAGTAAAATTATTCCCAGGTAGCAACCTTTCCCTTCTGTGACTACCGTAAAAGCTCTATTACACCCCCTGTCTCTATTAACCCCCCTCCCCCCCAATCCCTCTCTAATAAGCCCTCAATTTGGAAGTCAGTTTTTGTAATAAGCTTGGCCCCTCTCTAACAAGCTCCCTGCTCTTTGGGACATGAGATTTTGTAATTGAAGGTCTCGGAGCATAACCAACCTACAGTGTATGTCGAATTTTGGGTCATTTTTCGATTTTGACTGGCTTTGTCTGAATTGTTGAGAGCAAACTGCAATTTGATTGAAAGAAGATGTAATGCAGTTTGCAAACCACTCTCGTGGAAGGTTGGTTTCTTTGTGTATACAAGAAAAAATGCATTTTTTGCACACATTATATCTCCAAAATGAAAAACAAAATCGGTGAAAAAATACCAGACAATGTTTTTTCAACTGAATTGCAGTTCACATGCAGAAATTCGGACAAATCCAAGCACCCAAAATTATGCTCCGAGGCTTCAATTAGTCCCTCCTATTCCCTCTTACGAAATCCACTTTATGAGGCCCAGTTGGTTTGTTTTTAAACATTCAAATAAAAATAATAATAATAGTCTTTATTCAATCAAAGGATAAAAATACATATCCTAAGTTACAGTGAAAACGTATTAAAAGATACACAATGAAATACAATAATGATATAAGATGGAATAATACTATACTAATTACATTTAAAAATAAGTCTATTTACAAAAGTGTCTCTCCATTTTTATCTGAGGAAGGTGACACCTCCTGCGCAAATATACACTCAAACAAATAATACTGTTTGCTGCTCTATTTTAAATAATATAGTTTCACTGCAGTTGATTGAGTTTTGAACAAAAACTATTTTAAGACGGAAATGAAGGGTTTAAGATTTGAAACAAGAGGCCATGTTGGCCTTTACTTGGCCTTCCCGCAAAAGGCAATTAGAAATTGAAATTTGCTACTTCACTTGGATTCACCTGCATGGTTGTAATATTATGACAAAGTTAGAATTATTATAACAAGATCTGAATTCCTTTCCATATTTTATTTTCACTATTGTATCATGTTCACCATGAGCAGATAGTAGCATGCACTGCCTTCTCTAATACAACGCATTCTTCAAGTACAGTCATTACACTGCTTGTGTTATGGATGTTTAGAAAACGATGACCCAAGACATGCCAGGATAGAAAACCGACTAGTAAGTAAAAACGATGACCCATAAAAACAATGAATGGTTAGTAGATTTTGTCTGCTTTTGATCCCAGGAGTTTGTTTCCTCAAAAAAGTCCACTAGCTTGCACTAAAGACTATTACAGAACACAGGATTTTTTGGCATACATGTAAATGTTACTGGAATCTCGGTGAAATGTGAGGAGAAAAAATATGCAGCAGGGTGAAACTGTTTGCTGAAATACATCACAGAGCCATACGAAACAGAGACATTGCGAAAGAGTAAAGCAGCCTTCACACAACAAACAACTGTTGGCCAACTCGCATTGGCAAACACCAAAAAGTTGGCCAACTCGTGTGTTCACACGTCAAACACAGGTGATAACAACACAGGCCAATACTTGCAACTATGGTGTCCGTGGTGCAATGGCACACACAAAGGGTTGCGGCGTCATATTTGCTACAGAAAACTGTTTTATATTCTTCACTGGAGAAAAAACAGAAAACGATGGAAGAATAATTATATAAGATATGGACTTTTGTTTTTTTCTATTATCTTGCCACACAGAACAAATTACAAATAGAAACTGAACGGTATATTGCCAGAAATCCCCGCCTTGGCGCGTACAATACACTGATCGCACGGAGAATCCAATGACATTTAAAAATTTTTGCAGATGAATGAAATTTGCTTTAATGAGCTTTTGGAAACAGGACACTAACATGCGTCAGAGTATCCCAGTCAGTGAGAAGTTAGCACTTACCTTGAGGTATCTTGCGACAGATGAGTTTTTCTTTCACGGCTTGCTTTCATGCATATTTGTTATCTAGTTTACAAGCAACATTATGCGATCCTACATGTATATGGCCAAACCTGTTCTGTATCTTGCAATACTGTGTCCTGTTTCATATGTTTACAGTTTGCAATGAATATTAAACATATTTGACGTGTCCAGATAAAATATTTGGGACCTTTATTCGCTTTTCACAAGCAATCTGTTTTTATATAAACACTGTAAGCAAGCCAAGCGGACCGTAGAGGAAACAATACATTTGTGCTCTTCCTCGAAACTTTCCTGAATTATTACATCTTTATCTTTACCAAGTATCAATGGTTCAATGTTTTCGGTATCTTTATAAACATTTGATGATATATCCCACAAGTCTGGGTTGTTATGAATTTCATCGTCCTGTCGGACGGTCGGACTATTTCGTCTGCCATTTTGTGAAGCGTCTTGCGAATCACGTGAAGAGAGCACCAATTTTGATAGGTTAAAAGTGAAAAACACATTCACATTCGTTCACACGTCAAATGTGAGTTTGCCAACACATAAAAAGTTGGCGAGAATAGAGGCAAGTTCTATCCGTCGCCAACAGTTTGCCAACATGTTGTTGCGTCATTCACACGCACCAACTTGAGTTTGCCAAATGAATGCGAGTTGGCCAACATTTGTTTGTCATGTGAAGGCCGCTTAAGGTTTTTGCAGCCAGTTCTGTAGTTGGATTTCACGTCATGCAATTTAAAAATATAATCGCTTATCATTCAAAAATAATATCAAGAAATTGAGATATTGTACAAAAATAGTAAATAAACTACCTGTAAAAGTCTCAGGAGTGTGTGATATCCCGTACTTGAGTTATTCAGCAAAATGAAATGTACCCCTCAAAATTACCGACTGAGGTTTAGTATGTACTGTAGAAGCCACAGGCACGATTAAAACATCTGGACTTCAGTTTGGCTATGTTAAAACCTTTTGTCTCGCTGTTGAACTTGCAAACAATCGTAAAGACACTTCTGTAGACATATTAGTTGTTCAGACCTCGTAAATACAAGAAGAATCATCATTTTAGTGTTTGTGATGTTGATACGGCAGCCTTCAGCAGCCTTGTTTCATACGACCTCGTCCCCAGGGCCTTCCGAGAGGTACTGCTAAATTTAGCTTGCGCTTGCACAGAAACGCTGGAAGTGAGCTTTGTGGATGAAACTTGAAGAAGAACCAAGCTCATATTTAGACCCAGCCGACTTCCGGCCGAGTAATAAGCCCCCCTCTCTAATAAGCCCCAAATCAATGAGCCCCCAGGGGCTTAATAGATACATGTAAGAGCTTTTACAGTACTTCAAAAGACATTAAAAAGTTCCAGTACCTCTTTCGCCACCTCCACCTTTACCAATTTCCTCTTCCGCTAACTCAGCCTGAAGTGATTTAACCTGTTGATAATTGGATGGCGTTTATAAATGGTAATTGGTAAATTTTTAAGTGACTAATCAATAATGTTTCATGCAATGGCTAGTGTAATCCTTGTGTTTTGATTGGTCTAGAGGAACTTGTATGTATGGATGTTGTAGTTCAATTTTATCCTTGGTTCAATTTTTATTTTATATTGTTCTAACTTGTGTATGGTAATGTATGATAATGAGTACAAAACAAAGGAAAATACAAAATTGAACCAAGGATAAAATTGTACCACAACATAGACACATGAATGACATCATGAGCCCAAGAAAGTCCATGGAATCTGTTTTTTTCATACATAATAATTATTATTATGTATGAAAAAAAAAAAACAGATTCCATTGCACATGTACTCTGGTAACTCACAAATGACATCAAAATGTGATAAGAACATCAGTCAGGCTACTCACCTGTGGCTTGTGGTGTGCTTCTTCATGTTCTTACCACGTTTTGATGTCACTGGTGCATTATCAGAGTACACACGCACACCAAATTGAGTCTATTTGTTAATTGATTGTTCACTTCTTGTTGCAAAATGAAATTAATTCAGGGCTTTCAAAATGGGGAAAATAACAAGGAGGAAAAGAGCAGCAGTAGCCAGAGCATTAACATGCCACCTCAGTGGTGCCGTGCAGCAAAGCTGTGTGGGGGAGGGGGCTTGCCCTCCTACAGGGGGAGTTTGGAGGCCTCCCCCAGGAAATTTTGAAAGTCTGTATGCTCTGAGGTGCAATCTGGTGCATTTCAGGCCCAAAAAGTTACTTTTAGTTTATTGTATACTTTATTAGCAGTTTCAAACATGATGTGGAGAAAGCAACAAGTTGTCAAATAGCAGGATCAAATGTCAGTTTTCCATGGGAAAACGCAAATGGTTTCTGTGGCTTCTCACTCTCAAACTGTAAGAAAATGCTGATTTTTGGCAAGTAGTTCTTTTTTATCATGATCTTTCTGAATATCTGACACTTCCCATAATTTCACAAATTTAGTTTTTGTGGCATCATCACTTTAGTACTCTATATTTGTATCCATATCACAGGGAGAATACAGTAATGAGCTGGTGATTTCTGTGACTGTCAGTCTAGTCTGACTCATCATTAAGCTGGTGAACAAAGCTCAAAGTGTTTCTGTCAGATGATAATGGAAGAGAATTAATTTTATTTTGGAGAATAGAACCTACAACTTTTCTCAGCTGATTAAAATAATTTCCCAAACATAAATGTCAACTGCTATGCAAAAAGTTGTTTATTTTCATTAACTGCTGCCTCGCTAAAATGGAAGGTGGGTGCCTGGGGTATCCAGGGGCTTCCACTGTGGCCAGCCAGCCCCGGCTAGATAGAATACCGCCCCCATGGTTGGCAAATCCCCGCAACCCAGCCATGAGCCCCCAT
Organism: Pachyseris speciosa; assembly: GCA_016490735.1. NCBI lineage: Eukaryota > Metazoa > Cnidaria > Anthozoa > Scleractinia > Pachyseridae > Pachyseris > Pachyseris speciosa. The sequence continues at coordinate 2,219,804 of JAEMWC010000006.1, forward strand.
TCCAGGCACCCGTCAACACTGCATGAATCAGTGGAAGGAAAAAAAGGGGGCAGGGGAGTGGGGGGAGGGAACGCTGAGAAACACAGCTTGGAGCTGCTGTGAGAGGCAAAGAAACCGCTAAGAAGTGCCAAAAGATAAACGCTGCATGCTTGTAGAAGACTGCTAGAAAATCACAAGAACACGAGGTGAAGGAAAAAATATAGCTGCAACGAACCATGTGAGCCTGCACTTGAACAGATTACCGCTGGCCAGAGAAACAAAGGTCACTTAACAGTTCACGGTATTAATGGGAGGAACAAGTAGCTCAAACTCTGTGGAAGAAGCTCTTTCTTTGGACAAACCGTTTGCTATTTTTGCGGATGCTTGTTTTTGCTTTACTGAAGCTTAGGTATTTTCAAGTGGTAGAAACCTCTACAACACAGCGCAGGAGAGTGAGGTAAATTAAATAAATAGAAGCTTAACATTTGGTTTAATCGTTGTTACTTTTGTTCAGAAATGAAACTTGTATTTTTCTCTCAAATGGAAATAAATAACAATTATCTCTACTCGTTTTGGATGCAAAGAAGTAGTTGAATTGTTTGTTTGTTTTGTTACATTGTCTTCTTTGCAAGCGAACGAGTGTTTTTACTTGGCTTGGCTGACTGTTTTTCGAACTTGGTGCCTCAACAGCGTTAAGAAACTTTTGCCCTTGTGGCATCATCACTTTAGTACTCTATATTTGTATCCATATCACAGGGAGAATACAGTAATGAGCTGGTGATTTCTGTGACTGTCAGTCTAGTCTGACTCATCATTAAGCTGGTGAACAAAGCTCAAAGTGTTTCTGTCAGATGATAATGGAAGAGAATTAATTTTATTTTGGAGAATAGAACCTACAACTTTTCTCAGCTGATTAAATTTCCCAAACATAAATGTCAACTGCTATGCAAAAAGTTGTTTATTTTCATTAACTGCTGCCTCGCTAAAATGGAAGGTGGGTGCCTGGGGTATCCAGGGGCTTCCACTGTGGCCAGCCAGCCCCGGCTAGATAGAATACCGCCCCCATGGTTGGCAAATCCCCGCAACCCAGCCATGAGCCCCATTTCAGGCACCCGTCAACACTGCATGAATCAGTGGAAGGAAAAAAAAGGGGGGAGGGGAGTGGGGGGAGGGAACGCTGAGAAACACAGCTTGGAGCTGCTGTGAGAGGCAAAGAAACCGCTAAGAAGTGCCAAAAGATAAACGCTGCATGCTTGTAGAAGACTGCTAGAAAATCACAAGAACACGAGGTGAAGGAAAAAATATAGCTGCAACGAACCATGTGAGCCTGCACTTGAACAGATTACCGCTGGCCAGAGGTGCCCGTTAAGCTCGTGGCGGTTAACTTTGTTAAATGACATTTAACTAAATTAAATGAATGCTAAACATAGACAAAATTAAGAAAGAAATAAGACAAAGGTCTTAAAATAGGCCAAGTGTCAAATGCCTACATAAAGGACTAGCAGTCGTCAATTAGCTGTTTAGTTTAGTTTAGTTTTCAGTTTATTCTTTTTTGTACTATTTACAAACATTTCTACATTAAAGAACATTACAAGGGTAGAGAGATAAGTCAGCAAACTAAATCACACAAGTGATGAAAAGCAAATGTGCACAGTGACTAAAGTAGCTTAAGCTTTCAAGTTGGTCACTGCCACAGACAATTAATTGGCATGAACATGTACACAGACATTTAAAGAAGAAAGAAAGTAAAGTGCAATAGGCTATATGAATGATATATATATTACATAATTAAAAAATACATTAGTTAATGTTACTTATATGTAATAATGAAAAAACTAACAGGCTATGGACAGACTACACTTAAGAGACAGATTAAAACCATTAAAGTTATAAAAGTAAGTATACTGCTAAAAAGAAAATTCCAGGAGTGTGGTGTCAAGAATTTTAGGATCAACATACTGTACATTGTGACCTTATTGCTATTGATCACTTGATTTTTTGTTGTTGTTGTTGTTGAATTAGATAGTAAACAATAAATGTTGAGAAATTTATTATGTACCTTCCAAGTATTAGCAGAGCTCCAGCGTCCCGAAGGGCCGCCAAGCGGAGCACCATACCTATAGAAACCCGTCAACTGCTTTTCTCATGGTAAAAATGGCTAGCGGTATTGCTCGTGGGCGCGTATACACGACGACGGAGTCGCACAATAATTAATAATATCATAATAATAATCATAATAATCCAAAATGGCGGCCATACTCCACCTGGCCCAGCTGGCCAGCTAGTTTACAGCGTACGTCTTTGATACTGGACATCAATCTTATAGCCAACTGACACCTGTCAAAACAAGGTATCCGCTGGCCAGTGTCACGTGACCATATCATGGGCTCAAGTTAAGACCTCATCGAGGTCAGCTGTTTTTTTTGAAGTTGACTGCTGACCAGGTACTTGCTTTCGATTTGATCGCAGGCTCAAGCCAGGTGTGGGACACCCAAACCAAATCAAGGCTTTTAAATTTTTCGCGCGCTTTCTGCGGCACGTAATTTCACATTCAGTTGGTTTCTTCATTTTGAGCAAAACAACTTCATCTTCTTCGACGGAAGTTTGTCTTTAAATTCGCGTAAAAAGCAGGAAAATCAAGAACTTGTCAAAAGATACTCCGAAAGGTGAATTTTCAAGTGATGAAAAGAAGGGCGAAAGATTTTTCTCAGGAAAAGCTTCAAACTTGGATTGATTGTGCGGTTGAAAACAGTATTATTCAACGCTTCAAGGGCTTTCACTTTACCGCGGCATCTTGCATCTCACCAAGAAAGGTCACTTAACAGTTCACGGTATTAATGGGAGGAACAAGTAGCTCAAACTCTGTGGAAGAAGCTCTTTCTTTGGACAAACCGTTTGCTATTTTTGCGGATGCTTGTTTTTGCTTTACTGAAGCTTAGGTATTTTCAAGTGGTAGAAACCTCTACAACACAGCGCAGGAGAGTGAGGTAAATTAAATAAATAGAAGCTTAACATTTGGTTTAATCATTGTTACTTTTGTTCAGAAATGAAACTTGTATTTTTCTCTCAAATGGAAATAAATAACAATTATCTCTACTCGTTTTGGATGCAAAGAAGTAGTTGAATTGTTTGTTTGTTTTGTTACATTGTCTTCTTTGCAAGCGAACGAGTGTTTTTACTTGGCTTGGCTGACTGTTTTTCGAACTTGGTGCCTCAACAGCGTTAAGAAACTTTTGCCCTTATCTTATTAACACGTAATCATAATGAGACCTTGTAAAATTAAGGATTAAAGGCGGAAACTCAAGCTCGAGTAAAAAACAAAAGTCGATCTCATCAATTTCTCATCAATGTACACATCCTTTGGACTTCCTTCTCCTGCATACAGTCTTTCAATTAATTTTATTAGTAGCTGGTCACACCAAAGGCAATCTTGTGGGAGTGTTTGAATGACATTTGGCATTAATTTTAAATGGGATTTCTGATGTTTGATGAAGTATATTGTGCAATTTCAAATGTACATGGAGAAAATGTGAGACTAGTCCTTATCTTTCTTGCAAAATAGAAAATCAAGTTAACTGGCTAACACGGATTTCCAGCACTTTTGCTTTGATGAATCATTACCTTAAATCCTCATACTACATTGTTAGTGGTATCAACCAAATGCCTAATATTTTATTATCAAGTTGCTTGGTCTTGCACTTGGCTGGCCAGAAGAGCAGCTGGATTTCTTTTTGAAAACACTGTAGGTGCATTGATTGATGAGCTTAACCCATTGGCACCCGTGCCAGCCAAAACTGGCCGTAAAAAACTCCCATGCTTCAAAACATTGCAACTTTCTCAATCACACGAATATTGCCTTAACTGTTAGTTGTGAGCACGAAATGGAATGCCCTTTAAATTTGGATATTCAATAAATGCAAGAAACGTAGCGATTTTTACCAAATATGGCCGTTTGAGTTTGGACAAGAACGAAACTGACCGTTTTTAACGTCAAAGAGAAACGACAAAAATGCCCCTTTTTGCCTTCATCTTTTTTAAGGAAATCATCGCCAAAAAACCAAACTTCAACCATCATAACGAAATTCAGTCCTTTTTCTAGCTTAGAAATGACATTTTTGTTCATATTCTTCTCCCAAGCGTAGATACAGCCTTTTGTTCCAGTGCATTCGGGCCTTTCCGCCATTTTCAACATCTAGACCACATTGCATGCTGGGAAATGACGAGAATTTTTGACAGCACCCATTCCTTCTCCCAATTCTTTCACATAGCCACTCCGACCTACTGCCAAAAATTCCTGCTTGTGGCCATCTTCAGTACTCAGAAATTCCAAAATATGTGGCGGTAGGTCGAGAAATTAATCAATAGTCGAGTCCCAAAGGTACTAAGTGTTCGACTGGCCAAATTCCCAGTTCGTCAAGTAACAAGCCAAATTCAACAACAAAGTACATCACCTTGCTCGATTCTTTGAGAAAGTGGACTCTTAGCTACCATCACGCTTAATGATGCTCATCAGGCAGCCGCTAAAGATGAAAAAATGGTTGTAAATTTAGCAGAAATCGCAAGCAAACCAAACTTGGGCCATTGTTGTCACTTCACGGATAAAAAACAGCTACGTCAAAATGACGTTTTCAGAAAGCTTGAGCCTCCAGTGGCTTAGGACAGCACCACTTTTCCCTGGTAGTTCAAATAAAGAGTCATGAATTGCTATTCATCGTTTATACATGTAGGTGGAAAATCACTCCGAAAATGTAAAAACAGCCAGTAGTCAATGGGTTAATGTTAGCAAGCAGTTTTTTTTGTGATAGTAAGGTCAAGAAGTAATTAATCAAAGAAATATCTTGGTCTTAATTCATATCATCTAAATATTTTTATTGATTTCCATGTATCTTTCTTTCATATAAATTTTTTTTTTGAGGCATACATATATCCAGAGGATACACAATTTCTGGCCAAATTCCCAGTTCGTCGAGTAACAAGCCAAATTCAACAACAAAGTACATCACCTTGCTCGATTCTTTGAGAAAGTGGACTCTTAGCTACCGTTACGCTTAATGATGCTCATCAGGCAGCCGCTAAAGATGAAAAAATGGCTGTAAATTTAGCAGAAATCGCAAGCAAACCAAACTTGGGCCATTGTTGTCACTTCACGGATAAAAAACAGCTACGTCAAAATGACGTTTTCAGAAAGCTTGAGCCTCCAGTGGCTTAGGACAGCACCACTTTTCCCTGGTAGTTCAAATAAAGAGTCACGAATTGCTATTCATCGTTTATAGGTGGAAAATCACTCCGAAAATGTAAAAACAGCCAGTAGTCAATGGGTTAATGTTAGCAAGCAGTTTTTTTGTGATAGTAAGGTCAAGAAGTAATTAATCAAAGAAATATCTTGGTCTTAATTCATATCATCTAAATATTTTTATTGATTTCCATGTATCTTTCTTTCATATATATATATTTTTTTTTTGAGGCATACATATATCCAGAGGATACACAATTTCTGGCCAAATTCCCAGTTCGTCGAGTAACAAGCCAAATTCAACAACAAAGTACATCACCTTGCTCGATTCTTTGAGAAAGTGGACTCTTAGCTACCGTTACGCTTAATGATGCTCATCAGGCAGCCGCTAAAGATGAAAAAATGGCTGTAAATTTAGCAGAAATCGCAAGCAAACCAAACTTGGGCCATTGTTGTCACTTCACGGATAAAAAACAGCTACGTCAAAATGACGTTTTCAGAAAGCTTGAGCCTCCAGTGGCTTAGGACAGCACCACTTTTCCCTGGTAGTTCAAATAAAGAGTCACGAATTGCTATTCATCGTTTATAGGTGGAAAATCACTCCGAAAATGTAGAAACAGCCAGTAGTCAATGGGTTAATGTTAGCAAGCAGTTTTTTTTGTGATAGTAAGGTCAAGAAGTAATTAATCAAAGAAATATCTTGGTCTTAATTCATATCATCTAAATATTTTTATTGATTTCCATGTATCTTTCTTTCATATATATATTTTTTTTGAGGCATACATATATCCAGAGGATACACAATTTCTGATTTCCGACTGTCTCATGGGAGGCTGTGGATAATTGAAATTGCATTCATTATGAAGTGATGATCTGAATCACTATTTATCTGAATTGTGATACTGATTCAAAGGAGCAATCACCATGCAGGCTTCTCCACCAACATCTCCAAACTCAATTTGCAAAGGAATTTTTATTACCTTACTCAATAGAACACTTGTTTTTAGGAGGGGTGGGGGGTCCAAATCCGTAAAAGGGGGTTCTGCAAGCAGTTCTGGACTAGGGTGTCCAAATCTGATCCACAAGCAGATCTGGACTGGACAGTGCAAATCCTCGGGGGGTCCAAACAGCATTGGTTCTGTAGCTTGAGTGAGGTCAGATGGGTGATATGACAAGCAGACTATATGTAAATGCCAGTAGCAAAAGAATGCTTTTGGAGCTCCGCTTTTAGCCTTGGCTAAATATATATATTAGTTTTACAACGCTTACTTTCACCATGGGAACTTTAATTTGATTAAGGGACCGGTCATTATTTACGTAGAGTGGGGGAGGGAAAAATATTTTGATAGATGAAAATTTTTGCCAGGCCCTCCCTCCTCAGGTCTAAAAATGGCAAGTAGCCCCCCTCTTAATTCAATAATTCATTGATGACCCCCCCCCCCCCACCCACCCCCATTTTTCCACTTATGATTTTATTTCCGTATTTTTTCGTATTTGCATCATGTAGATATGACTAGCTATGATTATCCCCCTCCTCTAGCCAATCTAAAACAGCCTTGACCCCCCCGCTTCTTTTTTCCCTCCCCCCCCCCCCCCCCACACATAAATAATGACCGGTCCCTAATCAACATACGTTCCCTGACCCAAGCAAACTCTATGTGAACACTTTTTTTAGTATACGTTAGACTTAGATACGACTATTTTCAATAATGACTGACAATAACTAAACACAGACCAAAGTAACACAAAGAAATTTTACAAGAATTTACCTTCATTACAACCTTGGTAACTTCAAACAATTTTATCATCTTGTTTACATCAACAGCTTCTGCAGAATCCGGACTAACCGAGCCCTTCAAAAGTAAGAAAATACATCCACCATATGCTGTATTCAGAAATCGAAAACCAACAACGACAGCAAAGCCACCACAAGAGAAATTTTTCTAGTTTACCATCTCTAAGACGCCATACATATCGTCCGCCGCATCAACATCGTTTCGAAGGGCTTCCACATTTGCACCCATTACTCTTCCCCAGTCTAATGGTGGCATTTTGAAACAAAATCAAAATTGTTTTATGAACAAACTGGTGCAAGATTGCAAAGTTATTAAATTTATCGCTAAAATATTTTGTTTTGAGCTCTTCCCGCGTTCGCCATTTTGAAATCGACAAACATTCATAGTTGACGAGATATTACAATAGCTACCATTGGGCGGTTGCTCAGCTTTCAACCAATCACGAGAACGTTTAGTTCTAGTACAGTAGAGTGGGTTCATGGGTAATTTTCATTCACGCAATTTAGTATTGTCTCCATGGAAACTTTTAGTTGCCTTACCTCTCATTTTTAGCTCGTGGAGAGCTATCGGGATGGTTGGGGAATCAGGATGTCAGGCATAAACTCGTAATCGATTTCCGATCGTCCCAAGTTCGGCAGGCGCTTTCATGCATTTCGTTAAATGCTGAAAAGAATGCTCTTATTCGTCAAGCACATTCAAAGGACAAAAAAACTTTATTCTGTCCTGTATTTCTCATATATTAAAAAAGTTTTCGGTCACTATTAGGTTGTTCTGACTTTGGTTAAGCTTGTGTTTCGTGTACCGGGATCACTAATTTGTTCATTACAAAAGGCAATCAAAACTTGTTTTATCTGATAATAGCGTATTCCCGAGCATTGAGACGGCACGAGGGAATGATTTAGACACCCGTTCTAGGAATTCTCCTATGCTCAAAGACTCTTCGTGGTTGCTGTGTAAAAATTTTCGTTTTCATTAGCTGACACTTTGTTTTCACGTATTCGAATGCCAAATAAAGAGGGTCCCCCAGGGGTTTTTGGGGAACAAGGGAACACGGGAAATTTGGCAATGGGAACACGGGAACAAAGCAAAAAAATCGTAGGGAACAAGGGAACATCAAATAGGTTAGGGAACAGGGGAACAAACACAAAAAATTACAAGGCCCTACGTTTTTTACATAAACGTGGGGATGATAGAAGATTTTCTGCTGTTTTCTGATTTCTTTGGCAAGTTTTTGTTGCCATCTTTCGTGTCTATTACGATTTGTTTTAATTTTTGTTACGAAATACTTTCACAAAGTCAAAAATATCACAGAAATAATGATCAAAATTTATCAGCAACACTGTAGACCTTCAATCAGTTATTTTGTTTTGTTCAGAGTGGTTAATTAGGACGTATATGCAAAGAATAAGAGATAAAATTTAATCTTGAAAGGGTAACAAGGGAACAAGGTGTAATTTTGGACGGGAACAAGGGAACAGAGTTAAAATTTTGAAGGGAACACGGGAACACAGACCCCCCCCCCCCCCCCTGGGGGACCCTCAATAAAGGTAAACAAAATTTGTTTACCTTTACAAATGACACCATGAACATTTAATGTTCAATCAAGCGTAACGCGGTGAGAAATGCGCCTCCGACAATTTTCAGTTGTCAAAAGATTTTGAATCTTCAACAGCCTCTGCAAAATATACCTCACTTATTTTGTCTTCGTTCTGAGCTGCTGTACTTCGAGCAAAATAATTTTGAACAAACTTTGGCTCACAAAATGTGCGTTTCGTTACCATATGCAAATAAGAGGATATTTTGCTTCGTCTGTATGCAAATGTTTGGCGTCTGCTCACAGAATATCTGGCCGGTTTTTCCAGCCAGTTTATCGGCGGTAATTTAAAAGCAGCTGTGATAGGTTATTTGCTTGTTTATTATAACAACGGCAGCCTTTGGAATTCTTGTTTACCGGTTTTTTTATCCTTTGCATGCGTATGCAAATTAGGGAAGCGATCAAGAAACAAAATGTTCCGTGTATAATACCCAGCGCAAATCTTAGGAAAAAAGTGCGCATTATACACGGGTAAATACGGTAAACTGTTACTTGGTATTACAGTATTTCTTGAACAAACTACTCTTCTACTAGAGTGGTTTCAAAACTCCCATTCCACAACGTATATTAATCAATGAACGACAGTCAAGATAAAACAAACGAATCACATCGTAAAACAGAAAAATTTATTACACCTCATTTCAAACCACTCTATAGGCTTGATAATTCCCTATATCACCTCCCTGACACAGTATCTTACTTGCTCCAAGAGCTTTCCACAGGATGCCTTTGATTAGCTCATGGATGACGCAGTGATGCCATAAGGTATAGGAGGCATTCGATGTCACTCACTCACTCACTCACTCGATTCTGATTAATTTATTCATTAAACTTGGGTGAAACGATCTTGAAAGTAGCAGATGAATAATGGTTTGAAAAAATAAAACAACACTTTTAAGTTTAAAACAAGACATGTTTCGACATACTTATGCCATCTTCAGTTGCAAATGTTCGTTACAATTTGAATTTTAACTGTATACAGAGTTTCATATTACAAGGATTAACTATTATTTGAATAATAATGAAAACAAGTATAAACATGAGGTATTCGACTACAAAACTTACTAAATAGAAAGGGTTAATCCAACATGTTGTAACTCGCTGTTGGTTTAAAATAGGCCTCTCCCATTTAATATGCAGAGCCTCTTTAACTTTAATTTGAAACTTAGAGAGGTAGCAGAGTCTAAAACAGTGAAACATTCCGTAGAACAGGAGTTTCGACAAGCCTGAGATGACACTAAATGCTTGTAAACACGAGAGGCCTTGTCGGACACAAGGTGCTCACGAACGCGAGTAGAAATGTGGCGAGCGGTTTCGCCAATGTAACTAGCATTACAGCCAGCACAAACAAATTTATAAACAACATGCGAACGGAGACCCTGTGGTACGAAATCTTTCACTCTGAACAACTGTCTAACCTTAAAAGTGGGAAAACTAGCTTGATGTCAACATTACTACAATATTGTCTGAGCAGTTTTCTAAGTTTAGTTTGTGTAACGCTGGAAAAACGGCCCGCGAAAGGAAGTTTAAAATAATGTGTAGAAGGTTTGTTGGTCCCAACAATGTGACTTCTCTGTGGGCTAGCTTCATTAACTGTATTACAGATATACCTACGAATAATTTTATCGACGATCGAATTTGGGAAAAAGTTCTTCCGTAAAATAAAAACAAGTTCTTTGATATCTTTATGAAAGCCAAACCATGTATTATTAATTTTGTAGACTCTGTCAACTAATGTCCGAACTAGTCCCAGACTTAAAAGTGTTGTTTTATTTTTTCAAACCATTATTCATCTGCTACTTTCACGATCGTTTCAGTGGTAGTATCATCCACGACATTGCAGAAAAATATGGAACGGAGGTTAGTATTAGTGACCTCCGGAAAATCGAAAAGATTTCGATAAAACTCACGCAAAGCCGAGTTGGATTTGAATTTTTTACGGAACTGTTTATCCTTCAATGTGTTTCCCAAGTTCATCTGCTTCCAGCTACCTAACACGAGCGGGCACGATGTCATTGCCATTAGGAAACGACTCCTTCGAAGCGCAATTTCAAAAAGGTTTAAAGAACGTCGCAAGTTGGTGTTTGAACGTGACAGATTGACACAACACATTGATGGTTTTGTTAACAACCTTCACCGATTTATCATCCACAAGACCATACAGAAGTTCAACGTCAAGAAAGCTGCTACTCGCTTTATAAAGACTCATGAGAAACCTCACACGTAACGCCGTTATTCCATTCACGTCAAATGAGACAGTCACTAACCTTTCGTCACGAAATCTCACGTATGAGCAACTTGGAGTACTTAAATATTGGGCTTAGGAAACTCCATCTGCCCTCCTACCATCAGCAAAACTGATGTATTTACTTGCTTTGAACTGATTAATCGTACCATGATGAAAAATCTTATTGACAGAAAGCAAGAAGGAAAACTCGCCTCGGATCTGTCCCACCTTGCCCACTCTTATATCGCTTCACATCAACCATCTGCAGCTGATCTAAAGAAACACAGGATTCTAAAGGAACTGAGAAAGGACAGGGACATAGTTATATTGAAACCTGATAAAGGAAACGGCGTTGTTATGTTAGATAGGAATGATTACGATCAAGGTATCTTCAAGATTATAAGTGATACCTCTAAACTGTTCCGGGCTATTGAGAACGACCCCACTCTATCTAGAGAAGGTAAGCTGCAACGTTTTCTTAGGGCAATGAAAAGTAAAGGTCACGTAGACGATGACGTCTACAAGGATATTTACCCCGCTGGTTCTCAACCTGCAAGAATGTACGGTCTTCCAAAAATGCATAAGTCTCGTGAACCCAATTCAACACCACCTTTCCGTCCCATAGTTTCTTCCATAGGTACTTATAATTACAATCTGGCCAAATTCCTTTGCAATCTTCTAGAACCCCACATCCCATCAGATTATAATGCTAGAGATACGTTCACTTTCGTTAAAGAAATCAACCAACTATCCATCTCTGGCAAGTTCATGGTTTCCTTTGACGTTGAGAGTTTGTTTACCAAAATACCTCTTGACGAATGTATTGATCTGGCGGTTAAATATATTATCCAGGGTAATCCAGGCCTTAAAATAAGTTCTGTTGATCTTAAAACCCTCTTTTCCTTTGCTACAGCGCAAACACATTTTTTATTTAATGGTGTCTTTTATGATCAAATTGATGGGGTAGCAATGGGTTCTCCCCTTGATCCAGTCCTCGCAAACCTCTTTATGGGACACTATGAGAAACTATGGTTAGAAAACTATTCGTCATCACAAGTGTAAGTTATTCTATAGACGTTATGTCGATGACACCTTTTGTGTATTCATGAATGGACATGACGCTCATCTATTTTTTGACTACATCAACACCAGACATCCCAATATAAAGTTCACTATGGAAAGGGAAACTGAGGGTAAATTATCTTTCTTAGACATTTTGATTGATAACAATCATATGTCCCCAGTTACATCTATTTTCCGCAAAAAGACCTTCACTGGTCTTCTTACCAATTATTTCAATTTTGCCCCATTGTCATACAAACTGGGACTAGTTCGGACATTAGTTGACAGAGTCTACAAAATTAATAGTACATGGTTTGGCTTTCATAAAGATATCAAAGAACTTGTTATTTTACAGAAGAACTGTTTCCCAAATTCGATCGTCGATAAAATTATTCGTAAGTATATCTGTAATACAGTTAATGAAGCTAGCCCACAGAGAAGTCACATTGTTGGGACCAACAAACCTTCTACACATTATTTTAAACTTCCTTTCGCGGGCCGTTTTTCCAGCGTTACACAAACTAAACTTAGAAAACTGCTCAGACAATATTGTAGTAATGTTGACATCAAGCTAGTTTTCCCACTTTTAAGGTTAGACAGTTGTTCAGAGTGAAAGATTTCGTACCACAGGGTCTCCGTTAGCATGTTGTTTATAAATTTGTTTGTGCTGGCTGTAATGCTAGTTACATTGGCGAAACCGCTCGCCACATTTCTACTCGCGTTCGTGAGCACCTTGTGTCCGACAAGGCCTCTCGTGTTTACAAGCATTTAGTGTCATCTCAGGCTTGTCGAAACTCCTGTTCTACGGAATGTTTCACTGTTTTAGCCTCTGCTACCTCTAAGTTTCAAATTAAAGTTAAAGAGGCTCTGCATATTAAATGGGAGAGGCCTGTTTTTAACCAACAGCGAGTTACAACATGTTGGATTAACCCTTTCTATTTAGTAAGTTTTGTAGTCGAATACCTCATGTTTTATACTTGTTTTCATTCTTATTCAAATAATAGTTAATCCTTGTAATATGAAACTCTGTATACAGTTAAAATTCAAATTGTAACGAACATTTGCAACTGAAGATGGCATAAGTATGTCGAAACATGTCTTGTTTTAAACTTAAAAGTGTTGTTTTATTTTTTCAAACTTGGATGAAACATTTCTTCTGTCCCTCCCCTGGTAAGTATTGTATTTGTCCACGGAGTCCTCTTTGCTCAAGGTTTGCAAGTTTCAGGGGGTAGTAGAAATGCGTAGATTCTTGCTCGACTGTTTATGTATCATGAAGTGAATATGAATTAGCGTCGATGAATGGCGAATGGCGTCGATCAGAGCATGTGAAGATTGAAAATCGGATGATTTTTCGTCCTGTTCTCTTGAATATACTTTTGTGAAGTTGGAAAGTGGAAAGCTAATACGATTACGTACACAAGCGGCGAGAACTGAAGATTCTAATCGACGAAATTTGCACGCTGATATAATGATCAAAGCAAGTTATTTCGATATCACTAGCACTGAAGGGCGCGGTTGGAGCTCAAGACAAGAGAACAGAGAGAGAAAACAACGCCAAAAGCATATGTTTATATAACAAAACTAGGCATGCTATGGCCACCGAGTGTTTGGAAATAAATATCCTGCGACCGTAAGTAAGGAAATAAGACATTCCCTATCCCCAGAAGCTTTAGACAAGGACCAAAGCAACTAATTCGTTTGAACAAAGGATTGAAACACTTTAGACAAGGACCAAAAGCAACTAATTCGTTTGAGCAAAGGATTGGAACATTCAACAAGGAATTGAATCCCCCTACGCGTGATGAGTACTGTGTGTTGCTGCATATCAGGTTAAACGCAACATACATTCACGCCGCAGTCGCTACAGTGAATCAAATATAAAGAAAGCAACCGGCAGAGCTTTTCTACCAAAAACGCCCGTATTTAGACATGCAACACATTTGTTTGGGGAGAAAAATATGATCGATTTTACTGCTTAAACTGAGACAGGCACGTATTGGATTCTTATCGAAGACAAGATCGGAAATGTCTGAAATAGCTTCAATGGTATGTAAATGAAATGGCCGCGGTATTCTGAAATCTAGCCGCCAAAACACCGATCTTGTTCAGGAAAGTCTATATCCTTTGGCTTAAATAAACGATCAGTAATAAAAATTATTTTTGAAAGTAGTTCAATATTGTGGAAAAAAGAGTTACAATGTAACATAGCTGAAGATTTCTTTAGGTCATACGTTTTTCGGGGTGTCACACAACGCTCTCTTTGACGGGAGGTTGCGTCGAGGGCAGGAATACATCCGTCACAATAATAAGTTTGATAGACTCTGGGAAAGAGGTTGCATTACTTGTCAAATACAGGTCGCAATTAGTGTAGCAAGATGCATCCATGAGCTAGCTCACAGGAGCCTTTGATACTGACCAGGGATGCTCCTCGTTGCATTCTGGGGGACCATAAAAGGGGCTAACAAACCTGACACTTGTACCGAGAGAGTACAAAATGGTTTTGCTGGGTAGCACTTGAGTTAAATGATGCTAAAATGAAATTTTTGTTGTTAACTTTGTTTTCGGACTTTAAAAAAATATAGCACTTTATTTATTTGTTTATTTATTTATTTATTTTTTTTATTGAACATTATTTTAGTGACCAACATTTACAAGATAAAAGAAAAAGAGGGAACAAAATGGAAAACTAAGCTAAGGGTTACAAATTTTAAACACATTTCTACCTTGTTATGTACTACTACTACTACTACTACTACTAATAATAATAATAATAATAATAATAATAATAATAATAGTAATACAAACGGAAAACGTTGACAAACAAACAAACAAACAGAACAAACAAATCAACAAACAGTAACACACTCAATGCAACTAAAGTAGTTTGTCCCACGATTTGGTAAAACTGTCCAGACGATTTGTTCTCGTGGCAATAGCGCGGAGAATGGCAATCTTGTTATTTAGGCGCAAAAGAAAACATTCAAAGTCCAGAGTGCCGTTGCGTACGCTTGAAGCAAAAATATGATATTTAGCAATAATGAGCGAATAGTTAAGTACTTCCCAGTTGCTTGATTTTTGGTGCCAGCCATACAAGATGGCGCTTTCAGATAGAGTTAATTGTTGATTGAATTTCTCGTACCACCAATTAGAAAAGCGATTCAAGAAAGACGTGGATACACTGCAGGTGATCAACATGTGGATTAGTGATTGGTTTTCAAGGTTACATAAAGGGCAAGTTTCATTATTTGTTATGCCTGCGCGGAACAAGTTGGATTGTGTGGGTAAAATATTATGAATGATTTTAATTTGAAACATGATTAATTTTGGTTCTTTCAAGATGCGAAAGGGTAGCATGTAAATATTGCGGATGTTATCTTTAGTAAAGTCATGATTTAGAATTCTATTCTCGGCAGTGGGTGCCAAGAAGCATTTGTCTAGCAAGGTGGAATAAGCTGTTTTTGTAGAAAACAATTTGATGGATGTTGCTGTGGTCCCGGCGTTCCTTTCAGTGTGTAGTTGTGTTTTCCATTCAGCGGGTATAGCTTTTAAGAGGCCGTAGTATATTGTGAATGGGAAATCAAAGTTATATTTTTCCTTCATGTCGGTTAGTGAAAGAAAGCCGAGCTTTTCATTGAGAAGGTCCTTAATACAACGTATTCCTTTTCTGTACCAGGAGTTAATAAAAATTGGTTTTCCATTTAAAAGAATATTGCGGTTGTTCCAAATTACGTAATCTTTAACAGAATTTTGTTTGTTAGGTGTTAGTGATTTGAAACTCTGCCAGTAACTTAACACGGTTCGGTAAAAATCAGGGAGGTTCTCTAAGTTGAGCAGCTTAGAATCATAATCACAAGAACTTAGGAATTCAAGACTTCCGTGCTGGATGACTGCTTGGTTGGGGATTATTTTCCAAGAGGCATCACTAGTTTCAGTGATGCGTTTAATCCGAGCAACTTTTAGCGAGCGTTCCATAATTTCGAAGTCAATCATTTTTAAGCCGCCACGATGTATTTTGCCAATTATCGTTTTCTTCTTGATTTTGGGCGGTTTTCCTTCCCATATAAAGTTAAAATTGATTTTGTTAACTCTGTCTACTATGGATTTCGGCACCGTCAATAGGGAACTACAATAAATGAGTTTAGACAAACCTAGTGTTTTGATAATATTAATTTTACCAATTAAAGTAAGCTTTCTTCTTTTCCAGTTGTTGAGTGTTTTTTCTAAAGTACGCACCTTTTCCTCAAAATTAAGCAAATTGGCACGTTCTTGGTCATAGGAAAAGTGTATACCGAGAGCGTGAATTGATTCATGCGGCCATTTGAAACCAAAAGGTTTGTCCTTGCGATTCGTCCAAGAACCGAGCCACATCGCTTCTGTTTTGTGTGCGTTTATTTCAAGGCCGCTTGTATGTTTAAATTGGTCTAGAAGTTTAACTGATAGACTTAGAACTGAGTCAAGATCGCTCACCAAAACCGTGGTGTCGTCTGCATATTGTGTTATTTTAATTTCTTTTTGGCCTATTGTAATGCCTCGAATCAGGGTGGGGTCCTTTTTAACCGCTCTGGCTAAGAGTTCAATTCCAATTACGAAAAGGAGGCCAGACAGTGGGCATCCGTGTCGCACACCTCTTTCGAGATAGAAGAAGTCAGATGCATAGTCATTATGTAAGACACAGCTCGAAGCTTGTTGATAAATTACATCGAACCACTTTAGTATGTCAGGTCCAAAATTAAAGGTTTTTAAGGCTGCTTTTATATAATTCCATTCAATCGTATCAAAGGCTTTTCGAAAGTCTAGAAACAAGGCATGCAATGCCGGGTTTTTCCTCAAGTTTAGAATGAAACATTATATCCTGAATTAACCTGACATTTTCGCCGATAAAGCGGCCTTTGATGTAACCGGTTTGATCGGAGTTTATGATTTTAGGGAGAACTGTTTCTAGTCTTTTTGCAATGGCTTTTGTCAAGATTTTATAATCGATGTTAAGCAGGGAGATGGGTCTTAAGTTTTCTAGCAATGTTTTGTCTTTGTTCTTCTTGGGGATTAGTGATATGATGCCGCGTTTTTGACTGATGGAAAGTGAACCTGTTCGAAAGGCGTGATTGAAACGCACAGTCATATCAGTGCCAAGCTCGGGCCAGAATGACTTATAGAATTCTACGGAAAAACCGTCCGTTCCTGGCGTTTTGTTGTTTTTGAACTCTTTCAAGGCGGCAAAACATTCCTCTTCGGAAATTTTACCCTCGCACAGCATTTTATCATTTTCGTTTAATAAGCAAGTATTCGCTGAACTAAAAAAGCCTATTTCGGACAAATTGTGTTGGTTGGTATTATGGGATTTGTAAAGTGTTTGAAAAAACGTTTTTTGCTCTTGTAGAATCTCGACTGGATCGGACGTAAGTTTGTTGTCGCTTAATTTAAGCCTGGTTACCGTTTTCTTGGAATTGTTTCGTTTTTCTAGATTTAAAAAATACCTAGTGTTTCGTTCACCTTGCTCATGCCAACGGGCTTTGCTCCTAAGGATTGCACCTTTAGTCTTTTGTCGCATGATTGTTTGTAAGCGCAATTTTGTCGCGTAGAGTTCGTTCAATAGTTGTTTATCACATGGATTTTTTTCAGATTTTTGTAACAGATCATTAGCTTTGGGAATGAGTCGTTGTGGATAGACGCACACTTTAGAGCTCCGCAAGCCGGACTTCGAGAAATCAACTTATACTTTGAAAATACTTTCTTACGCGCTTCAAATTTCAACAAATCATCGTTTAATATGGGAAGCAAAGTTGCAGATAAAAAACGTCCAAGGATAAGCAGCTCCGGTACCGACAATGAACGATCTGAAGAAGCCCAAGATGGCGCCTACATTAAACTGTCGATAACTGACTACCAAAATCTCATTGCAAAGCTCACAGCGATAGAAGACAAAACCAAATATAGTGATGAACGAATCCTTAATCTGGAAGCAAGGTTGGATGAGGCTCAAGCCGAAATACAATTTCTTAAAAGAAGACTCAGCGAAGTCAACAAAACAATGAACGACGCGAAGGAATCCCTCGAATATACTCAAGGAGAACACGACGACCTGGTGGAGCGTGTTACCAACTGTGAAAACCAACAGTCCACTTGTTGGGACGAATTAACTCGCTCGAGCATTTACAGCCGACGTTGGAATCTGATATTCTACAGAGTTAACGAGTCTAGAGACGAGGATTGTTTTAAGCTGGTACGCAACGTTCTTTCTCAAAATTTGAAGCTTCCCATGGAAGAAGTCTCGAAAATGAAGATGTGTGGAGTACACCGTCTTGGCAAGCCAAATCGAAACAGATCAAGACCTCTTATAGCTCGCTTTACCTGCCGTGCTGACAGAGATCGCGTTTGGAGTGCCCGCCACATGCTGAAAAATTCGCCAATTTCAGTAGGGGAAGACCTACCAAGGCACGTTCAAGACATCAGGAGAAGTGTTTTAATTCCAGCAATGAAAAGGATCAAAAGTGAAAAGTCACAAACCAAAGAATCGGTCGTTGGGGACAAACTCATCGTCAATGGCAAAGCATATTTTCATTACAATGTCCCAAAAGATTGGCTACCATCCACGTCATATTCAAGTGCACAGGAAAAGTTCCCCCAAGCAAAAGATCCACGTCAAGAACGACTTCCAAGCCAAGAAGAATCAGTGACTGTTGTAAGTTAAATCTAATAATCACTCTTATCTGAAGCCCTACCTACTAGTTCGTTTATTTCTCGGACTTTTTTTAACAACCAAGTCAAAGTCGATGGTTACTGACGCGGACGCTTTCCATGTTCCACGATGCAACCCAGCCAAAAACGCCAATCCACTTTGCAGTGGCGCGTTGTTCGGCCAACTTCAGTGCCGTTTTTACTTTTCTGTGTTTGCTTTTTAGTAGTCTTTAAATATTTTTCTTAATAATTTCATTTCTTTTTGCCTGTTTATTTTCGTTTTGTACCACGAATTCTATACCTATTATTAATATTCTATTTTCACACTTGAGCGAAACGACAACTTTCAAAGCCCCATGCCGTTGCGTTCCATTGATATTTCCTTTTGGCCAGTACAATGACTTCGCAGCCTAGTTTTGAAGTTAAATTCCAGTCTTTAAATGTAAGAGGATTGAATAAGTCAATCAAACGGCGCACGATTTTTCGATGGTTACATAACCAAAAACACTACTTCACATTCTTGCAAGAAACCTACAGCTCTAAACAATGTGCACAGACTTGGGAAGCAGAATGGGGCGGGAAAGTGTTCTTCAGTCACGGCAGCTCGCACAGTAAAGGGGTTATGATACTTGTTAATCCAAATTTAGACTTTAAAGTGGAAAAATGCATTTCTGACAAAAACGGCAGGTTTCTCATACTCGACTTAATAATTGACGAATTGCATCTCATACTGGCAAATATTTATGCTCCAAATGATGCAAATCAACAAGTAGCCTATTTCAAAGACCTCGAAAACCGACTTGAGAAATTTGCCCAAAAGAACATTGTTGTTGCAGGAGACTTTAAATGTGCTCTGACGGATAAGGACAAAAAAGGAGGAAGGTCAGTTTCGAACAAAGCCATTGTAATTTAAGAAATTCAGCATCTCGCTAATCTCTACAACTTAACTGACATTTGGCATGATCAAAATCCGAACAGCGAACGATTTACGTGGAGAAATAAGTTTCTTAAGATTCAATGCCGCCTAGACCTTTTTCTGATATCAGAAGAACTAAGCGATGTTGCGCAATCATGCAGCATTGTAAATGCTCCCGAGACCGATCACTCTGCTACCACTTTACATCTTAAAACAGAAGACTTAATGCAACAAAGAGGCCCCGGTTTTTGGAAATTCAACAATTCGCTACTGGAAGACGGGAATTACACGAACAAACTTCGACAAAACTTGCCCCTTTTCAGAGAAAAATACGCCGACCTAGAAGACTTAGGGTTAAAATGGGATGTAATTAAAATGGAAATCCGTGGATTCACGATCAAATATTCAAAGCTGAAAGCTAAACAAAGAAAAAATGAAGAAATTATCTTGCAAAACAAATATAGCACTTTAATAAGCTTAAGTCTTACTTGTACTGAGATACCCAGCATTTTCTTGCCGTCAAACTATTTGACTTTCGTCTAAAACAAAGGGTGGTGTAGATTCAGATTTAACATTTACAGTTAATAGCTCCCTTTTAATCGACGTCTGTATCACTTGCAAACTACTTTAGTATATTACTGGAGGAAAACGCGAGATGTGCGCGAGATGTGCGCGAGATGTGCGAGACTGCGCGAGCTTGAGGAAGGCATTCGACTTTATCTTTATGACGCAGAGTTTTTTTCTGTAGGCTGTTTGCAGTTGGCAACCAGATCAGTCTTGGTGCGTCCATGCATGATACAGAAGTTATCCCAGACCAGGTGAAACTGTTCACTATTGAGTCAAAGTGTTATTTATCTGATTTATAAGTTGCTGAGAAAAATGCCTGCCTCAGGATAAAGCGAAACAATGAAGGTAAGGTTTGCTTTCTTTAAGCTACGAATCCTTGCAAACGTTTTCTTTCCACAGAGTGTGAGTTGGCAGTCAGTGATATTAGCCGGGTAAAAAAGCTGGTGTATTCTGATCTATATTGTATCTTTTAACTTTTAATTAAAATTATAATGACGCTCACTTTCTGCAACTAGTGTGGTTTTTACTAAAATCAACTCTAGTGTTCTCCTGAACAACTCAGTTGAACAATTTCTGTTTTGTTTGGGTTGTGTTGCCATGTTGCATTCCCTCGACTCACACTGTAATTCTCTCGAGCGCGATTACAATCGGCGTTTGTGAGAACACTGTGTGTCCTTTTTAACCCTAGATTCGCCAGGGGCTGATTAAATCGGCTCGCAAATTGAATGCTAGATGTGCCAAGGCCGATTAAATCGGCCCAAATTTCGTCACCTAATTAACAACGGATCTAATGGTTCATAAGACAAAGGGAAAACTATGAGCCAATAGACTTTGCTGTTATATTCTGAAACAGGTAAACGTGAAGAAGTTGTTTCGGAGAAAATTTATGAACTTTGATGTTTCAAAAAAATGTTCTCATTTTGTACATACAATATCGGGAAGGGAACATGCATGTGCCTCCGTAGAAGCAAAAACGGACCGGAGTTTCTTTTAAGAGAAACAGTTCTGCTTCTGCAACAAATTCTGTGTGCGCGCAAAAAGGAATTTTTCGGGATATAATTTGCGACGAAATTTATAAGGATCCAAAACAGTTGGACTGTTAAAACAGAGAAAATACGTGAGCTGGAGACGTTCTCTTGTTGTTAAATTGCTTTTGGACCAAACTTCAAACACTATTGTATTTCAAAGTGTGTTTATTGATCCCCTTATGCGACATATTACCGTGATAACGCAATTATAAGCAAAACTACAAACCTATGAAAAAGAAGAAAAGCAACTCCAGATTGTCAACTCACGTTTCGTTTTAATACACGATCGGCGAGGCCTTGTGCATCTATATGAGTTTTTTTATTTTTTTGTTTATTTTTTTCTTTTTTTCTTTTCGTGACTGCCTTCAAATTTTTAACTTTTAACGAGGCATCGTTAGACAAATATCAATTTATGACTGGGGCGTAAGCTAAACATTTTCGAAAAGGTACCGACACTCAAATAAATGCAATGGTCATAATAAAACATGCCAGTAATGAGAGACAAGCGCACCTATATTGACACCCCTTCTTATGGAGCTCTTATTACGACTTATAACGGAAAAACACCATTGAAAAACATTCCATCTATTGTATAGAGTGTTTTCCCATGACGTCAGGGTGGCCATATTGGTGTTCAAAACAAAGAAACGGCGGCCATGTTGGTGTCCCAAACTAAACCTCTGGAAGCTGAACTCTATTTTTATGCAAATACTTTCTTTTGTTTCAGTAAACCAAAATGGTCGGTAGTCACGTGAATGCGGACGCTCTATAGATTTAAGTGACGAATTGTGAGATAGAATAAAAAAAAACTTTTGAAATGTACATAAGAATGTATGATCGAACAGAAGTTCTCATATAGTAATCCCAAAAATTTTGTTGTAAAATTTATAGCGTTCTCTGGCTAAAACAAAAGAAAAGATCGATCATAATATCTGATATTATCATTTGATTCTTTGTTCCTTTCTTTTCATTGGCCCAGAGCCTACCACGTGACCTACAAATATCTGAAAACAAATAATGGTCTGCTCGTGCGCATTACCGTCCAAATGTGATTTTGCTCCAAATAATATTCTGCTCACGCGCAGTTGTGTCCACGGTTGAATAAAGCTGTAATGTTTAGTCAAGATGACTTCGAAACGTCGTGTAATATCGTTCATTTTTGTAATCAAATTTTAGCTGACAGAATAAATTTTTAACTGAGAAGAAATACCACTGAATTTCTGTGATTACTTATGCAAGGCAGAGCGAAAATAATTATGAAAAACAAACTCGGTGATCGAATGATAAAACTATTATTGAACTCGGTTCTCGCAAAATATCGTGATTTGCCATTGCCTCGCAGATCAATTATTTACCTCAGCCAAATAATTGATCTGCTCGCCACTGACAAATCACGATATTTTGCTCGACCTCGTTCAATAATTGTTAAATATCTACAGAACGTACACCATAACCCTGAAAAGAAATTATTCGTGCCGCTGTATTCTATTCGCTATTCTTCTATGAAGCTAAAGTCTAGTAGCAACCCCTTTATCCAGACTGCCCTGGACAACATCAAGAAAGTCGAAAAGAGGCTTGACAGACAGACAGACAGACAGATAGAGAGAGAGGCCGACAGACAGACGGACGGACAGAGAGACGGACGCACGGACAGACACACACACACAGACGGATGGACAGACGGACGGACAGACACACAGACGGACGGATGGACGATGGATACAGATTTTTTCCTATAAAGAATGCTGTATTGTCTCGGGAGTGGATAAGAGTTATTGTCCGTATTGCGGGCCGTTATGGCAAAGTTTATCAGTCCATAATGCTTTCTATTGTATTATTTTTATCACGGTATATTTTATAATTTTTAGGTCAAGTTCACGTTCAAGTTCAAGGTTATATGCGGACTATAGGCTAAGAACCTTTCAATCATTATTTACATGTATATGTGTTTATTTTTAATTTGTATTTTATACTGTCAAGTGCCACCTTCAAAAAATAAAGTTGATTATTATTATGCAGCAGTTAAAACGTTTGTATGCTATATACAGTTCAAATAGTATGACGGGGCGCTTGATGGTAGCCCGTTAACTATAGTGAAAACTTAATACAGCGCTAAAAAATTAAAATTTAAAATATATTTAAAAATTAGCACTATGAATAGTGCTAAGAAAGAAAAAAAAGAAGAAAAAAATGGATATACACTTTAGGACCTAAAATTGTAATTATAAAATCATTAAAATTCTCTTAAATATATTACTTATTCTCGCTTTAATGAACCACACGATATTTTTGAATTCATTTTTAATGAAAACATGTTTCGGATGAGACATCATCCATCGTCAGCTGTACAGTAAAGAATAAAATGAAAATGAGCAATAAATAGTGTAACAGAGTGAGATATTAACAAGAATAATGAAGAGTAAAGAAACTATTTATGCTAAGAAAGGAACTAATTAATGCTGTAAAAACAAAATTCATTAACTGTCACTTCATAACTTTAACAGTCCAGACAATATTGAGTATAAAAGCAAGGGCCGATACAACGTAGAATGGTTTTAAGTTTGTGTACTATATTTCGGCTGGCCAAACCAGTACCTGAAGAAGGCTGGTTTGGCCAGCCGAAATATAGTACACAAACTTAAAACCATTCTACATTGTATCGGCCCTTGCTTTTATACTCTTTGTTGATTTTATTACGCCGATCAGATCACCAGTTTGATCCAACGTATACCAAGAAGATTATTGTCCACGGCTGCATGGTTGAACATTTGATACAGACAATATTGACTGGAGAGAGTTAATAAATAGAAAGCTGTATTCATTGTTAATGTTGCAACTTTAAACGTCCGAGAGATGTTTAGTGTTCCTGAGATTACAGTCTTCTGCATGTTATGAAGAACTCCCCTACTCTT
This sequence comes from Pachyseris speciosa, assembly GCA_016490735.1. Classification (NCBI taxonomy): domain Eukaryota; kingdom Metazoa; phylum Cnidaria; class Anthozoa; order Scleractinia; family Pachyseridae; genus Pachyseris; species Pachyseris speciosa. The sequence goes on from JAEMWC010000006.1 coordinate 2,243,793, forward strand.
ACTTCCGACCAACTCCTTCAGCTCGACTTCTAAGTCTCGGCACCATCCCCCTAATACGTCCATTATGATATTATATTGTTTCACTTCATATCCTTGGTACTTCTGCTTTAATTTCCAGCGGAGTGGTCCGTATTTCGTGGCTTTCTCCTCCTTCTTTTTCTCCCGATTTGTAACCCATAGGCAAATCATCTCAAGAGTGATGACTCGCTCTGACACGTGGTTGACAATGCGCGCATCCACCGACTCTGTTGGCTCTAACTTCTTGGTGCTTCGCAAATAGAGGAACATCCCAGAATGCTTGTGCATTATTCGACTCTTACACTGGCTTCGGTTTCAGGGGCGAGTACCAAGGTGGCACTGAGTCTACAAGACCTAAGTCTTCCAATGTCTCAAAGAATAGTATCTTCATGGCTGCGTTATCTCGGGTAATGTGCTTGTTCTGTGCAAGGGCGACACAACCAGCCAGGACATGGGCGACACTTTCAGGAGCCTTGTTACATAGCCTGCACATCACCTCGCCCGTCGTCTCAGTGTGCATTTTCTGACAGGCATACAGCCTCAAAGGTAATAACTGTTCATAGAGCTCAAACATCCCCGCCACTGTGTGTGTTGGGCATTGTTTCCAACCGCTTAGCCACAAAAAACATCCGTCGAAATTAAGGCTCTCGTCTTCACTGGTCGCAGAGGTTAGTTTCCCCTGCCAGTTCTGTTCATATACCGCTTCCCATGACTTCTGTTCCAGACCCCTTCTTAGCTCTGCCTTCAGTTTCTTTGCTGTTATCACCTCTCCACTCTCATACTTTATACAAGTTGGATTTGGGTGCTCCAGCTGCAACTGGAGACCCATCTCCTCTGCATACCTTACTGCCTCTTCAACTAACGAGCTATGACCTAACTCTTCCGCACTCTCTTCAAACTCTCGAACCATCGCCATTGCTGGGTCACCATTTCTATATAACTTCACTGCCGCCTTTATCTTCGTTACTTTGTACTTCTTCTCGATCGAGCGCAGACCTCTACTTCCCTTCTCTCTTGGCATGTGCAGAATGGCAGATGAACCACTTGGATGTTTCCCACCATTCTCAACAATTATCTTGCGAGCCTCTCTATCTAACTTTTTAAGCTCTGTCACCGGCCATTGTTGTGTCCACATTAAGTAGCCCAGCACTGGCAATGCAAACTGGTTCGAGGCTGTTACTCGGTTGTGA
>JAEMWC010000006.1:2255000-2275000 GCA_016490735.1 Pachyseris speciosa
TACTAGCTACTAGTTATTAGTTATTGGGTGTCCGCTATTAGTAGAGGGAGATTCCCTCGGCTAGTCATTTTCGACACATTAATAAAGTCTTTGATTGATTGATTGATTGATTGAACTAAAGAAATAATCTTTCAGAGAATTTGTCATTAAATTACAGTCACACCTGCAGAGATTAAAAAAAATTTACTTTTCAAAGACAAGTGAAGAGGTACGGGGGGGGGGGGGGGGGCACTGCAGAGAAAAAATGTAGGAGGGGAATGGCAGGTTAAAAAGGGAAAGGTGGTAAGAACAATGATAAGTTGTGATGAATTTGCAATTTTGTTAGACTCTGCAACAAAGTTAAGACATAAGTAGATACTGCTACGTAAGGGGTAGAACCAGAAGAAAAAAGTACAATCAGTTGAAGGTTCAGAACCCCTGCCCCACCCATTCATGCACTACTGACTTATTATTTAGACCTTGTAGACATTGTTTCTCTCACTTAACTTCTCATGGTTTTGAAAGTTATTTTTTGCTGAGCCAGCAAGCCAGAGCTTACTAATAAATGTAAAAAAAAATGGTTGTATTGAAATTTGGGGGTTAAATGTTGTACAGACGGAAGATTGTATTCATATTTTTGTGGATATTTATTATGAGTGGGCTTGGATCGAGGCAAGTGTATTTGCACTTCTTTGGGAAAATAGTTGACAATTTTTCTTTATTATTTTTACCTTTTTTAGTTTTTGCATATTAATTCATTCATACCAGAAATCACAAGTGTTGGTTGATAGAGAGAGAGAGAGATGCTCTGAAAACACGCCTATGCGCTCTTGTTCTGACAGTTTTTTTAGTTCACGATAAACCAAAAATTAAATGTTTTGCAATTTTTTTCTTTGGTTAAAATTACGAAGGAAGACATTGCCCGCTATGTTTGTCATCGAATCGTAGATTCTCCACACTTCGCGATTCACACGTCATTTTGTTTAACCAATCACAGAAAGTGAATCGACCTTCTGAAACGAAGCGACGGTTTGCTTGCGACAGCGCTGTAGCTGTGGTGAAAGTGGTATTTGCGGTCAAGTTTAATGGGAAATTTCTAGTCCGAAGCTTAACTACATTCAAAACGGTGAAATGATTTTGAAATTTGGTTCATCCTGTGTCATAAAACCTTAGACCAAGTCAGTGGATTAACGAGCACATGGACGCTGTGCGATACCTCGTTCGACTCTCTCGTTCCGCCACTTCGACTAGGTCACCTGAAGATGTGTTAGACTGTGAAAGATTTGTGTGGTGAAAGAGCTGTGGTGAAAAGCTGAAAATAGGAGATTTGCCGTCAAATTCAACTAAGTAATGGAAAATTTCTAGTCCGAAGCATAAAACTTTAGATCAAGTCAGTGGATTAACGACGTCCACGTCAACGCAGTGCGATACCTCGTTCGACTCCACTCTCCTTCCGCCACTTCGACTAGGTCACCTGAAGATGTGTTAGACTGTGAAAATATTTTTTAACTGGCCACTCTGGGAAGAATTATATCAAGGCTTGATGGACGGCTTTTTGGATGTATCTAAAGCGTTGTGAAAGGGATTGTATTCGCGCCGCGACTGCATTCAACAACACATAAATTTTCCCGCCGTGCTTTGAGCATGACTAAAGACGAAGGATGTGCGATTTACGCAGTGGCCCGATGTAGCATTTTCGACGATTGGAGAAGGTATTTACCGTTGACCTTTTATTTAGTCGTTTTCTTCAAAAAACTTACGGTCAACCGATAAGCCAGATAAGCGTTGTCTTTGTTTATGTGCCCAACTTTTGTATGGCTCGGCAAGAAGTTAATCCTACTCTCAAATTTGGTTTTCAAGTTTATTGTCAGTTTGTTTGTGAAGAAGGTTTTCAGGATTTCTGTGTTGGACCCATTCTTATAGCAAATTACATTTTAATTTCCCCTCAATTTAAAAAAATAGATTCAAATGAAATTTACCGTAAGCTTAAGCTTATAATTTAAACATTAGGGCCATTTATACGGGAGAAAATAAGACGCGTCTTATTTAAGACGCGACTTAAATAAGACGCGAACTGATCGTATAAATGGTACAAAATAAGCGTTCGCGTCTTATTTAAGTCGCGTCTTACATAAGACGCGTCTTATCTTAGAACAGGGTTTTCAGCTGTTCTTATTTTGTCCGCGTCTTAATTAAGACGTGAACTTCCTCGTATAAATGGTTTCGCGTCCTAAATAAGACGTGAACTGCAAGTGCGCTTGCATAAAAACGACAGCAACATGTGCTTGTCTTCTGATTAGATAGCGTAATTGTTTGCAAAGCTTTGCAAAAGATGGCCGGGAGAGCCAAAAGTGAATTCAGCAACTTCCTTCTTTAACCTGCCATCAGTCGCACCGATCCGTATATCGCTTACTTCCGACTCTTCTCGGATTTCTTTTGATTTCTTTGTATGCTACGGCGTGGTCTTCACAAGAAAAAAATCTCTGAGAAAGTCTCTTCTTAAAATAACAGGACAGCACGCTTTTGTTTCTTGCTACAGGCTGTATCAAAAATAAGACGCGAACCATTTATACGAGACCTTCGCGTCTTATGTAGGACGCGAAGGTATAAACGGTACAGTTCGCGTCCTATTTAAGTCGCGTCTTAGATAAGACGCGTCTTATTTCCTCTCGTATAAATGGCCCTATTAGGGCCATTTATACGGGAGAAAATAAGACACGTCTTATGTAAGACGCGACTTAAATAAGACGCGAACTGATAGTATAAATGGTACAAAATAAGCGTTCGCTTCGCGTCTTATCTTAGAACAGGGTTTTCAGCTGTTCTTATTTTGTCCGCGTCTTGATTAAGACGTGAACTTCCTCGTATAAATGGTTTCGCGTCCTAAATAAGACGTGAACTGCAAGAGCGCTTGCATAAAAACGACAGCAACATGAGCTTGTCTTATGATTAGAAAGCGGAATTGGTTGCAAAGCTTTGCAAAAGATGGCCGGGAGAGCCAAAAGTGAATTCAGCACCTTCCTTCTTTAACCTGCCATCGCACCAATCCGTATATCGCTTTCTTCCGACTCTTCTCGGATTTCCGTTGATTTCTTTGTATGCTACGGCGTGGTCTTCATAAGAAAAAAAATCTCTGAGAAAGTCTCTTCTTAAAATAACAGGACAGCACGCTTTTGTTTCTTGCTACAGCGCTCCATCTTGGCGGGTAAGCGAGGCTGTATCAAAAATAAGACGCGAACCATTTATACGAGATCTTCGCGTCTTATGTAGGACGCGAAGGTATAAACGGTACAGTTCGCGTCCTATTTAAGTCGCGTCTTATTTCCTCCCGTATAAATGGCCCTATTGTTAGAAGTACACGTCCCAACATTGTTGTAAGAACGCTTCTAACAATGTTGGATACGCATATAACATTGTTGGAAACACGTCGCTTCGGTGGTCTGGTTTCAACAATTTCCACCTCTACCATTAGGCTTCGGATTGGAGACTGGGCCCTTAACTCTGATTGGCCTTTGCAATACAACATTGTTGAAAGGGCGGCTACACGCTTCAACATTTGTTGTATGTTGGAGAAAATGTTTGATCGAAATCAAAACATTCTTCCAACAAAAAATGTTGAACAAACGTCATCAAACATGCATGCTACACGTTCTAACATTGTTCATCCAACAAATGTTTTAAAACAATGTTTGAACGTGTAGCCGGGGCTTAAGCCGCGGCTACACGAGCGATTGTTTGCTTGCGATGGTGATGCGATTTTTTGTAAAATTGTCGCGTCGCCGGCGCGCGATGAAAATCACCCGTGTAGCCACCCTCGCACAGGTGATGCGACAGCTCAAAAAATCGCAGAAAAAGAATCGCGAAAAGTTAAACTCATTCAATTTCTCGCGATTTTTTTTCTTGCGACTTTTTACCTGTTGCGTTGCCAGTTCAAGGGTGGCTACACTTGCGATTTTCATCGCGCGCTGGTGACGCGACAAAATTGAAAAAATCACATCACCAGCGCGATCGAAAAATCGCTCGTGTAGCCGCGGCTTTATGTGTCGGAATCGTGTAATTCACTAGGGTAATCCATTTGAAAGCACGAACTGTTCCAGTAATTGTTTATGCGCAACTATTTTTCTTAGGCCAATACTTTGAATAATGGCTTTATTGTACACTTTGTTATAATTGTAATAGGGAATTTAGTTCATGGAAAGTATAAAATAAAGTTTTGATGTCTGTGCGAATGAAGGTAACGTTTTAAGTTCCGGTTGAAAATAAAGTAATCATTTATTCCGTCACTGTTTAAGATACGTTTTTAACCTTCAAATATCGTATTTAGTAAAATTACTGAGCTTGCATCGGTTGCCTTAAGCAACTTAAATTGTTTCATTTAATGTTAGCATTAATTTGATTTCATTCGCATTGCTGCAACTTCTAGTTTAAGTTTTATAATTTCAAGAATTAAACAACACTTTTTAGGTGGGAAGTGCATTTAAGTGTACCACAAACGCGCTTTTTTTTTGTTTTGTTTTTTAACAAACAGCAACTATCTGTATCAACTTACCTTCTCAAGTATACATTGTCCCTGAGCAGACAGCAGCCATAAAAAAAAAAATTAAAAAAGTCGTCAAAAGTTCCGTTTAAAGAAAATGTAAGTCCAGTCCGTTGTCCAGTCCTTGGAATTTTTTTTTTCTAGCTAACCTTTTGTGGCGCGGCGTCGCAGTGAACAAAAAGCGCGCGAAAGTATAGCCTCGTTTTCGTTCTTTCCTCCAGGCCCTCTCCTCTGAAGAAAATCTTAAGCATCGATCCTCGCCAAAAGCAATTGAAATTAGAAGAAACTGACAACGCCATCATAAAGAGCATACTCTCAAGCCTTAGGCAAAATTTTCTTTTATTCCTACCTCAAATGGTCGTTGAGCAGGAAGCTGACAAACTTTTCAGTTAGATTTTGTACTGCCGCACTTTTTTAGGAAAAAGTAATCATGGCCATTTTTTAAAACACTATTTATTAAACTACAACTTCGCTTAAAAATATTCTTGGAGAAAGGTTCTAGTAAACTTTTAGAGCGAATATTAAACTTCGGTCCGTTCTGGTCACGTGACCGATGACGTCACAGCATCAAAAATGACAAAAATGTATATTTCATAAAAATATCTACCAATATCCAAATTTTTGTTTCCTCGCGTTTAATGCAACGCGAGATAGCACTTGTACCCAGACTCCCACTTTTTGAAAATTGTATATACCTCCCTTAATATTTATATTTTGTTCGGTACCCGGGCAGTCCGAAATTGCTCACAACATTGTGCTTCAAACCACGTTGACTGCTTTTTCAATAACAAAATAATTTCGTCACAGTGAGCAAAACCGCACTTGTAAGCAAAGTCACGTGACCAATGACGTCATCGCCCTTAGTCTTGTACAATAATTAGTTTATGGTAAGACTTATTTCTAGACAACGTGGGGGTCTTGCTGCCCTCAAACTGACCAAGTTATTTGGGATTGACGATTTTCCAGCTGTAAAGGATTCTGGGAAGGTTCTTATTATAATTATATATTGTTATTTAATTATTATTATTATTATTATTATTATTATTATTATTATTATTATTATTATTATTATTATTATTATTATTATTATTATTATGAAAGGTGTTCGTCATCGTGGTTTCAAATGATAGCTGAGTTAATCTTTTGTCTCACGATTGAGTCACAAAGATGTGGATCGCGACGTTTCGACCGCTATACTGCTGGTCTTCATCAGGCGATGGTGTCGACTGGTTGCGTGTGAGAATAAGAAGCACCGTGGCTGGTCGTGATTGGTGCGTTTCGATCCTCGCTTATGGGAATAAATAAAGTAGCCAGACGTGGTGTATTTGGTAATGTTAAATGCGTCTTCACGACGACTACCGGTCTCATGTGGTACCATCAATTTTTTTAATAGATTTCGTCTTAGGTCTAGATCTCATTCGCATCAAACAGATGACGAAGTTATTAGGGTTTCATTAAACCACATTAGAAATTCAGCTGGATTAAAATGTCTAAAATTACTGCAACTGATGCAAAATTGAGGCAGATGTTTGCTGTGGGATGTTAATGTTTCCATATATCCACTTTGCAAGCCGTTCACACTTGTAACAACTTGCAGCAGCACCTGTGAAAAGTTCCAAATTCACAGTTCTTCGTTGTATCACTCTGCAAAGGTAAAGAATCAGTAGGTCTATAGATCTTCGTCAGTCTCAAATGAGTGTCTGTTATTCTATTTCCAATTCTTATTCTATAATAGCGGCTATGCTATCAGTCACAAGAAGTGGCAAAATCACTCTTTGGCAGGTAATTTTGGATCTCATGATCTCTTTCAATTCAGACTGGGAATTCATCTGATGGTGCTAGCACTTTGAACGGGCCATCAAATCAAGCTTACGCACCGCAGAAGCTGATGCGTTCTTGACCAAAGAATTGCGTATCTCTTAGAAACGTGCTCACCTGTAGGACATTAAAAATTAAATAAATAAGTATCTTTCAGTGCATCTTGAAAAGCCACTCACTGCTTTCGCCAGTTTTAAAGTTCGCTCTGGCTCTCTGGTATGTCAACAAACTTTCTACAGAAAATTTATTAGTTTGTTAAATGACTAAACATAAAGTTGCCAATATGGAATCAGTTTCGAGACTTTCTTTCATATGCAGTACCTGTAAGAAGATTAATGTATGTGCCAACGCCAGCTTATAAATAGGCTTTTATGCATTGTGAGCGCCAAATAACGATGGAAACAATCAGCTTTCACAGGAACATTTTAATAACGACTCTATGCTCTCACAGTTGGAATTTTATTACGGGCGGACTCTTCGAAGACGCTTACCGGTGAGTTCCTCAAAATACGTTAATCCCCCTTGGCAATAAGGAACGGTGCCTACAAACTGCACAGTGACTGTACAATACGGCGTTTAACAACTTAAATAATCCGAGCGATGTTCGAGTACGAAAAAGTACGGTCAGCGTTCGGTTTCAATAACTAAAAATACGAACAGAAAAATCATAAGCATAAGAAACGAGGGCAAAACTACAAAATGCGATAGTAAAAAACACACTTACGGCTGTGTCCTAAACGGTAAACGTTGGCGATGAGATTTGAGGTTGATACTGCCTTCGTTGTGAGCAGGACTCCTTTCTAGCAGCTTTACTATCAGACGCATATAGTCCTGCCTTATGGGCGTCCACGGTCCGCCTCCAACATTACTGTACATGGTTTTATTTACCCGCCGGCTAAACCAGCTCGACGCTCCATTTTTCCAACTAAAATGCTCGAGTACACGAAAAAGCGATATTTAAAAATAATCTGACAATGCTAATTATGCACATGGTTATTTTGGATATGCAAACGTTCCTCGCAGCTTCTTTTTAAAACTTCAAAACCAACGAATTAAGGTTGAATGTACAATCAATCAGTCATGGCTGAGCAATCAATTAATAACACAGAAACGCTGAATTGTTGTTTTACAGTTGTTGTTGTTCAGTAGGATCACACATGTTTCAATGCAGTCTTCCAACACCTGCTGTTACCGGTTATCGAAAGCTTCTAGGCCATGAGTACTGAATTTAATTTTGGGGGTTTCGTTAACCGTTGAAAATCATTATTGTTTGTTCTTTCTTTGAAAATAATTAATTTTTTTCAGGACTGAAACGTCGCTAAAATGGTGAACAATTTGCTTAATGCCTCTGTCTCACCGAAATGCTCCTAAATGCTAGCATAATATACAAAGGCCTAGTTATAAATTAAACAAGATATTGCTCTTCAAGCTAAAAAGAAGCTAATGATAAATGAACTCGCTCGCCACAGAAACAATGAGGGGGTGCAACTTTTTGGCGGAAAGATATTTCTCCCTATGTTCCTAAGTTATTTTATCGTTTACTCAGTACTATGATTATTAACCTTTATCCATATCCTGTATCTATTGGAAAGCAGAAATCCTGTATCTATTGGAGAGCAGAAATCCTAGTAGTTTGATGGTTTTTACAATAAAAACGCTATGTCACACTTGGCAACTTTGCGTTATTTGCGCCTGCGCACAAATAACGGAAACCTCACGTAACATAAGAAACATATTACATGTGTTCCTATCTAATGCAGTAATGGCCTTACAATGAACAAAGAATTAGTGTATGCTTCACATGGAAAAGGAGGTCGCGAAAAATAACTTAACACAAATCGATAAGTTCGCCAAATCAGCCAGCTTATGGCACGCGAAATATTTTCAAACCATTAAACCAATTATTCATATATAAAGAGTTACCAGACCGTCGCAACGTTTCAATAGTCGCCAGGTCTCAGACTGGTCAGAGAAGACAATTAACGATAGAAAAAAAAAAAAGTTTGTCATGTTCCTTATTTTCGTCAGATAAAATTTAATAATGATGACATGGAGTCATCGAAACGTCGTTCGTTTTTTTTTTTTTTTTTTAATATGATTAATGTTCTTTCATAAGATATTGAAAAGACTGATAAAATTTTGTGCAAAGTGTTTATAATTACACCCATGGCATAATCAGACAGTAATGGCAGCAAGCCGTCTGACAGTTGACGAAGGTTGAAACACCAAGCCAACTATCAAAGACGTCGATAGATAGAAATCTGGAGACCGAACCATCTATTTTTTTTTTTCGTGTTTTTTTTTTCAGAGTAATTGGGCGACCGATGCATTTTTCCGAAAAAGTTCAGTAATTGTTTGTTTTTAGCTAACTGTGTCGTAAGTTATGCGAATTTTTCCTTGCTTGCCGTCAGTCTATGTAGAATTAGATAGCCAATCCGAGGTGGCAAGTTTACCTAAAAATTCAATTCAATTCAATTCAATTTTTATTCACACTTATTTGGCTGAAATACAAATGTTTATAATAGAAATAAATAGACAATAGGTTATGCTAATTCGAGTCATACGTCCTATTTGAATTACCCTTTGCACCAAAACGTCCAAAACGAACGTTCAAAAACGAATTCTGCGAAACATTTTAGAGAGGAATGTCTCTATATGTACACGCCGTTTTCCTGTCTTCTTAACAAAGCAAATCATCTGCAGCGTACATGGGAACTGTTTAACATGGTGTCCGTCTACTAATTTCTAACTTCAAATTCAAATTTTAAACCTTCATTAAATCTTCAAATTTATACCATGCCATAGAAAATACAGCCAATCAGAATGTAGGAAAGCCGTTGTATATTCGTCAGTATTCCATCGAACCTTCCCACCGATCAATGCAATTCAACGGTATCACACCCAACCTTCCCAACGTGCGTTGAGATTTCCGCTCATGCTGGCCTTGTTGGCCACTGTATTTTCTATGGCATGGTTTAAAATAGTTATGCAACCCTTTCTCGCGGTATACCGTAGAATGTCCCACTCGCCACTTGTATTTTCTTTGCATACACACTCGCCTAAAGGCTTGTGTATATACTAAGGAAAAATACAAGTGACTCGTGGGATATTCCACGGTATACCACTCGAAAGCGTTGCATAACTAGTATTTATCTAATCCTTTGAGAAAAAGAATATCTTCCCAAATATACCCAAAAATTCACAACATAGCTTCTTGTAATGAGCTTAGGGATTTTTGCTTTCTTGAAACGCGATCGAGTTATTAACATTTACCCCGCCTTAAGTTTTCTTTCGACGAACTGTAACTTTAATTATCATAGTAAGCATAAAAGAACTCTTGAAGCACATCGAGATCGAAATAACTGGAAGTAACTTCACGGAAACTAAACTGATGCCGGTGTAGTTGAAGCGTGAAAGATTATAAATGAAGTGACAATAGAAACTGGTTTGCGGGTGGAGGGGTGGGGTGGGGGAGGGGGGAAGCGTGGGGGCACTTATTTGATATTTTGGTCGAGAGGGTGGGCGCTTATTCGGGGGAGGGCGCTGCTCACATTCGTGGAAATACAGTATCAACATCGCGGCGTGTACATTATTTTTTCGGGCCCATACAAGTTTTCTTGAGGATTTTGACTCGATACCGGAACAGTCCATGTTCTACATATTCAGCGATCCAGTTCCCGCTTGTATGGCTAAAACGCTAAATTGTCCTATACAGCCTATAGTCCTCTATCTCGTCAATGCGGCCAAAATTTGAAAAATCTGGCGCATATTTGATGTCTATGTCATCGATAAGATAAAATCCTCATCAGATCCACGGAAATTGCTGGCTAAGTTGTTTAACGGCGTCACCACTGACTACTGCGCAGAACAACTACATCCATCCATCCATCCATCCATACGTACATACATACATACATCTTTATTTAACAATGCAGGTTAAATGTGAATTGGCAAGACCGAAGTCCTGATGTGGACCTGCCTAACTACAGCTAATAGAATACAATCACATTAAAAGATAAAAATAAAAATTAGAAAAACAAGGTGTAAGTTTCTTCTTAATTACAATAAAACTTGGAAAATTTTACATACAAAACATAAATAATAAATTCGTATCTAGAAGTATAAAAAGTCCTTAGTTTTCATTGAAAAACAGCAGGAACCTCTGACTAAATTTAAGCTATTAAGAAGATGTTTATTCGCCTTAAGCCCAATCTTAAACGATTTTAAGTTTGCACATTCCTTGACATGATGCGGAAGAAGATTCCATGCCAAGGCGGCCCTGTGTTTAAAAGAAGATCTGCCAATTTCAGATCTTGATCTTGGCACTTCTGTATTTCTGAGAGAATTCCTTAAGCTGTAATTTATTTTTACCTTAGAAATCAAAATTTTAGATCCTCCGTATTTAGACTATTATAGGATTGATAGGTCAGAACCAGCAGTCTCTTAACATAACACAGAGAAATGGGATTCCATTGCCTCAACTTCTTAATCTCATCGGCTGAAGAAGGTAGCTTGTAAACAATTCTAATTGCACGGCTCTCCCTCTTATTTTCTCTCCATGTGTCTTGCAGTGATTGTATTTATTGTCCATTGTATGTAGTCATACGTCTAAGTTGTATTTTAGTCGATTTCCAGCTGCGGAAGACCAAACCGCACCACGATCATGCTCCGTGGATCCTTTGTATAATAACATTTTCTATTGACGTTTGCCGCTGTACAATTTTATCGAAACAAATGCTGAATCTAACCAACACACAAAGCAGAGGCTCGCTCGGTCTTAGCAAAATAGTGAATAAGCGTGTTAACGGTCGCACTTCATCGGCAAAGAATAACAAAAGGTATTGGTGGCTTTCAAAACACTTGAATAAATGAATAAATGCTCTCGACGTCCGTGCATTCCAGTTTAACGCGACTTTCTTTCTTCGTAAAACTGTCCGATACCCTAACTTGGAACATCGATTCTTTTCAGCAAATTACGTTTCAAGAATCGCCGTCAAATAAGGCACAACATTGAAATCACAGAAAAGCTATAATTGAAAAACTCCACCAAGAAACAAATTTGGTTACTACGCGAAATGAAGAATGCCGAAGAATGTTCTTGTGTCTTGACGCTTCGCCGTTTATTTATAAATTCTGGGAGTCTTGCGACTCCAATTATTTTCATTGCGCAACGGTGAAAGAGCGAGTGATACATTCAACAGGGATACAGACGACTGAAAAGAAATCATAAAACAGAGGCCGAAGAAATTACATGAAGGCAAGTAAGTTATCCCTATGTTTTTAAAATCGCCAGTTTTGAAATTTCCATAACTGATTGGGCCTTTAACCGGGGGAAGCAGTTGGCCAAGCTAGGTTTTAATTAGTCTTTCAACGTTTCTGCGGTTATTGCAACTGAAACATTTTATCCGCTGGATAGCGCCTTATTCGCTAGATAGGGTTACCCGCTCCTTGACTCTCTGGGGCCATGCTTTTCAGCTTTTAAGAGTGAGGTTGAGTTTTATATTCGATTAAGACGGCTCATGTCGAAATAGTCAGCAAGGCATCAGTAGACTGCGCAAATATAAGGCAATCACACTGCAATAATATACAAGACATCTTTTACCAAAACTGCAGTCATGTAGTTAAACCCCGGTAGTTAAACGGTATTGTAAGCCCAACATACGCGCTCCATCGCGATATGAATTTCAAACGCTAATTTCAAAGTTCCTGAAAAAATTTAAATTTAAATTTTTTAAGTAATTTCAACCAAATTTTCTGGCTTTTTTTCTTTTACTTTATACACGTGTTTTTATCCTCCTTATCTCTTTTACATTTCATTTCTATTATTGTTAGTTTTTATTATATGTTGTTAAGTATTTTCATCTATTTTAATCATTATTATCTCTTTGTAACTTTTATATACAGGGCCTACTGAAAACCACAGCTCTGAGAGCACCTTGTATAAATATTGTTATAAATAAATAAATAAATAAATAAATAAATTGATGTCTGCTCAATGTTACATCTTCACATCTTGATACTAAAAGGATTATTTGTATGGTACATGGCGGCGAAATGTTACCTAACCAATGAGATATTTCGCTGATGTCATAACGATTGGCAAACAACGTTTGAGGAATTCACCGGTATTAGCAGGGTGGGGGAGGTGTAGGGGAATCATTCACTTCAAGCAGATGACGAAGTTATTAGGGCTTCATTAAACCGCATTAGAAATTCAGCTGGACTAAACTGTCTAAAATTACTGCAAATGCAAAATTGTGGCAGATGTTTGCAGTACGATGTTAAAGTTTCCATATATGCACTCTGCAAGCCGTTCAAACATGTTACAACTTGCAGCAGCACCTGTGACAAGTTCCACATTCACAGTTCGTCATTGTATCACTCTGGAAAGATAAAGGATCAGTAGGGCTATAGATTTTTGTCAGTCTCAAATGAGTGTCCGTCATTCTATTTCCAATACTTATTCTATAATAGCGGCTATGCTATCAGTCACAAGAAGTGGCAAATCAGTGCCGTTTGGATAGTAATTTCGAATCTCAGGATCTCTTTCAATTCTCGACTGGGGATGATCTGATGGTGCTAGCACTTTGAACGGGCCATCAAATCAACTTACGCACCGCAGACGCTGATGAGTTCTTGAACAAACCGGCCCTTTAGAATTGCTTATCGCTTAGAAACATGCTCACCTGTAGGAAATTAAAAATTAAATAAATAAGTAACCTTCAGTGCACCTTGAAAAGCCACTCACTGCTTTCGCCAGTAATAAAGGTCGCTCTCGCTCTTTGGTATGTCAACAGCCTTCTACAGAAAATCTCTTAGAGTGACATATGACTGAACATAAAGTTGTCAATGGAATCAGTTGCGAGACTTTCTTCCATATTCAGTACCTGTAAGATGATTAATGTATGTGCCAACGCCAGCTTATAAATAGGCTTTTATGCATTGTGAGCGCCAAATAACGATGGGAACAATCAGCTTTCACAGGAACATTTTAATAACGACTCTGCTCTCACAGTTGAATTTTATTACGGGCGGACTCTTCGAAGATGCTTACCGGTGAGTTCCACAAAATACATTAATCCCCCTTGGCAATAAGGAACGGTGGCTACAGACTGTACAATGTCGAAAACGAGAAAGGACGGTCCGCGTTCGGTTTCAAAAACTAAAAACACGAACAGAAAAATCATAAGTATAAGAAACGAGGACAAAACTACAAAATGCGATAGTAAAAAACACACTTACGGCTGTGTACTAAACGGTAAACGTTGGCGATGAGATTTGAGCGTTGAAACAGTCTTTGTTGTGAGTAGGACTCGTTCTAGCAGTTTTACTGTCAAAAGCATATAGTCCTGCCTTATTGGCGTCCACGGTCCGCCTCTAACAATACTGCACTTACAAACGTGGTTTTTTGACTAACAAGCTCCAACTCGACGCTCCATTTTTCCCACTAAAATGCTCGAGTACACGAAAAAGCGATACTAAAATGTCTTACAATGCTGATTATGCACATGGTTCCTCACAGCTTCTTTTTAAAACTTCAACAGCAACGAATAGTATAACATTAAGGTTGAATGCACAATCCGCATTCAGTCATGGCTGAGCAATCAATTGATAATTCAGAAACGCTGAATTGTTGTTGTACTAGCACTGTAGCCGTCAGTAGGATCACACATGTTTCAATGTAGTCTTCCTACACCTGCTGTTACCGGTTGTCGAAAGCTTCTAGGCCATGAGTGCTGAATTTAATTTTGGGGGTTTCGTTAACTGTTGAAAATCATTATTGTTTGTTCTTTCTTTGAAAATAATTAAATTTTTTCAGAACGGAAACGTCGCTAAAATGATAAACAATTTGCTTAATGCCTCTGTCTCACTGAAATGCTCCTAAATGCTGGCATAATATACAAAGGCCTACTTATAAATTAAACAAGATTTTTTTCTACAAGCTTGAAAAAAGCTAATCTTAAATTAGCTCGCTCGACACAGAGTATGAGGGGTTTAGCTGAAGGTCACCCTTTGTTCTTAAGTTGTTTTATCGTTTACTCAGTACTATGATTATTGACCGTTACCGTCAGCTGTATCTATTGGAAACCAGAAATCCTAAACCATGGTGACGTTGGGAAAAAGTAGTTTGATGGTTTTTACTAGTAAAAAAGGCTATGTCACACTTGGCAACTTTGCGTTATTTGCCCCTGCGCACAAATAACGGAACCTCACGTAACATAAGCAACAGATTACATGTGTTCGCCGCATCTATTGCAATAATGGCCTTATATTGATGACAACGTCTATCGACTTAATGGACAAAGAATTAGTGTATACTTCACCTGGATAAGGAGGTCGCGAAAAATAACTTAACACAACGCGATAAGTTCGCCAAATCAGCCAGCTGATGGTACTCGAAATATTTTAAAATACATTAAACCAATTGTTCATATATAATGAGTTATCAGACCTTCGCAACGTTTCAATAGTCACCAGGCCCCAGTTGTTCGAAAGCCGATTAACTTAATCCAGGATTAACGTAAACTTTCGTTGCAGTTTTTAACTTTTGGATGAAAGTTTCTTTTGCTGCGTTTTGGTTTTTAGGATTGACTTCATCTAATCTAAAAACTTCGCAGAATATCAACGTTGAACAACGCTTGTGGACAGACAAATAAACTCCTTGGTTAATTTTTAACCTTGGATTAGGGTTCGGCTTTCGAACAACCGGGCCCAGGTCTCAGACTGGTCAGAGAAGACGAAAACGATAAAAAAAACCGTTTATCATGTTTATTTATTTATTTATTTATTTATACATCATTTTATTTATCCTCATTTTCGTCAGATAAAATGTTGATAAGGATGACATGGAGTCATCGAAACGTCGTTCATTCAAAACATTTTTTTTTTCAATATCTTATGAAAGAACATTAACCCATTGGCACCCGTGCAGACCAAAACCGGCCGCAAAAAACTGCCATGCTTCAAAACATTGCAACTTTCTCAATCGCACGAATATCGCCTTAATTGTCAGTTGTGAGCACGAAATGGAATGTCCTTTAAATTTAGATATCCAATAAACGCAAGAAACGTAGCGATTTTACCAAATATGGCCTTTTGAGTTTGGACAAGAACGAAACTGACCGTTTTTAACGTCAAAGAGAAACGAAGAAAATGCCCCTTTTTGCCTTTATGTTTTTTAAAGAAATCATCGTCGAAAAACCAAACTCCAACCATCATAACGAAATTCAGTCCTTGTTCTGGCTTAGAAATGACTTTTTTTGTTCATATTCTACTTTTTCCCAACGTGATCACTGTTTAGGATTTCTGCTTTCCATGTACGTTGCAGATGATTTCCTTTGTCAAGAAGACAGGAAAACGGCGTGTACATATAGAAACATTCCTCTCTACAATGTTTCGCAGAATTCGTTTTTGAACGTTCATTTTGGACGTTTTGGTGCAACGGGTAATTCAAATAGGTCGTATGACTCGAATTAGCATAACCTATTGTCTATTTTTGAGGTTAACTTGCCACCTCGGATTGGCTATCTAATTCTACATAGACTGACAGCAAGCAAGGAAAAATTCCCACAACTTACGACACAGTTAGCTAAAAATAAACAATTACTGAACTTTTTCGGAAAAATGCATCGGTCGCCCAATTACTCTGAAAAACACACGAAAAAAAAAATAGATGGTTCGGTCTCCAGATTTCTATCTATCGGCGTCTGTGATAGTTGGCTTGGTGTTCCAACCTTCGTCAACTGTCAGACGGCTTGCAGCCATTACTGTCTGATTATGCCATGGGTGTAATTATAAACACATTGCACAAAATTTTATTTCTTTTCAATATCTTATGAAAGGTCATTAATCATATAAAAAAGAAAAAAACCAATGACCTTTCGATGACTCGCCAAGTGTGACATAGCCTTTTTACCATCAAACTACTTTTTCCCAACGTGATCACGGTTTAGGATTTCTGCTTTCCAATAGATACAGCTTATGGATAACGGTCAATAATCATAGTACTGAGTAAACGATAAAACAACTTAAGAACAATGGGCGACCTTTAGATACACCCCCGGGGAGTGGAGCACTAAAATAATTTGAATACGGAGAGGCTCCGCCCCGAGGTCCGACCCGTTATCCTTTTACATACCATTTGGACAGAAAAGGTACCCCATTCGTATACCTTCCATTGACAAAAAGTACCCCTTTCGTATACCTAAAACAGGAAGTCTTCTTGTATTTTTCATGTAGAGTTCAGTAAAATTAAAACAGTACAGTTGCAAGGTATGTGTGTTCGAAATATTTTAATGAAAGGCCCTTTTAAATACCTCAATGAGAGATTTCCCTACCCTTTCAAGCACTTCGACTCGTGAAATCCCTACCCTTTCATATACCTGAAGCGTGAAAAAGGTACCTCTTTCGGGCGGAGCCTGCCCGTATAGGCCATTATAGGGAGTACCCCCCCCCCCCCCACCGGGGATACACCCCTCATTCTCTGTGGCGAACGAGCTAATTTAGCATTAGCTTCTTTCTAGCTTGAAGAAAAAATCTTGTTTAATTTCTAAGTAGGCCTTTGTACATTATGCCAGCATTTAGGAGCATTTCAGTGAGACAGAGGCATTAAGCAAATTATTCACCATTTCAGCGACGTTTCAGTATGACTCGAATTAGCATAACTTATTGTCTATTTTTAGGTAAACTTGGCACCTCGGATTGGCTATCTAAAATCTACATAGACTGACGGCACGCACGGAAAAATTCCCACAACTTACGACCCAGTTAGCTAAAAACAAACAATTACTCAACTTTTTCGGAAAAATGCATCGGTCGCCCAGTCACTCTGAAAGTAAAAAAAAAGTAAAAATAAAAATAAAAAAAAAAGTAGATGGTTCGGTCTCCAAATCTCGATCTATCGGTGTCTTTGATAGTTGGCTTGGAGCTTCACCCCTCGTCAACTGTCAGACGGCTTGCTGCCATTACTGTCTGATTGTGCCCATGGGTGTAATTTTGTTTCTCTTACACAACTAATTATAAACACATTGCACAAAATAGTTTTGTGCAATGTTCATAGAGAAACAAAATTACACCGAATTGTAACTTTATCATAATACGCATAAGAGAACTCTTCAAGCACATCGAGATCGAAATAACTGGAAGTGACTTCACGAAAACTAAACTTTTCTCATACACGTACTTACGCCGGTGTAGTTGAAGCGTGAAAGATCATAAATGAAGTAACAATAGAAACAGGTTTGAGGGGGAGGGGGCGATTATTTGATATTTTGGTCGAGACGATGGGCGCTTATTTGGGGAAGGGCGCTGCTCATATTCAAGGAAATACGGTATCAACATCGCGGCGTGTGTATTATTTTTTCGGGCCCATATATGTTTTCTGGAGTTTTTTGGTTCGATACCAGAACACTCCATGTTCTATATCTTCAGCGATCCAGTTACCGCTTGTATGACCAAAACACCACATTGCCCTATAGTCTTCTATCTCGAAAATGCGGTCAAACTTTGAAAAATCCGGCGCATATTTTATGTTTATGACATCGATAAGATCAAATCCTCACCAGAACCACAAATTCCTGGCTTAAGTTGTTTAACGATATTACCACTGACTACTGCGCAGAACTACTCGCGGCTCTCCCTCTTAATTTCTCTTGATTACTGTCTTGCAGTGATTGTATTTATTGTCCATTGTATTTAGTCTTATTTAGTCTAAGTTGTATTTTAGACGATTTCCAGCTGCGGAAGACTGAAACGCCCCACGATCAGGCTCCGTGGATCCTTTGTATAATAACAATGTCTACGAAACAAATGCTGAAAAACACGACCTGAATCCGACCAACACACAACGCAAAGGCTCGGTTTTAGCAAAATATTGAATTAGCGTGTTAAAGGTTGCACTTCGTCGGCAAAGAATAACAACAGGTGTTGGCGGCTTTCAAGACACTTGAATAAATAACTAGATGCTCTCGACGTCCGTGTTTTTCAGTTTAACGCAACTTTATTTCTTCGTAAAACTGTTCGATACCCTAACTTGGGACTTCGATTCTTTTCAACAAATTACGGTTCAAGAATCGCCGTCAAATGAGACACAACATTGAAATTACAGAAAAGCTACAAGCTATAATTGAAAAATTCCACAAAGAAACAAATTTGGTTTCTACGCGAAATGAAGAATGCCGAAGAATGTTCTTGTGTCTTGATGATTCGCCGTTTATTTATAAGTTCTGGGAGACTCGCGACTCCAATTATTTCCATTGCGCCACGGTGAAGGAGCGAGTGATACATTCAACAGGGATACAGACGACTGAAAAGAAATCACGAAACAGAGACCGAAGAAATTAAAGGCAAGTAAATTATCCCTATGTTTTTAACATCTCCAGTTTTGAAATTTCCATGACTGATTGGGCCGGGGGAAGCAGTTGGCTCAGCTAGGTTTCAAGTAGTCTTTCAACGTTTCTGCAGTTATTGCAACTGATACATTTTATCCGCTGGATAGCGACTTATTCGCTAGATAGGGTTACCCGCTCCTTGACTCTCTGGGGCCAGGCTTTTCAGCTTTTAAAAGTGAGGTTGAGTGTTATATTATTACGACGCCGGGTTCACGTCGAAATAGTCAGCGCTAGCAAGGCATTAGACTGTGCGAATATGCAGCAATCAAACTGCACTAATATACAAGACATTTTTATACCAAAACTGCAGTCATGTAGTTAAACTCCGGTAGTTAAACGGTATTCCTAAGCCCAACATACGCGTTTCATCGTGATATGAATTTCAAACGCTTTGAGTTGCCAACTCAAGAAAAATTAATTTATTTGACTTTTAATCCCTGCATATGTGACAGCATAATGCCTTAATTACTCGGGCTTCCCGCGTCTCGCGGGTCGCCCGGGTCTAAAATTGTCGACGGTTCTTCTTCTTATTACTCGGGCTTACCGCGTCTCGCGGGTCACCCGTGTCTAAAATTGTCGATGGTTCTTCTTCTTATTACTCGGGCGAGGAACGCCGCCCGAGTTTGAAAATGAGCTCCGTTTTTCTTCGTCGTCGTCGTCGTCGTCGAGTTTCATCCACAAAGCTCACTTCCGGCGTTTAGCAGAAATATTCGTCGAAGCGAAACGAGTGTGCTTAGTTTTTTTGCAATAAATACACTATTTTTACCTTATTACCGATGCTGAACCTCAATGGTTCAAATTAGGTCATTGATACTGCCTCTGATACAAACAACTCAGTTTCGACTTCTACTAGTGGCGCCTATCGTGGGCTTTTTTCTTTCTTTTTTTTTTTTCCGTCTCTCTTTTACTTCTTCTTTTATAAATATTTTTTACAAGTGTTATTATTATTGTTCTTACTGGTTGAGCTGTAAAGCAATTTTGTAATTTTAAAGGGATATATGTTGATCTGATAGGGGTCTACGGATATACACTGCAAAGAAATAGACTCCAACACAAGCTAAGCGCAATGCGTCCGATGTATAAAGACAGACTTCTCTCTATTCTTTTGTTTAGCGCTAAATTAGGGATACAATACTGTTTTTTGTAATGTGCTTAGTTTTTTTGGAATCAGTACACTATTTTTATCGTATTACATTACGATGAGCTATGTGGCCTAGAGGTCATTGTTCCTGCCTCTGAAGCATCTAACCCGGGTTTGATATCTATTAGTGGCATAC
>JAEMWC010000006.1:2280000-2310000 GCA_016490735.1 Pachyseris speciosa
CTACGATTTGATTGGTTAATTCAAATTTATATTGTTTCTAAGCCAATCAAAATACATTTGTAATTGCACTGTGTGACAACTTTGCACTGATGTTGCAAGTTTTGGCACTTTGTTACAGCAAAACTGCACTGCTTTTTCATGTCATCAGAACTGAGTAATTTTTTCATGTATATTATTAAAAATTAAATAAATCATGAGTAGTTGAGTGCATCTTGAAAAGTCACTCACTGCTGTCGCCAGTTTTAAAGTTCGCTCTGGTTCTCTGGTATGTCAACAGGCCTTCTACAGAAAATTTATTAGTGTGCTAAGTGACTTAACATAAAGTTACCAAAGGAATCAGTTTCGAGACTTTCTTCCATATGATTAATGTATGTGCCAAGATGATTAATGTATGTGCCAACGCCAGCTTATAAATAGGCTTTTATGCATTGTGAGCGCCAAATAACGATGGGAACAATCAGCTTTCACAGGAACATTTTAATAACGACTCTGCTCTCACAGTTGAATTTTATTACCGGCGGACTCTTCGAAGATGCTTACCGGTGAGTTCCACAAAATACGTTAATCCCCCTTGGCAATGAAGAACGGTGGCTACAAACTGCACAGCGTCTGTACAATACGGCGTTAAACAACTTAAATTATCAGATCGTTTCAAAAACTACAACACGAACAGAAAAATACAAGAAACGAGGGCAAAACTACAAAATGCGATAGTAACGAACACACTTACGGCTGTGTCATAAACGGTAAACGTTGGCGATGAGATTTGAGCGTTGAAACTGCCTTCGTTGTGAGCAAAACTCGTTTCTAGCAGTTTTACTGTCAAAAGCATATAGTCCTGCCTTATGGGAGTCCACGTCCGCGTCTAGCAATACTGTACTAACAAACACGCTTTTGTTTACCCACTAAAACGCTCAATCCAACTCGACGCTCCATTTTTCCCACTAAAATGCTGGAGTACGCGAAAAAGCGATTAACTTTGAAATGATCTGACAATGCAGCTTCTTTAACTTCAACGGCAACGAATAGTATAACATTAGGCTAATGTAGAATCATTCCAGTCACGGCTGAGCAATAGCCGTCAGTAGGATCACACATGTTTCAATGAAGTCTTCCAACACCTGCTGTTACCCGTTATCGACAGCGTCTTGGCCATGAATACTGACTGATTTAATTTTGGGGGTTTCATTAAGAGTTGAAAATCATTGTTGTTTGTATTTTCTGTTAAAAGTATTAATTTTTTTCAGGACTGAAACGTCGTTGAAATGGTGAACAATTTGCTTAATGCCTCTGTCTCACTGATATGCTCCTAAATGCTGGCATAATGTACAAAGGAATACTTAAAACAAGATTTTGTTCTTCAAGCTAAAAAGAAGCTAATGATAAATTAGCTCGTTCGCCAAAGAAACAATGGGTTGAGTTGGTGCAGCTTTTTGGCGGTAAGATATTTCGCCCCATGTTCTTAAGTTGTTTTATCTTTTTCTCAGTACTATGATCCTGTATCAATTGGAAAGCAGAAATCCTAAACCGTGATGACGTTGGGAATAGTATTTTGATAGTTTTTACTAGTAAAAACTTGGCAACTTTGCGTTATTTGCGCCTACGCACAAATAACGGAAGTCTCACTTAACATAAGCAACATATTACATGTGTTCGCATCTAATGCAATAATGGCCTTATATTGATGACAATGTCTATCGACTTAATGGACAAAGAATTAGTGTATGCTTCACCTGGATAAGGAGGTCGCGAAAGATAATTTAACACAACGCGATAAGTTCGCCAAATCAGCCAGCTTATGGCACGAAATATTTTAAAATCCATTAAACCAATTATTCATATATAATGAGTTACCAGACCGTCGCAACGTTTCAATAGTCGCCAGGTCTCAGACTGGTCAGAAAAGGCGATTAACGATAAAAATAAAAACGCCGCTTTATCATGTTGCTCTTTTTCGTCAGATAAAATGTTAATAATGATGACATGGAGTTTTTTAATGGTTAATGTTCTTTCATAAAATATTGAAAGAAAACAAAAATTTTGTGCACTGTGTTTACAATTACTTGTGTACATAGAGAAACAAAATTACACCCATGGGCACAGTCAGACAGTAATGGCAGCAAGCCGTCTGACAGTCGACGAGGGGTGAAACACCAAGCCAACAATCAAAGACGCCGATAGATAGAAATCTGAAGACCGAACCATCCATTTTTTTCTTTTTTTCTTTTTTACTGTTTTTTACTTTCAGAGTGACTGGGCGACCGATGCATTTTGTCCGAAAAAGTTCAGTAATTGTTTGTTTTTAGCTAACTGCATGGGTCGTAAGTTGTGGGGATTTTTCCGTGCGTGCCGGTGGCAAGTTTATCTAAAAATAGACAATAGGTTATGCTAATTCGAATCATACGGCCTATTCGAATTAGCCGCTGCACCCAAACGTCGAAAATGAACGTTCACAAACAAATTCTGTAGTGAAACATTTTGGAGAGGAATGTCTCTATATGTACGCGCCGTTTTCCTATCGACTTGACAAAGCAACTGGTCATCTTAGGCGAGGTTAGTATTCCTAACCGATGGGGTCATGGGCATTACAACTATGCCACCGAAAACTTATCACTGTTATCACATGTGGAGGCTTATCAGTGTTTACACAACAATGTCGACTTGTCAGTGACGACCGGAACCCGTAAACGAAAACATTTTAGTCAGCGCCAAACTCTCACCGTCCAAGTAATTAGAACTTAAAATCTGTCGTCAGGCGGCAAAGGACAAGGGTGTATTATGTATACGTTGAGGTAAAAGTAAAAAAGGTGACAAATAAAATTTAAAAAAAAAACATTACCGCCCTAAAGCAGACAAACTTCTATACTCAACAAACAGTTTTGAATTATAATGCGTTCTTTTTCGAAACGATTTTCAAAGAATGTTCAGAAATTGGCTCGGATAAGTCATTTTGATCTGTTTCCTTTAACCTTTTTGGCATTTGTGAAATCGGTGGGTAGAAAAGCCGGGGAGCAGATGAACGATAACATTCTCTAATAAAAGATAGTTATCGCCCTATGCTCAAAGGTTTCAGCAGATAAAAAAGCTCTGAACATGTCCGAGAGAAAGTTCAATGCTTATTAAGCTAGGCGTTTTTGTGGCATCAAATTCATGAACCATTTTTTAGGAATGTTTCGTAGATTGACGCAAGGAAAGTTGATTGGTTTTTTCTCTGACTGAATCATTCGTTATTGAACCTTTTATACTGAAAACGCGTTCTTGATATATTTCAATTCAACCAGAGAAGATGTTGGTGTTTCATCACGCTGCCAGTAAAGTGCTGGCAATCATCAGAAGTGGGCGTCAAGAGGGAGTCTAGCAACGTTTACAGATCTTAAGATGTTTACCATTTTAGAGCCTTCGCGCGACTGTTGTAGAAAGATGTCTCGTTCCATAAGTTTTGGACTCACAGACCGAGGAGATAAATAAGGAAACACTCGGCCATTTCTGCTGGAGGGTAAGTGCTATTACTAACGTGTTACCGAGGGGAGCGAATGTTTACGGTGGGCAATAAAACCACAAAAGCTTCAATTACTAACAGCGTTTAAAGCATGTTCAGGAACGGAAGTACTTATGAACGAACGCTCATCAGGGGCACCCAACGACAAGTTTCGGTAGATATCTGTTCGGTGGAGGGTAACTCGCCTTTCGCTTTCGGCGTCGATTTAAGAGTGCACTCGGATTTTCGTAACTAAAACGTGGCCTAAAAGATTCGAAATTGGGAAATCATAGCCCCTGAGTTTTTCGGTAAGGTCGTAATTGCTGTTTTTGGCAGTCAAAAACGTCAGCTAGCATTTTCGGAAAGAAAATAGTTCCCTAGAGAGTTCGAGGAAAATTTCATTTCAGCTTGCATTTACTCGAAGGAAGATTTTGTTCCCTAACATTTTCGGGGAATTACAATTTCAGCTAGGGAATCCGAACAGATGAACTTCTTCTAGCTTATGAAAACATCACTTTAAACAGACTTCAAACACCATAAGGCACTTAAAAATGCCTTTCTACAGCTTTTGCTTAATTTGGCTCGTTGGGTGCCCCTGGCTCATGTGAGGTAACTTTTCAGTGATGCACTCGCCACCCAGGATTCCTAACAAGTCCATTCTGAATTCGCAGTAAAGTTAACTTCTCTCGCCGTTGAAGGGTTTGGGGGGACCGCAGTCGCCATCAGTGCGGATGAGAAAAGTTCGGTGGTAATAAGGACAAATAAGGGGAATTGTTTTCAGTAGTTTGCCTCTTTCGTGAATTTAAAACCGGCATATAGCTCTAAAAGATCTACAAGGATTCTTAATTATCCCAACTTCACTGAAGCTCACAGTAAAATTAAGCTCTGTTGTAGCTGACAACAGCTCCGTGATAGCTGACGGTGTACATGTACCTAATTTCGGTTATTCTTCTGTAAACGTTCTACTCGTGTCGTAGTTCAGGTCACTGCCCTTGACGTTGGGGTAGTAAGTCGCAAACATTGTTGTTCAGTTGATTTGAGGTAAGTCCTCAATGTTAACACCAAAGTGTTAATGTTCGCTGCGCACGTCCCAACACTCCCCAACTTCTCAGACGTTCTCATCAACAGTTCAGCTCGTGCAATCTCCGAGACAAGGTAGTCTCATTAACTCGCGTGTATCGATTTTCCGTCGTTATTTTTAGTCTGTGCTTGACCGGATCTGGAAGCTGTTTCTTAAAACAAGAAGCTTTGCATGACCAGAAAACATTACAGTTTGCGAAAGCAATTGAGGAGCTAGGAGAACAAGAATCGAACTAGTTTGATAACACTGAAGAAGGGCTATGCCCGAAACGTTTGTGTTTTTTCACAAGATAACACTTTGACACTTTTTTTCGCAATTTTGTTTTGAAATTTAGTTTGATAACAGTTTTTTTCGCGAATTACAACATGAGGAAATAAACTTAACAAACTGCACATTCATAAAAGTATCATTACAGTTCATTAATTCAACAGTTAAATCAGTAAATAGTACCTGCTTATTGTTCGGGATTCTATTAACTATTTTATCATCACCTGAAAGGCATTTCTAATTGTTGAATACTTGGGACAACGAAACAGGAAGTGATTTCACTTTGATCTATAGGGATATTAACATATCTGCCGGTTTCAATTTTAAGTTTATGATTGCCTATTCTCAGTTTCACTAACGATTTTCTTTTAAGTTTTTGCTCAGGGCTATATCTAAATCAGTTGAGGTTGCATACCGTAGTTGTTTTCGAAACTGCTACAAAATTATAGTTTTTGTGAATGCTGAAGGGTATGTTTCATCTTCGATATTAGTCAATCACAAAGACTGCAAAGTCTTTGACATCTAGAGATATTATCATATCTACCGGGTTCAGTTTTAAGTTCATGGTTGCTCATTCTGATCCCAGTTTTACTATTAAACGTTAAGCTTTCTCTGGTTATATCTAAATAAATTGAGTTTGCATAGTTGTTTTTGAAAGTGCTAAAAACTAAACAATTCTTGTTTTTGCCGTGAACTGCTGAAGGGTATGTTTCCATTGATCGATTAATAGAGACGTAGTCAGGATTTTCCCACAGGTACGTACGTACAACAATTTTACAACAATTTTTATAAAGGGGGTTCGAATATATACGACCGCTGAAGGCGGTAGCTTCTAGGGGGTCCGGGGGCATGCTCCACCGGGTAATTTTTAAATGTTAGTCCTCGGAAATTCGATTTCCAGCATTCTGAGGGGCAAATCGAAGTGTTTTAATAGCTGTAAATTTAAGTTAACTCTTGCGTCAAATCAAAAGAATATGCTAAAACGATCGATATTTATCGATGCGCATTCGAATCTCCAGTTATATTTACAAATGTATGTTGAATTCAGTTGATTTGACATAAGCAATTGAGTTCAGACTGATCAGGCTTGCTTTACGTTTCTATGCAACTTTGTGGTTCATAAAAAAAACTGAAGAAACAAGAAGCTGACCCTATCAAGAAGTACACCAAAGCTTATCTTAGCGCTGATGCATCACTTGATGCCGATAAAAAATCTAATTTGCTGCCGGCTGTGAGCGCCATGCTCTATCGTTTTTATCGTTTTAACTTATTTCAATATTTTTCAACAGAGTTTTGTGGTAACTGCAAGTTTTTAGACATTAAGCCTTAATTTAAGGAAATTCGACCGAATCCCCCCGAACCACACCCAGATCCGCCCCAGGCTTTTCATAGAAATCTACAAAAAAACAGTCAATTGTACATGTCTCCATATCCGGCCAAGAACAATAAACCAAAGTCCCGAGGCTATGTAAAATTTAACTGGCCATAGCTTTCATTGAAGTTATAACCGGCTTTCCGTTACAGGCACACAGCTAATCGTCTGTCTTTCTTTCCGATAAACTCAGAAATGAACTCATTAAAGTCAATTTCCTCATGTTTATGAAAATGCACTGATCACAAATAGCGAAGACAACCTCGCATCTGACATAACGCTACGAAGTGGCGTGTTGAGCCTCTTTATGCTATTAAAGCTTTGCTCCAGTTTCGTCTTCCTGCTGTGACATTTTGTTAGTTCCATGGAAAGCCTAGTAGAGCGAAGACAGGTCGATCCAAAGGCTATAAAACGAAGCGACCACAGCGCCTTCACTCTTTACGATCCCCCTGGCTTTCTGATCGCTTTTTTTCCCTCCTTGTTTGGGCCATTTGGTCCACCAATGAGTCACGTCGCTTCTTTCTGGAAACCGACATTTGGTGTGGAAAAACACCGTCTGTTGTTTTATCAATAACATTTCAAAGAAACAAGAAGAGTTAAATGAATAGAAATTAACGAATTGTGTTTTTCACTAAAAAAAAATATGTTTTTATTTATTTGTTTTTTATTCATTTTTTGCTTTTTTATTTTCTTTTAATTTATTTTTTATTTTAGACTTTTTCAGGTACGTACGCACCTGCGTACGCGCGTACACGCACGTATATCTTTTTCATGACGTACAAACGTAGCTCAGATATATATGGGTTATTGGCCAAGCGTGAGATACGGGTCAAGATTGCGCGATATTGGCCAAGTTCCTTTTTTTGCGTGTTTACGACCGAACAAGCTTGGACAATAAAAGATTATATGACTCAAAGGACGCTATAAAAGACAGTAAAACGCGGGACGAACGGGCTATCCCGAGCGGTCAAGATGGCTCCAGCTTGACCTCGCGGGTAGCCAATCACAGCAGGAGAATTGATTCATCTTGACCGCTGAACGAGCCAGTCATATAATAAAGTGTTTTATATAATAACCAAATCAATGCGCGCGCTCTGATTGGTCAATCAGCTATGGTTTATTGTGCCCGTAAACTCGTGGAAATTTCGCGAGTCCTCTGAATTATTATATAAAAGCAATATACCACAAGTTTCTATGGTTTATAGGCTGATAAACCTCTTGCCGGCGGCTCGTGATTTACGAATTCTTCGAGTGTTCTTCCAACATCCCAGTCTATAAACCATAGAAACTTGTGGTATATTGCTTAAATCTAATGTGCTATAATCGAAGTCAGGAAGGTCATAATAATAGTAAACGTTTATGGGATTAAAATGAAAGCTACTTTACCCATGAGAATGGAGAAAATTTGATACAGGACTCTCTCTTTTCCCGGCGGAGTAAGTTGGAGATGGAGACTCTCGGTACGAGTGTGATTTATTTTTCCCTCTTGGTACCACCTTAGCTCTACAGGTTGAGTGATCTTAGTGTCAATTCAAAATGTCTGTTACGTACACTTACCCGGAAGATAGCACTTCATTGGGGAGTGCTATCACTCCTGAGTTCAAACCACTTAAAATAATTCTAACGACACTTATTACGCAATTTGACAAGGTATGTTCCTTTACAGGTTTTGATCGCCGACCGGCAGGTTATAACACTGGGGTAAGCTCATAACCAATCACGCCATGGTTGAAACAATCTATTTCGTTTTCGCTGTCATCACCGCCGTGATCTGTATGACAAGTGTGTTGTTAAACGGTCTGGTGTGCTTGGTGTTTTACAAAAACAAACACTTACTAAACGCTCCAAATATTTTTATCGCCAGCGTGGCGCTCAGCGATCTACTTTACTCAGTGACATCTTTGCCACTCCTGGTCGTTACAAACGCTTATGGACGATGGATTTATGGGGATAACGGTTGTAAAGCAACAGCGTTTATCGCTACCTGGAGCGGCCTGACGTCTTTGATGAACCTGTCTGTTGCCTCGTATGAAAGATACGTCACGTTAGTTTTTCTTTACAAAAAGAACTGGCACTTCTCCAAAAGGAAAGCTGTTTTTTTCTCAGTGGCCATGTGGCTGTATGCTTTGTTCTGGAGTGTGATGCCATTGTGTGGATGGTCAGGTTTTGAGCTGGAAGGAATCGGCACAAGTTGTTCGGTGAGATGGAAGTCACGTGAGAAACTGGATTTATCGTACAATATTTTTTTGATACTAGCTTGCTATTTATTGCCTGTCAGTGTTATGATTGTCTCATACTACAGGAGTTGCTGCGCAATAAACAAATGCGCAAGACGCGCGAAAAAGACCTGGGGAAAAACATCGCCGTTTACGAGAAAAGCGTTTGAAATGGAACGAAAGATGGTAATACTATTCGGAATAATGACCGTGGCGTTTATGGTTGCTTGGACACCGTACGCCGTCGTTTCACTTATCGCCATGGTCGAAGGGCCTGACGTCATCGGTGATGTCGCGGCATCGATTCCAGCATACGTTGCTAAGTCATCAGCCTGCTATAATCCTATTCTCTACGTATTTCTATACAAGCGATTGCGGCGACAGATAGGGATGGTTTTGTGCCTTCGCAAGAAACCGACTAAGACACTTAATAATAATATTTTCTTTACTAAATTAGAAAGCAGTGTGTTTTTCAGAAAACGTTCCTATGACCTGAGTACCCCAAATCGAGCCAAAACCCTGGACTGTACTTTAAGTATTCAACGGCCTACAGGGCTGTATCTTCAGAGAGGAAGGGCACTCAACGATATTTAAATCTGGAAACCAAAAATTAATACAAATTAATTTTGACTTGCTGACGCTTTTGATGATTTTCATGGCGTATTGAAAACAACGTTTGCCCTTGATCTAGACGACGCTAATTTAATGAGCGCCTCTTTGGTATTAGAAATCTTAGAGAACCCCAATTAAATTATGTCGCTAAAATAAAAGTTCTGCAACAAAAATAACAATAATTTAAGCTTGACTTATTGACCAACTCGTTCGAAGCCTAGAGCCGAGGCATGTTGCCAAGAAGGCTTCTTTCTCCGGTAATACAGATTAGTTAATTCTCTCTCGCTAGTTCGCATTCGAGTGCCCTGAACAACGTAGAGGGATATAAACCCTAATTAGCTAAGTTTACCATAATGAAGTTAGTTAACTGTGGTATAGAGAATGTTCTATATATGGACGACTGAAACCAACCGCTGCAAATAAATGAACTGTGCCGTTCTTCCGTCTATCTGGTTTGCTTCCAAGGGCTCCAACAATAGAGGGGAGAGCCGTGACTGCGAAAAGGTGGGGTTCGAACATTACTAAACTCCCCTCCTTAGCAGATTATGAGTGCTTCATCAGTCTCTGACTTCGACGTCTATATACTGGTTCATACACTATAAAAGTTTTCTTGTCTATAGAGGAACCTCGATATAATAACCCCTGTTACAACGAAGTCCCCGTTGTAGCGAACGTTATTCTTCAGCCCGCCGGAGTTGCAATAAAATGCATCGAGCAAAACCCCCGTCATAACGAACTCCGGTATAAAAATCTCCCCGTTATAACGAACACAACCCAGAAGTTCAAACTTGAACTTTGTCCCGATATAACGAATATATATCATCACGCGACTGGAAAAGATTCGATTCTGAAATACGTTTTTGTTAACTGTGTTAACAGTTCATTATATGCTCGCAGAGTGTAGTCATATGACAACTACACAGATTTATCACCTGTTTAACTTTTAAGGCAAGGCAACTTTTACCCTATTTTAACAATTGTTAACAAATTCATTATAACCTAGTCTCGTTTACAACGAGCCCTGTTATCTGAACGAACTCAGTCATTAGTCATTTTATCAGTCTTCTTGCAAATTCGTTACATTAACCACAGCCGGCCCAAGCTCCCGCGGTGTGATGACCATCTTGCGTAATAACGGTCATGGCGTGAAAACCCAGCAAGAGATAATTTGCTGAGAAGGCCTCAAGACAGCAAAGTAAGTTAACGGACAATGAGCAATACAGCGTAGAAGTAAGGTTTGCTATTTTATCAATAATTTGACATCATTTTTGCTTTCTAAGACCGTTCGTAAATATTCCCATACAAGCTCTTATAATTTCGCCATGGCGTTATTACGCAAGATGATCATCACACCACGAGAGATTGGGCCACCTGTGCATTAACAGATGCTGTACTGTAACTGGGGAAAAGAACAGAACAGTACAGATAACATTCGCTAGATTTATTCGTCTGTATGAAAACGCAAAACAATGAAGACAAGAGAAATTGTTTCAGGTCTAGTTGAAAGGCAAAAGTGAGTATGAGCCCTTGACGAGCCATTGTAAAAACGGGTTTAATCAGCCATCTGATTGACACCATGGATAATTGATGCACTGATCATTGAGAACTGACCTTGTAAGCGTCAATTTGCGTAACGTGATCGGTTCATCATTTGCTGTGTATCACGATCAGCACGGTAACCTTAACTGAGCGACGAGGTGTTTTTCTGCCATCGTTTGCCCTGAGCTAACATTTCGCGTGCTTTTGGGGGTTACAGGTGAGTTAGCTAACTTGGCTTAATTTTTAACTTTTAAGGTGAAACCTATGCGAAGAGAACCAAGAGAGAAGTGACGGATTAGCGGAAAACGAAAGAAATAGCCGTGATTTGGAGTGTCAACCGCTGCCTCAAAAACGTAGAACCACCACCCTGTAAAGCATGAACACCACATTAGGAAAGAACTGCTCATTAAATTTTAATGAATGATCACGTACACTTTCGGATGGCATCCACTACCTCAAAATATAAGTCGCCTCTTGTGGCCACCGTAAAGGATAAACAAACGAAACATTATCAGAGGAAGGAATTTCTTGTAGCTCTCGTTTCAGTGATCAGCTTTAGTGGTATTATGAATCTAAATCAAGGGAAGTTCAACCCCATGGTTTTCAGGGTCTTTAACTAGAGCACAAGGTCACTTTTCTTACTGAAGGCCACGACTAATTAACACTCCGTAGAGTAAAAATCGGGCCCGGGCCCGAAATCGGGTAATTATCGCTAACATGTGCTTCCGGTCGGTTATGCAACAAGCTAGACTTTCTCAAAGTCCTTTAAAGCTCGCTTCGCTGGCAATTTGTTGATCGAAGAGTTTCGAGCAAGTCTAGCAACAAGCTAACCGCAAAGCAAAAGCATAAAACACTAACTGGCAACCACCCAACAAACTGGTTATTGAACTTCTTTTGAATCTCATCACGGCGTTGGATAGGAACCTAATCTGTGAGGTTTAAATATATAAAGGTCAAGAGGGTTTAATTCACTATTAGCCGCAGACCTTTTATTTACTTTCGGATGTTAAATGAAACGTGACCAGAAGTCAACAAGAATGACAAGAAAAGTTATCGAGAACATATGAAAGTCATGAACATATGAAACATGGCTAACGTAAATTTACGCCTACAAAACAGGAATTGGACTGAAACAACATCAGTTCTGTGAAAATGATAGTTTTACTGCAACCTCAAGGCTTTACAGATACACCGACGAGAAATAACACAAATTCTGTCAACACGTTATCTCAAGCAATGTCTCAACTACAGTTCGCTCCATAAAGGAAATTAAAGGCTTTGGAGCTCAAAATGGAATTTATCGTCATTATGTTTTTCATAAAAGAAACAATTTCTTTTTCTTTCAAGTCATAAATAGAACGAGCAAAGCGTAATCCAGGTTCTAGCTATATAATGTATATCAGCTGGCCTTGAATACATGTGATGTCGTCGCTAAAGAAAATACTTAAACGTTTTACAGTGAACTGTAAAAATTGCGGACTCTTAAAATTTCGGAGGCTTAAAAATTTCGGACGGTTTTATTTTCGGACACTTTTTTGTCCGAAATTAAAATCGTCCGACATTTTTGGCAAGTAATGTAATCAACAAATTAACGCATATTTTTTAAAATGTTACTAATTTTATTGTATAATTGTATTAAGCTTGTTTTGCACTTGAGGAGATATGGATAACAGCACCACCACTACCCCGACGGGACCAGCACATGAGGAGAGCTCTCACATCGGCCTTCAGATCACGTTTAGCTTGATCGCGGGAGCATCATTTTCCTTCAATTTGCTGTTCTGTGTGATGCTGTTGAAGAAATCCTCCATGCTGACAAAACCTCATAACATCTTGTTGTTTACCTTGGCTGTGGTGGATACGCTGACAGGTAATTTGCAAATCGAAGTTGAAGAAACAAGTTCTAATTAAGGAAATCCAAATACGTCCGTAAGAAAAGTTTGAGGCCATCACTTTCCTTTCTCAGCCTATTTACTAAATTTGCAGCTTGCGTGTAAATATTTGATATTAGATTAAACTGAAAGCGAGATGTAGTGACTTAGCGGACGTGTAAGGCCTTATGGACATTATTCATGTGTAAACTTTCAGGACCACAAAATTAACAAAGGCATGCAATAAATTTCCTTGTCATTCTCTGAAGTAGATCTCTATGACGTCTTGTTCTTTCTTATTCTTTTGAATCTATTCCGGGCTGAACGCGAATTATAATTTTAGGACATTTTTTTCTCCTGTGCATGCCAACCACACCACCAAAATCTTGTTTTCTCTTAAAAATTCAAAAGAAAGATTATTTATGGACCCTTATACCCGTTCATGAGCATTAATAATGTATTTATTTATTTATTTGTTTGTTTGTTTGTTTGTTTGTTTAG
Organism: Pachyseris speciosa; assembly: GCA_016490735.1. NCBI lineage: Eukaryota > Metazoa > Cnidaria > Anthozoa > Scleractinia > Pachyseridae > Pachyseris > Pachyseris speciosa. The sequence continues at coordinate 2,292,938 of JAEMWC010000006.1, forward strand.
GTGTTTTCATGTTTGCTACGCCTGGTTATGTAATCCTGAAGTCGTCGTACCCAGTCCCCCGTGGAGCAGGAGGCGAAATATTCTGCCGCCTTCTCTTTAACAGATACTTGCTATTCTTGATGGGAAAGGTCTCTATACTCTTAATAGCGTGCCTCGCAATCGAGCGATGGTTCTGTGTATTTAAACCGATGAAATACCAGAAACATTTCAGCAAGAAACGAGTTGTCATCTACGCGGCCGCCATGTTTGTGGCCACGTGCATCCTTTCCATGAATAAGTTTTTTGAGAATAGCCTTTCTGGGGAGAAATGCGTCACTAAGAAAGCCCCGTATGGCAAGGAAGGCACGCGTGCTTTCGTCATCACATACAGTCTCGTTGCTTTTTATATTCCTTGTTTCTTAACCTGGTTCATATTCGCTGACATAGCTCTTAATTTCCCGTCAACTTACAAGGAAAACGCCACCGAAACAGAGCGCAAGGCCCAAAGAGCTCTTGTGCGCATGTGCGCCATAGCCGCGGTCGCCTTAACGGTTTGTGGTTTTCCCGCGCAAACGATTTATCTTCTCAGTCCTTTTGGCGTAACGAAAATCGGCAGTTCTTTGCATAAAGGCTTTAATGTCCTTGTGCTTTTTAATGCCTGCGTGAACCCATTTATATATTACTTTTCCAACAAGGAGTACAGAAAAGCTTTTAAGGATGCTTTTGGGTGTCATTTGGGAGGTCAAGGTGATCATGATTTCGAAATGGAAACCCAAGTTAGTGTAGGAGATAACTGAAGGGGAGCTCCCAATCACAGTGGAGTAGGCAATGGAAAGACTGTTTACGTTTCCTTTTGTTTTTTACATTATTATGCTATGGTAATAATAATAATAATAATAATAATAATGATGATGATGATGATGATGATGATGATGATGATGATAAACATGACCGAAACTCGATACAATGAGCAGCGTTACAACGGTGGACACCTGCTTTGTCCTTTTTGGGACTCGTCAACAAATTTAAATGACGACAGATTCAATGCCAAAGCAAATAAATTGTACAATGACCCGTTCACGATGTCACGTTCCGTACCCTGGACTCTGTCGCCCTCCGACACACGTAAATGCCACACTACGTGTCCCGAGGAGCAAGGAGCCCAAAAAATGTCAAGATGGTGTCTCGCAAAACAAACTGTAGATGGCCAAAACCAATCACGGCTGTACTTTAAAATGAAGGCACAGCATATCGAATCTGTTACATAACGGTGACCCTGTCAGGACATGCTTGGGATTGATAGATGGTTTTGACTGGGCCAGAAATGAAGTAAAGTAGTTCGTCCTTGCCAAATACGAAAATCGCGACATTTCAATTTTGCGTTGTGTTTCTCGGACAATACTACTGGGATTAAACATTTTGCGCAAGCTCAAGTCCTCTTTGTTATCTAACCTGTCATAATCCTGAGGCAGCTAAATACAAATTGTGACCAAAAAGTTGTAAAGGTGCACCCTCTCTCTATGCATATCTCATCATTAACCTTTTATGGCAGCAGATTCCATGTTATATTTTTCTTATTTTAGGTTTAAATTTTTTAAAGTTATAATTGTGAACTTAACTTTAGACTGAATACTGTTGGCTCTACTGATAACATGATTTAAAACAGTTCTGCCTTTACCAACACAGGAATGCACTTAGCTTTACTTTCCTTTCCTATTGCTAGTTGTAAGTTGTTATTCTTCACACCGTAGAAAGACTTTCCAACTTTTTTCCGTTCTCACTTTCCCGAGATAACAGCGATTTCCCTGAAGAGTGAATTCCCCATTTGGCGTCAGTCCCGTGTTTAGTTAAAAGGGAATCAAAGTCAACTACGAATCTAGTCAGTTGTTGTTTGGGAATTTTTACGCATTGTATTTTTGCATGTACTATATAGAGTCAAAATAAAGTATGTATGTATATGTATGTATAAAGTTTTTTTGCGCTATAGTAGTGAAATCTACGTGGGTTAACGTACGTGTGAATTATAAAAATCTTCTTTACGCGCGTACCTAGCCCCAGTCCCTAACAGAGAATAAAAAAAGTAACATTCCTTTCTCTCGGAAGAAAGATGTGAGTTTTCGATTATTTTAGCGGATTGAGCAGTTTCAGCTTCTGAATAAAATAAAGTAAACACTTTTTGTTAGGTAAATAACGGAACTGCTAAAAGAGGATATACTCTTTTATGTGCTTGTCCTCATACCTTTCTCAGTGATTCGGATTTCGAATACAACAAACTTTGTTCCAACGCTCGCTTGAATCTGCTTACAGTTTGGTGTTCCTGGACAAGGGGCCTAAAAGCAGATGTGCCTTGTCTCACCGGGATCCAATCTTGAATGGCGTAAGTTTCATTGAATACTGAAGGTGCCCGAACAACTTTTGGTGCAAGATTGAAGCCTGGCGTGCGTTTCTCAAAACTCCGGAAACCATTTCAGGCCCGAAAAGTATTTTTCAAGTCGGTTTTATATCGCTTGGTACTGGCTTTTTGAACAAACTAGCTCAATGTATTTGCCAGTTTACTTGCGTGCTTTCTTAAAAGATCATTACAAATATTAGAAATCGAGTTTCTGGCAATGAACCTAATGCACGTAAAATACTTTTTCGGGCCCGAAACGTTTTCGGGAGTTTTGAGAAACACGCACCTGGTGTGAGACTTAAAAGAAAATGGGAAATTGTTTCGGAGGAGCCTTTCCGGCTCAAAGATATGTGAAATCTCCCAGGATGCAACGGGGGCAGGTTCTCTCTGTTTGGCTGCTTGGTTGAGGTTGCTGTATGCATGTTTGCCTTTTTTCTCAAACGTCCTCTTTAATTTGGAGGCAGAAGAGCTGTTTTGTAATGTTTACTCTCTGAACAAAGGATTCCGTTGAAAAAGATTTGTCCAGACTTCTCGTTTGCGAGGTAAGATTTTCATTTAATTCTTGCACTAGTTTTGAGTTAATATGTTGTTTACATCCCATCTCTCTGCTATTACTTTGCTGGAGAAGTGTATTGTCATGCCTGTTTGATTTTTTCCCTTTGCTTCATGTGTAACAAGCACTTTTGTACTGATATTGCTGCAAAACCTGATCACAGCAATGTTTTTCGTGACCCTATGAAGGTTTGAAATTTGAACTGGCATGGAATTTGTAGATGGCAACAATTATTTACATTTCATGATTTTACTTTTACCAGCTTTTTAAGGATCAAATTTGAGGTACACAAACCTTCTATGCAATGAACCAAAATAAAGCCAATCTGTTGAATTGTTCTTTCATAACATTTGAAAGATTGATAGTAGGTATAGGCAGAAAGCACCCATTTTTGGTAAAGTGAAACTTTGAAAATTTCACTCTCTCTGCAAATAACAAGAGTCAGTCCACAAGTTTAGGTTCATAGGGTATCATAGCACCTTAGGGTACCATAGCACCTGAAGCCTCGTAACGTCAGTAATAGCCAGGGATTGCTTATCTTTAAATAACATGACGTACAGGTTACGAGAAAAATGGTAATAGATACCAATCAAATTCAGTCAACTCTCCCAACTTAACCATTACAAAATTACGGAAGCCCTGCTTAAAGAGTCAATTTATCATAATTAAGCTCATTCGTTTGAGCTCAATAGCCCATTTCACAATTGCATGCTTAGCGACCTGGGCTATAAATGGAAACGAGGCTGGCAGTGACCTTCTTTTGATACAGACCTCAATCTTTTTCTCGTGTAAATCATGTTGTTGTTATGCTAAATAGTCCACAATTACATGAGAAACACAGAGAGGTTTCTATGAAAACAGGGTCACCTCCAGCCTTACTTCCCCTCAAAGGCCAGGTCACTAAGCAAACAGCTGTAAAATGGGCTATTGTGAAATAGAAGGGGGCAACATTCGAGCTAAATGCCTTCGGCTAGTCGTCACTTGTCACTTAAGAGAAATTTTCCCTAAGCTTAACCTGCGATCAGGCTCTATTTTCGTTTCGATGGTAAACCTTTCCCGCGGGAAAGGCGAAACGAAAAATGGAGCCTGATAAAAGTCTTCCACGGAACGTCTACCGCCCACTTTTTTGATTGACTGACATTTTCCAAAATCAGCCAATCAAACTTACTTCCGTTACGCGATACTCTCGAGCTCTCGAGCTCTCGCGCGTGAAGTGATGTGGAAAGAAGAAGACGCCATTTTTGTTTTGCGAACGCTTTGTCCCACTTGGTTCATTTTTGTTGGGGAATATTTGCGGTTTGGGGCCCAAAGTAAGCTCTTATAACGTACAAATTTCATGAACGCTGGGAAAGGCGATATGTGTCTCCAAAGCCTATGTGATGATGATATCTTTTTTGGGTACTGAAGCACCACTGATGATTCGGCTGAAGGAAGCTGAGGTGATTAATATTGTAAAGAGTCGAGAGTGTTGTTTTATTTGAGTTGTGGAGAAACAGGATTTTGCCGTGCACTCGTTTATTAAGTTTTAGCTTTTGAAGCTGGCTTACCTTTAATGTATCAGTCAATTCCAAAAGCACCCATTCCCCTCCCCCCCCCCCCCCCCCCCCCGGGCGAACTACCGGGCATTTGACTTTTTTAAAAATTTTGATCAAATGCCTCGTTGTGTTTCCAGTTTAGACGGTCAAATGCCACACTGTCAGGGCCTGAAAAAGCGAAAAACAAGTGTAAATCTATAGCAAATCACTCGTTGCATGAAGCATTTTGGCACGCTCCCCGCTTATAATGGATATTTTATTCTCAAATCCCTTATCTTTTTCAAACCAAATCCGAAACATTGTGTGCCAATACTCTTTTCCGATCTCTTTTGTGGGCACTCCATACTTTGAATTAAGGCATATCAACTGTATATTTAGTAAACAACGGAAAACCGACGCGGAATCTTGAAGTGAAGGGAGCGAAGCGCCTCCCGTGGTGAATGAATGAATATTTGCGCGCGAACGACGCGCGAAACCCTTTAGCTGGCGACCGCCGGCCAATGTTTAGCCGATAGTCAAATGCCCCATCATGCGGGACAAATTTCGGATCAAATACCCGGGGTATGCCCGTGGGGGGATGGGGATGGGCAACCGCCGACCGGTTAGCTCAGTGGTAGAGCACCGGACTACCGTGCGGGAGGTCGCGGGTTCACATCCCGGCCGGACCAACACTCAGGGTCTTTAAATAATTGAGGAGAAAGTGCTGCCTTTGTAATGATATCTGCAAATGGTGAGACTTTCTAGTCTTCTCGGATAAGGACGATAAACTGTAGGCCCCGTCTCACAACTCTTCATAATTGATTCTGTGGGACGTTAAAGAACCCACGCACTGTTCGAAAGGAGTAGGGGACGTAGTCCCCGGTGTGGTGGTCTATCTCTACTAGAATATGGTTACGGGGAAGGGATTTGCAGTTACGGGCCTACAGTAATTGGCGCACGCTGTTGTAGTGTCCCTGCCAGGTCTCTGGCGAAGCTAATAAAATAAAAAATAAAATAAATAAAATAAATAATTGACTGATACCTAATTTGAACAAATGAATAAATGCAGGCCGGCCTTGATGAATTCTTTTAATGTAATTTAATTTATAAAACAAATTTTGTAGTATTACTAAAACGCTGCATTGTTGTGGTGCACTGTTATTGAACTCATTCAGTGAGATTCTCAAGTGCTTGGCTTCTAAGGAGCCATTTTTATTGATCACTTTCTTAGCTGTTTATCAGAGGCTCCATGTTTGATAGCTATATTGATTGATAACTTTATTCAATGGATGAGAGGTATTTATACACTGGTTGGCTAATTATCCACTGGAAAAATATCTAGAATTTTTAAGAGTAGCATGAACCTATGATCCTTGATTCAGTGAAAGGTAGAATCAACTAGCCTGAAGGACAATTGGATAAATCCAACCCATTGTTGTCTTTGCATGCTGACCATGACTGAGCAGAAACAGTAGTAGTAAATATATGGGTGGCTGAATGGATTACCCAGTCTCTCTAAATACACCTATTTACTCCTCTCTAAGGGGGAAGCCAAGCATCTTCTTGCCAACAGGTTTTTTAATAGCGAGGAAAAAAAGGGAAACAAGCCATTGGATTTCCAAATGCAACAACTAAATTTTTCACTGAAAATGGTTCTGAAATCACTATTGGGAAACATCACAAAAAGATCAGCATAGAGGGTGGCAGATTCCCTTGAGAGATATTTGCTATGTTATCAGTCAGTCATAACGCCTCTGGGAACAGGTGGTTGGTCTACCCCCCAACCTTGACCCTGAGATGTATTTTAAGACACAGAATTTGGGAACTATGCCGCCTACTCTTTTCATCAAGTGTGTAGGTTCTTTTATGTACCCTTCATGTTTAATTTAAATTACCTGTTAGGGTGAAAAGACCAATAGACTATAATCTCACTAACCAATGATCTGATCATCTGACCTGAGACAGATGTTGAGAACCCAGCCAGCTTGATACAAACAATTATTTTAATTAACACCATGGTTTACTGTCTGGTCTGGGATTCAAACCAGCAACCAGTTCCTCAGCAGTCCAGTGCTGGGCAGTATGCTGTTGTTCTGTAATTCATTAACTGCATGGAGAAACAACTTGGTAGGAGAGGTAACTAAGGACATCTAGCTTTCATCAGGTTAATCTTTCATTAATTCAACAAAGGTCTGTAATGCTTATGCAGTACAACAGTCTTTGTGGTGCATTTCAAACTACTGCACCTTGCACTGAGAATTTTTGCAATGGGAGTTCAGTCATGTTTTACATTTTTGTGGAGGATGTAAATGACCTTGTCATTCAACAACAACAACAACAACAACAATTTGCTCCTCTAAGTTCTATTCAATTTATTTCCTCTATTCTCATGTAGATTTCTGTTGCTACAATTTATATTTACGTTGGGGTTTGAAATAATTAAAGCTTTTACCGAGCGGTAAAATGCAGTTAATGGAACGTGACGCCGTGGGGGTGATGGGTCGGGCAGGTTAGCCCACTCGTAAGCTTAGGTCTATAGTGAAAGCCTTATTCATGAATGAATGTACTCTATTCATAAGTTTAGGATAAAAGCCTTTCATGGCTAAAAATTGTTAAAGTATCTCGTGAAACGTCTGTAACTACAATCTTACCTCTGCCTGGATTGGTTCTTGTTTTTTGTGAGCTCTATTCATAGCGAGCAGTTTGCCACGTTGTGTCTACGTTGTTTATAGTAGAACTCTACCTATTGGCCATAGTTTCAGACACTGTCTTGCTACAAAAGCTACTGAATGCCACACCAGGGCGTTATTCTAGTCGTGTTGCACGAAAGTCAACTTTGTAGCAGTTTTGTTTGTCATTATGGTCCGTTCTCGGCCTCCACCTGCGAAAACTACAGCCCACAGCGATATCTCGCAGCTGTCCAGCGAAGTTCTTCGTCTACGCCTTCAAAACCTTAACCTACCGATCACGGGAACTCGCTCCCGCCTGCTCGAAAGGCTTCGTTCAGCGTCGGTGCCACCGCAACCCCGTCCAACGAGTCGCCCTGCCCGCGGTCGCGTAGGAAAAAAAGGCCCTCGGCGTAATAGCCAACGTCGCCGCCGGGTTGAAAGGCGCCCACGTCAAGACGAAGAGCAAGCACCCGCTTCGCCCGCCCTCGCTGATCACGGATCGGACATAGACGTCGATTCGATCTCGGAGGCCGGTTCATCAGTCGGTGATCTCCTGGACGAGCAGTTAAACGAACAGTCCCCCGGCAGTGTGTTCAGCCCCGCTCAGCTCGCCGCTATTCAGGAGACCGTCTCCACCTCCGTCCAAGCGGCGATGCAATCATTCCAGACCAGAGACGTCCCATCTCGCCTGCTGGTCGATCACAGCACCCCCAACCCTCGCTTCTCCAATGTGGCGACGCCAGTCGGCCTCAACCGTCCTTTGGACAAGTCTATTGAGGACAAAATACTCCGGGGTGAGTACGTTGATTTTTGTTTACTTCTCCCCGATACCATTTATCGGTCCCAGACCCCCGAGCTGCAGTTGCGGTACGACGAGTCCTCCCCAGGCTCCCAAGGCGCTCCGCTCACATTGGTCAAACGCAAAAAGCTGGTAATTGACTCTTTCCATAAGTGGCTTGATGCCTTTACCGCCTACATGCTTGTGATCGTTGGAGTCTACCCTAATCGTGCCCTAGAGCTGCTCAAATATCAGCAAATCGTTAGCCGGGCCGTGTCAAAGTTTAAAGGCTTAGCCTGGCTCTCTTACGACGAGCAGTTCCGACGCCGCGCTGCTTACGATCTTACCATAACTTGGGACAAAATTGACTTGGAACTTTGGACCGTGACATTTTCCGGCCTCGCTAAGCCGCACTGTTCTTCCTGCTCTAGTCCCTATCATCAAACAGACGACTGCCCTAACCAGGACGCCAGCAGAAAGCCTCGCCGCTCCACCCTCGTCTGCTTTGATTTCAACAAACCTTCAGGCTGTCAGTGCCGCTCCTGCTACTTCCCACACAACTGTCGCCGCTGCGGTTCAAACGGCCACGCCATGTTCAACTGCCCCAATTTCAAGCAGCCTGCCAGCAGCGCAAAACCGTCCACATCCAGCGATCGCAGCAAGAGACAAAGTGGACAAGCGTCGGCGGAACGAAAGCCCAGCCGTCTCTACTCCCCTTAATGTAGATACCTTAGCACTAGAATTAACTAATCATCCTGACCCCCATTTTGTTACTAATTTAGTTAACGCCCTCCGGTACGGGGCTCGCGTTGGTTACCTGGGTCCCCAAAAGTCCCGGGTGTCCCGTAACTTGATTTCCGCGTCTCAGCACCCGAAATTATCTCGGCTAACCTTACCAAGGAGATACGGTTGGGCAGAGTCGCTGGCCCCTTCCCTTCACCCCCACTCCCTGATTTTCAGTGCCATCCCATAGGCGTGGTCCCCAAAAAACACTCTTCGGAGTGGCGTACCATCTACCACTTATCTTACCCCGAAGGGGACAGTATAAATGATCATATCCCTAAGGATCCCTACTCCCTTCAGTATGTACGCGTAGATGATGCAATCCGAATCCTGCAATCATTGGGCCCCGGGGCTTTCATGGCCAAAACCGATCTAAAGTCGGCTTTTCGTCTTATGCCTATCCACCCTGACGACTGGAACCTTTTGGGTATCCATTGGCAATCTCAATACTTTGTCGACCTTTACCTCCCTTTTGGGCTCCGTAGTTCTCCCTTCCTCTTCAACCAGGTCTCAGAAGCTTTGGAATGGATCCTGAAGCATAATTACGGGCTGTCCCGGGTCATACATATACTAGATGATTTCTTTATAGCAGAACCAACTAAACTGGATTGTTTGACGAGCTTCTCTACTCTCCTAAAAGTTTTCATGTCTCTCCGGGTACCCACGGTAGTTGCCAAGACCCTAGGCCCCTCCCAAGTCCTGGAGTTTATGGGGATTGTGCTCGATAGTGCCCGCATGGAAGCTCGTTTACCCGAGGACAAACTGACTAGGATTAGACTGCTCCTTGATTCATTCAGCTCTTGCCGTTCCACCCGTTTAGTAGATCTCCAGTCCCTTATTGGTACCTTGCAATTTGCTTGCAAAGTCGTTGTCCCGGGACGGACTTTCCTTCAACGCATGATTAATCTCACTAGAGGGGTGCCCAGCCGTTTTCACCATATCCGCTTAAACAAGGAATTCAAACGGGATGTTATCATGTGGAAGGCTTTTCTTACTAAGTGGAATGGGCGCTCCTTTTTCCTCGATTCCTATGTCACCTCCTCCCCCGACCTTGAATTGTACACTGATGCGGCTAGTTCGGTCGGCTTTGGGGGCTTTTTTAACGGTAAATGGTTCCAAGGGCGTTGGCCCCCGCACCTTCTCATTGACAAGCGTACGGGGATCAGTATCGAATGGCAGGAACTATTCCCTATTGTCCTTGCTTGCGCACTCTGGTACCCCCATTTTTCTGGGAAACGCCTTCAGTTTTGGTGCGATAACGAGAGTGTTGTCGCTATCATAAACTCGGGTCACTCCAAAGCTCCCAGGGTAATGGATTTGGTTCGTTTCTTGGTGCTTATTTCCATGAAACATAATTTTTTAGTTAGGGCCCGTCACGTCCCGGGAGCTAACAACGCAATTGCTGATGCCCTCTCCCGATTTCAGGTCCAGCGTTTCAGGGCACTCGCACCCTTCGCAGACCAGACCCCTTGCTACATCCCGCCTTCCTTCATGACCCTTTGAGGGATGAAGTTCTCAAGTACGCCAACTGGGCCCTCTCATGGAATACCCAACGCACATATAACTCTGGGGAAAGGCGCTTCGTCCAATTTTGCCTCATGAACAGACTCGAGACTCCTTCTGGTGACATCCTCCCCGCTTCCGAAGGGACTCTCGTTTATTTTGCTTCTTACTTAGCCCGTACGGTCCGTCACAGCACAATTAAACTTTACTTAGCTGCGGTCCGAAATCTCCATATTAGGTCTGGGTACGATGACCCCTTACACGGCCGGCTGCTGCTCAAAAAGATACTGCGGGGTATTCTCCGCTACCAGGGCTCCCCTCGTATCCGCCGTCAGCCGGTTAGCCCCCGGGTATTATTATCCGTTCGCCCCGTTTTGAGGAGTTGGCTAAGGCCTCGGGATTTTTCCATGATTTGGGCCGCCTTTACTCTCGCCTTTTTTGCCTTTCTGCGTTGTAGCGAGTTTACCTACCCAGGGGTACATAGCTTTCACTCTCAGTTTAACCTCACTACAGATTGCATCACCTTCTCTCCGAGTCTGGCACGTCCGCAGCACTTACTGCTTCGTCTTAAGTCCTCAAAAACCGACAGTTTTCGGGAAGGGAAGTCACTCGTCGTAGCCCGGTGTCCTTCTTTATTGTGCCCCGTCACCGCTATGCAGCAATACTTTCGGCTCGCCCAGCCACCATCGGGGCCGCTCTTCTTTTTTCAGTCGGGCCGGTTACTCACTAGGTCTTCTGTCACGCATTTGCTTCGGGACGCTGCTCGTACTGCCGGGCTTCCCCACCACAGCCTTAAGGGTCATAGTTTTCGCATAGGTGCCGCGTCAGCTGCGGCCGCTGCGGGCCTGCCAGACTGGCTCATTAAAGTTTTAGGTCGTTGGTCCTCAGAGTGTTACCAGATTTATATTCGCACGCCCGAATCAGTGCTTCTGTCCGCTGCACCTAGGATGGCCAACGTTTCGGGAAACTTTATTTAGGCTAGGATTTTGCTTGGGGGGATGCATGCTTTGCACGCATCTGTGGCGGTTAAGTCTGCGTAGCGACTTCCCCCAAGCTCTTGGCATTGCTTGTGTCTTGCCATCTTATACCTTTGCTCTTATCTTGTCCGATCCAGCCCGTGCGGTGCTGGGGAGATAAGTAAGGCTCTGCCAATACTCTTACCTTACCCACGTTTATGGGGAGGTAAGTGAGGCTCTTCTTGTTTTTATGCGTACAACCCGAAGTCGCGAATAACCTGCCACAGGGATGTGTCCCCCCAATTTACGCCATTTTGCTGTCTGTGTATTTTATCTTAAGCATATTTCTGTATTGCGTGACACTCAAGTTGTTTGTCAATTTACGGAATAGTGACATTAATCACTGGTTTTTCTGAGTTGAATGTATTACTATCACCAAGATAATTGGTACTTTTATGCTGTCCTCACGAAATTTTGTTAAGTGACAATTCAATTTAAGCTTAAATTTAATTTGGAGATTAAAAAGCCTGTTTAAATTTATAAACTAAGTCAACTTGAGTGACGTCCACTGTGAAGTTACTGAAGCCCTTTCATCGTACTTTTTCTATGGCCGGTCATTCTGCTATTTATGTGATTTTTTTTATATCAACATCAAGACACATGTATTTTATTACTCCCTAAAGAGAAAAACTTTATTCTTGGTGGTGTGAATTAGCCAACAGTGTTTTATTTATGTTGTTGTTCAGAGGAGAACATACATGCAAACGATACCAGATAACTTTACGGCCTTACGTAAATGAATGGTACAAAACAAATTTAAAAGAACTTGCATTAAGCTTTCAAAAAGTTTGGCCATTGATTATGAGTGTCCTCTCTCGCATCCTAACATTCAAACCAATGTGTCTATGATCTTGTACTTATCAACTGAGCTTCGATGTATCTTGCTTCTCGTTGAATTGTTCTTGAATACACACCAGCCAGCTTCCAAGTCTTTATACTGTTGTCAGGCTTTCACAAACACGAAAGAAACAACTCGTCAGAACGCTTCGTCTTTATCATTCTTCATCAGTGAAGATCATTCCGCGAATCTTTCAAGAGAATCCAGTATGTACATCAAAAACAAAACTAATAAACTTTTCCCTCTCCGCTAATTTAGATGAAAATAGAAAGGCTCTGTTGTTTTGTGTTATAAAACTAAAAACAACTTGAGATTACTCATTGTCCGTAATGGCGGTTCAGTCGCGAGAGAATTTCGCGAGAGCCTCGCGAACACGCATCTTAGTGACTTCCGGTTATTAAATCAGCCAATCAGATTTCGTTCAAATTCTGGACGAAGCCACAGACTCCCGTGAGACTTTGTATCAGGCCCAATTGTAGCGAGCGCCCACATAAGAGAATACAAGAGCGATGCTTGAATTGGGCCTGATCGCAGGTTACTCTAAGCTTGAAAAATAGATTTCGCTGGTTTCTTGTGTGTTGCAAGATTTGCAAGTGCTTGTACTAACACCACAATCCACTTAATCATAAAAATTACAATTTCCTCGAATGCGATTGGTTTAAAAAGTTCCTATTTTCCACTAATTCATGTGCCAAGTTGTTATCGGACAGTTTGTTATTGGACACTTTGTTATCGGACAGTTCAATAAGCCAATATCATTCAAAGTAGTATTTTAAATCAACCAATCACATTCAAAGTTGTAGTTTAAATCAACCAATCACAACCTTGGTTACAATCACCATACATTTTGATCGTTGTCAATTTCAGAGCGACATTAAACAGTTTACGCTTCCTTTGTCAGTCTTCTAATGCAAAATTTCCTTCCCTTTTATAACTTGGCTCTTCTTCTTTTCTCTCTTTTTTATGATTAATTGGTAATAAGACTTCGTGTCGTCCAATTCGGTCTGTAATCATACTCCTGATAAACAAATCGGACTCCCGCTGCGCGGTCGTCCGATTTTGTTATCACTCGTATGATTACAGACCGAATTGGACTCCACTCAGTCCTATTACCATTACTTATCAGATCTGTTAAATATTTCGAGTTTTAAGAGTTTTTAAGTTTACCCGAGCGAACACCGCTGACAAGCCGTATCAACAGTCCGGAATATCCCTACTTTTTTTAGGACATCCGTGACGTCACGAACCATTGTTCTTGAGGAAGATGGCGGCTGTTTCTTGAAGGTGGCTCGGGTCGTAAGAAATCTTTTGTTTTCTGACACGTAAACTTTTCATCCAAAACCTTTGACAACGAAAAAGCAAGAGGAGTCTTCAGCAGCCATTTTGAAAGCGAAGTCGAAGAGAAACAAGTAGAGTTTTCGCCAAAATCTCTGATCGTGAACCCAAGGTAGTCGCCATTTTCGGATCGTTTTTCAAAGGTAGGTTGAGAGTTAGCTCAGATTATAGTATTTTTCGAATTTTTTTTGTATCTATTCGGATTTTTTACTGATTCTAGTGTTCTTGAAGTGTCATCATGCCAAATACCAGCGTTGCAATCAATTCTGATTTTTTGTAAACTCATTTTGAAGGTTAGGTATTGATGTTTACTGAAACCGCTGTTGTAGCCAGACTTGAGGATTGTTGTTTCTTTGTGCTCATAACAACCGGTTTTAATTTTATTTTTTAGACCAGCCTATGTAAAAGTGGGTATGCCTCCACAACATCAATGTTGTAAGTAAAATTTTGTAATAAATTAAAATATGTTCATTCCTTTGCAACTTGGGTTCACTTTAATTGCTCAACTGAAACATTTTACATGTTATGAAAACAGATATACAAACCACAAACAACAATTTCTCAATGTAGGGTCTGTCAGTTTGAGCATCACATTAGAGTCAAAAATTGAACAAAAGGATTTAGACACTACTTGAGTTTTTAATGGAGGCAACAAAACATTTGGCCATAGTAACAAATTAAAGTATTGGAGAATGTCACAAAATTAGTGGAACTCCATTGTATTTAGCTTATACCAATAATGCTTTACACTTCAGATAAGTTCAGCACATTCAATACAGTTATAGTTGATGCTGTCTATTTTTTTTTTTCAGGTCCTTTCATTAGCCAAAAAGATGTACAAATAAAATGACTAAAAATTAATTGTCTTCCTGGTCTTTTGTTTCACCATTGCTTCTTGATACAAGTGGAGTCACATGTTTGTGGGTATTTGAATCCTGCTTGCCTTACCATGTTTTCTTCAATCCCAGATTAAATCAAAGTGTAATTTTTAATGTCTTCAGGTCTTACTTTGAAATTGCAGCCAAATGTAAATGTGGCAAATAATGCTAATTTCGGATAGAGGGCTTTGCACTAGGCATTGCTTAAAAGGGGCTTTGGGTATCCAGAAAATCATAAATGAACTTTAAAGGAATCAACACAACTTAAGTCTTTCGTGATTAAAATACAACGCAATCACATCTTCTGAACATTCAATTGCCATGCTACCTAATTTCCTATTTTTATTCAGTCAAATCAAAGCGACAGTTACTGATACCTCCAGTTGCATGGTTGTTTATATGAGAGGTTCAATTTTCATTTGGTATTTGTTTATCAAACCTGCCACAAAATGGGATAACGCTATTTCCTTGAAATAGGCCTGCATGAATATTTTAATTTGTACTTGTAAAAGGATATTCAAGCAAGTATTAGCAGTTTTTAATTTAATTCAGAAGTGATATAACTCTACTCTATATGAAACATCTGTGGAACACGAAAATAAAATGAAAAGAAAAAAGAAACATGTAAGCCTTCCAGTTACATCGTCACTCTTGATGAGGTTAGGTCAACAATAGAAGCTTGTGTCTCTGATATCAATGAATGGATGACGGGCAACAAGCTCAAATTGAACAATGATAAGACAGAGCTGCTGATACTTCATGCACATCACAGACCGTCTCCATCTCTGGATTCTGTGTATGCTGGCACTGAACTAATTAAAGCCTCTGAATCTGTTAGAAACATTGAGTCTGGTTCGACAAGACGCTACTGATGAAGAAACATGTTAACTCTGTCTGCAAGACTGCCTTTTATCAATTTCGACATTTAGCTACAATAAGGAGATTTCTATCTTATCAACACTTTGAAATACTTATACATGCGTTTGTGACTTCTAGACTTGATTATTGTAATTCGCTACTATCCGGACTGCCACAAAACCTTGTTCAAAAACCTCAATATGTACAGAACTCTGCTGCCCATTTACTATCATTCACTCAGAAGACTGAACATATTACTCCGATACTTAAAGAACTCCACTGGTTGCCTGTTGCTGTCAGAATTGAATTTAAGATCCTAGTACTAGTTTTTAAGGCATATCACGGCATTGCGCCACTCTATATATCTGATATGATCACTAAATGTGAACCCACCATGTCTTTACGCTCTTCCTCCAAAAGACTCCTAGTTGTCCCGCGGTACAACCTTAAGACATATGGAAGAAGAGCTTTCTCTGTGAATGGTCCTATGTTATGGAACAGCCTTCCTAACAATATTAGAGAAACTGAATCTTTAAGCACCTTTAAGAAGCAGATCAAAACATTTCTTTTTAAACGTTCTTTTTAAGAAGCATTTTAACTCTTTTATTATTGTTAAATTATTTTTCTTGTAAATGTTTATCTTGATTAGTTATTCATATTATAGTCTTTTGTATATTTTAGGCATCACTATTATCTATTATTTTCAGGTATTATTATCATATATATTTTATACGTATTATCATTGTAAAGCGTTATTGGTTTCTTAGTAGAAATAACGCTATATAAATAAAGATTATTATTATTATTATTATTATTATTATTATTATTATTATTAAGCCCAGAGAATTAAAATGTTTTGCTTATAAGACTCTAGAAAAATGACATGCACGTATGCTTAATTAAAATAACAAGACAATTCATCACACATTGTATAGTCATTCTTATTTGCTTTCAACTGACCAGTCCCCTTCTAAATATGTCCAATCCTTACAGGTTCATTAACAAGAAAATGGATAGCCTGTTCCAGGCTCTCAGATATTTGGGGGCAGCGAAACACGTACAGTCGAGCGCGGTCCCACCAAATATCTGAGAACCTGTAACAGGCTAGAAAAGGAGGACAGTAAATTTGTGAAGATGACTTGTTAAGCTTGTAGCTGTTGTAGCCATAAAGTGGTCAGCAATTTTTCTCAGCAAATCCTGGAGAGCTAATGGTGAGCATCATCGAGGCGAAGACACATAATAATTGCTTACGACTTTAGAGACATTTTTTCATATCAAAGCACTGAGCTCTGACGTTACGTTGATTTTTGCATCCAGTGCATCTGAAGATCGTGGACGTATTTCGGGAACCTTCTCGCTATTGTCTGGTCCGGTCACAAAATCACTGCTCTAGCCATTATTTTCAACTTTTCCCGTCATTTCTCGTTCGAAAAAAGAGATAATGAAGCGTTGTGAGAGGCGCTCAAAGTTTGAACAATCATCCACGGCCTAAATTTCATAGAACTTATTCATAGAATTTAGCTAGAAATACCCTGAAATAACCATCTCTGTACCAAACAAATGCCACAGTCATTCATATTAGATCTGTTTTATTTACCAAATTAACTTTTGTGGTCACTGGAGCCGAAACCAGACAGCACCGAGACACCCATATCGCACACTTCGTTCACACTGACCTAGTTGCATTCACAACTGCGAGGATCATTTCTTCATTTCATTTCACTAGTTTAAACTGTGGAACGGTTACTTGAATCAAACTAACAAAGTTGAAAATAAGGTACCAGAGACTGTCTCTTTTCATTTATAACTGATCCTTATTCGTTCATTGCAAAAGGCTTCTAGTTTCCTACGCAAACCTTTTGGCTCGCCACAAGGTCTGCGTAGGAGGCTACACGGTTTCGTGACTAGAACTTATTTCTCGCCGCCATTCTCTATTGAATCTTATCTTACGTCAACTAATGCTGACG
>JAEMWC010000006.1:2315000-2320000 GCA_016490735.1 Pachyseris speciosa
TGTTTTGAACACGTGTTTGGTCAAACATTGTTTGTGCGTTTAGCCACCCAACGTTGTGTGATAAAAATGATTTGATGTTGGATGAAAATGTATGACAAACAATTCAACTATTTCTTTGCATCCAAAACGAGTAAAGATGATTGTTATTTATATCCTGTCGAGAGAAAAATACAAGTTCCATTCCTGCAGAACAAAAGTAACAACAATTAAACCAAATGTTAACCTTCAATTTATTTAATTCACCTTTTTTGTGACAGGTTTCTACCACTTGAAAATGAGGATCCACTTTAGTAAAAACATGCATCTCCAAAAATAACGAACGGTTTGTCCAAAGAAAGAACTTCTTCCACTAAGTTTCAGCTACTCGTTCCCCCATTTAGGCCGGTGAACTGTTAAGTGACCTTTCTTGGTGAGCTGCAAGATGCCGCGGTAAAGTGAAAGCCCTTGAAGCATTAAATCATTTTGTTTTTCAACCACACAATCCTGGCGCCATGCAACTGATGCAAGTCGATCCAAGTTTTAAGATTTTCCTGAGAAAAATCTTTTGCTCTTCTTTTTTCTTTTCTGTTTCAAAATCTAGTCCGATACTGCCAACTTCAATTCGCTGTCGCTAAACGTTTCCATTTCATGGGCTAAAAATTACGCAGGGTGGCCCCCAAGGAATTCGTTCCCAGACCGTCCTAGTATCACGGCCTGTTCCCAAGGTTTATAACTTCGGTCTTGCTGCTCGAATGGCTCGGCGGCCACTTCACATGCTGCAAATATGAATTTTGACTTCAATTTATTGTTCAGCTTATAACTCCCCAACGGACGTTATTTTAACCACAAAAATACAATAAAGTAAATTGGTTAAAAAAAAAGTTTCAAAGAACTCCACCATAACGTGACCTCATAATTTCCTGCAATAAAACCTCGCTGCATTGGCTTACATGTATTTTCCCGCCTCGACGAAGCACGATGGTGCCGTAAACCAAAATTTAGGTTCATGTGCAAGTTTGAAAACAAAGCCCCGTAGAAAGCCTTTTCGCATTAAGCTCCAGCTTTTCACTGAGGAACGGCTTAGAAGCCAACTAAATCTGGAATTCAAACGAAGAAGAGCATTTGCATACCGTTTTGTCGGCCATCGTGAGATCTCCTTGATCGAAGCCACTGTCACATGCTTTTGAATGCAAGTCTGCGGTCAGCAGCTTTCCACAAACTTTCCCTTGGGGGACACCCTGAGTTAATTTTTAGCGCATGAAATGGAAACGCTCAGCGACAGCAAATGAGGAATTTTGCAACAGCGAAGTTAACGTAGCGGTCGCGAATACAATTATTAAATGACAGAGAATTATTTTTAAACAGAAAATGGATTTTTAGCGTATGCAAATTTGGTTCAAGTTAACGACACCGAATTAATAGTGAATGGCTTTTAGCACTAGCGAATGTGTATTAAATGTATGAAATTTAACGATAGCAAATGAGTTTTAGCAATAGCGAATGGCTTTTAGCGATAGTGAACGAGTTTAACGACAGTGAATGAAATTTAGCGATAGCGAATGTACAATTTATCGATAACGAATAAGTATTAGCTACAGCGAATGAAATTTCGCGGCGAATTAAATTTAGCGATAGCAAAAGAGTATTAGCGACAGCTAATGTACAATTTAGCGATAGCGAATAAGAATTAGCGACAGCGAATGTACAATTTAGCGACAGCGAATGTACAATTTAGCGACAGGGAATACAACCTAGCAAATATTGAAACATTTGGACGACCATACACCGGTTCCTATAACTCAGTATGGTGCTACGCTTGGCGGCTCATCGGGCCGCCGGAGCTCCGCTGTTAACGTTCTTAGTGTGAGAACATACGTACATACATACTTTATTTGTCATGTAGGTCATTAAAAGGCAACTAAAAAGCTGATGTAGACCTGCAATCTAAAGCGTATCTACAAAAATTTAAAAAACGTGATCTACTGTTCGGTTTCATTGGTAAGAAACCGATTTGAGATTTGTGAAGTACGTTTAGCGAGTTTCAGTGACATATTCGAGAAGTCTCTGGTTTAAAATAGAACAGAACAGTTTCTCCAGGCAACTCGAAACACAGATCCCGCGATAACTGGACGGGGCAAGATTTCCGCACAGCACTATACATAATTATGCATTCTGCCTTTGTTCAATGAAAACAATAGCGATGACAATAGTATGCATTTGGATTACTTCGCTTTGTTTTGAAGGTTCTTTTTTTTTCTAAGTCTTTTTTGAGACAGGTTAAAATTGGCTCATTTTGGCTTCCCAAGCCTGAAAAAGAGGTAAGTTTTGCAGGCTTTTTCGGGCGTTTTACAGCAGTGATTATATTGCCGTGAACACCTAAAATATGTCTAGAATGTTAATTGTGTTGTAACCAATCACAGGCGAGATCTTCAAACCACAGAAACCACAGGCAACGAACGGTTTCCTATAGGTCACGGAACAAATTATTTTCGTTTTGTTTAACATGTTTAAGGATACAAGCTGTCTTATTAGGAATTTAAAACACCACTGCTCCCCAAGATCAGTGCTGAGGACCGCATTCAGCACATCTTTCGATTTTAGAAAGAAAAATTTAGAGGCCAACGCGACGGGACGACGACCGGCTTTCCATGTAACGACATATTACATGAAGACAATAAAAAATGAACAATCGTGTATTCTTCTTAGAAAAATAAATTTTCAGATATGCATTCAACACTATAAAGCCGTTGGGTTGTAACATGCGAGTTTACGGACATTTACGGAGATTCTTTTGGTAAGAAGAACTGCGATCGGAGATAATCATGTTTTTTTTTCTTTTGCGCGCAAAATGTGCTAATAATCGCATCCAAAGGGGACTTAAAATCTTCTTGGCTAAATCCCCTCATAACTAGTTTCCTATAGCATGTAATCCCCCTGATATCAAATGCATAAATGCCTTCAGAGAAAAAGCAAAATTATATTTTTGAAGGAATACCGAAAATTGGGCTGTTTACTCTACGCGATGTGTGAACCATTCCATAGATGTTGAATTTGGTCGGTGGTTTTCCAGTTTGCGATCTTGCGATCAAGGAACTTCTGCCGGCACTGTAGTTCGAAGGTTCAATCGTTAGCGCACATAAATCAGAAATCCAATCCCCTTGTTCTACAACAAAATATTAGCAAGGATTATGCTATCAGAAACGAAAACATCGACAAGAACAACTCTCGAATTTCAACTTTATTATTAGCTACCAAAAAAAAAATTAATTACCAAAATAGTAAATCTCCCTGACCAAACAAAAAAGTGTTAACGCTTGCTGCAATAGCCGCGAAGCGATGGGAATCAGAAAATTCTAGCGGCTTACCTTGCAACATTGTAACTTGCGATCAGGCGTAACTACCGATTTCGATCGTTACAAAAAGTTTAAAATTCGCATGCCAAACCGTCGCGTGCGTCGGCCCGGCACTTCGGCTTTGTAATTTATTTCAAAATCGTTCAAACCTGTATTCTTCGCTACTATAGCACACACTGTAAACAAATAGGGAGGAAAAGCAATTGTTTACTTGTAAAGAGACTGAATGTTAAAACAAAACGAAAATAATTTGTTCCGTGACAGATAGGAAACCGTTCGTTGCCTGTGGTTTCTGTGGTGTGAAGATCTCGCCTGTGATTGGTTACAACACAATAAACATTCCAGACATATTTTAGGTGTTCACGCCAATATAATCACCGCTGTAAAATAGTACTCAGTTTGCCGTGCGAAGAAAGCGTTACAAGCCAAATTTGGGCGGGCGGGTTAGCGGTTTAATAACTATAGGTCTGTTGTGTAAGCGCAGAAAATGTTCAAAAATTAAAATAATTTGCTCACCTTGTGTGGCTCGTTCTTTGCTCTCCTTGTCCGAATTTTGCAGGAGCACTTCACTTGAGTGCGATGAGTCATCTGTTGAAAATGTAATTTTTCCCGTTCTTTTGCGCATCACGAAAAGCGGATCACGAAGGGTGCATAGACTGTTCATGTACAATTGGATCCCTCTTCCCCGTCTTTACGGACTTCGTAGAGGTCTCCGATATGCTTGAAAATGTTTCCAAAGGGGTCTTTGCTATAGAGCTGACGCCACAATTATTTCTGTAGGTAGCCCTCGAAAAGCCTTTTGGATGTTCCTGTTCGAGGTAAACTTCGCTTTACTCCTCACCATGTATTTTCAATGCCCTGTGTATGGCACCAGTGTCTGGGTCTACGAAGTTTAGGCTGTTGTTGACTGTGAGGTGATCGTAGCCCTCGTCCTTTAGGCAATTGTAAGCTTTCCATAGCTCACTCATCACGCGTGTCCCCGGCAATATGTTAGCGCGAATGATGGGCAGTAATGTGTCCTTGTCCCTGCGCTCCACCGGAACAAGGAAGCAGGCCTTGGTTTCACGGTAAATGCCACCAAACACCCACTTCCCTTCGATGGCGCGACCTCAGTGATACTTCATTTTGCCAAACTTGGACTCGTCAATCTCAACAGTTTTTCCGCGGCCACCTATTGTCCCCGCATGATGGTTCATGATTCTGTCGGCACAAACCTCCCGGCAATAGTTATACCAATCTACCAACGTTTCTGTTGATGTGGATTGTTCGTCAATTGAGGTTTCGTGCACTGCTTGAGTTGTGGAACATTTGTGCGCCCAAGCATATGTTAGGGCTAATACTTTTTCAATGGAAAGCTTGCTGCCAGGAAACCATGATTTATGGCACATTGATGCCATTCCATCGCAACCCCTCTTCGAGCATCGCCACTCATACCCATCTCGTGATGAAACTCGTCTTGTCCAGCTGAGTGCACCCAGGTCGAGGACATTTTATCGACGACGCAAGCAGGTTTTGTTCCTTGCACCAGTCTATGCACCGGTCGTGATCCTGAAGTCGTGGTCCAAATGGACCAATCAAAGGGTGGAGGAAACGCATTCTTTTGTGCAAAGTAGTCCTCTCGTGCATTTCTTTTTAGTGTATTGTTATAAAGATTTTTTAGATGGACAA